>JAAGEH010000135.1:6408550-6493319 GCA_011751065.1 Lasiurus cinereus
TCTTCTTCTTCTTCTTCTTCTTCTTCTTCTTCTTCTTCTTCTTCTTCTTCTTCTTCTTCTTCTTCTTCTTCTTTTTCTTCTTCTTCTTCTTCTTCTTCTTCTTCTTCTTCTTTTTCTGGTCTCTAAATCCCACTTTTATTTTAATTTAATTCTTTATTAGTTTTTCTTTTTAATTAAATCTTTATTATTCAGATTATTACATTTGTTTCTCTTTTTTCCCCTTCATAGCTCCCCTCCACCCAGCTCCCACCCCTCCCTTTACCCTTACCTCCCCCTCATTGACCTCATCCATAGGTGTATGATTTTTGTCCAGTCTCTCCCTGCACCCCCCTCACCTCTTTCCCCCTGAGAATTACCAGTCCAATCCCTATCTGTGCTCCTGATTCTATTATATTCACCAGTTTATTCTGTAGATCAAATTTTTAATTCACTTAATTTTTAGATTCACTTGTTGATAATATGTATTTGTTGTTCATGTTTTTTTTTTATCTCTTACCTTTTTCTTCTTCCTCTTCTTAAAGAGTACCTTTCAGCATTTCATATAATATTGGTTTGGAGTTGATGAACTCCTTTAGCTTTTTCTTATCTGTGAAGCTCTTTATCTGCCCTTCAATTCTGAATGATAGCTTTGCTGGATAGAGTATTCTTGGTTGTAGGTTCTTGCTATTCATCATGTTAAATATTTCTTGCCACTCCTGTCTGGCCTGCATCATTTCTGTTGAGAAAGCAGCTGACAGTCATATGGGTGCTCCCTTGTAGGTAATGAACTGTTTTTCTCTTGCTGCTTTTAATATTCTGTCTTCTGCTCTTAGCATTTTAATTATTATGTGTCTTGGTGTGGTCCTCTTTGGATTCCTTTTGATTGGGATTCTGTGTGCTTCCTGGACTTTTAAGTTTATTTCTTTCACCATTATTTCTTCAAATAGGTTTTCAGTCATTATTTCTTCAAATAGGTTTTCAGTATCTTGTTCTCTCTATTCTTCTGGCACTCCCACAATTCTGATGTTGGTACACTTGAAGCTGTCCCAGAGGCTCCTTACATTATCTTCACATTTTTGGATTCTTTTTTCTTCTTGCTTTTCCAGTTGTTTTCTGATTTTTTTATATTTCAAATTTTTGACTTGATTCTTGCCTTCCTCTAGTATGCTGTTAGTCTCTGTATAATATTTTTTTTTATTTCAGTCAGTGTATGTTTAATTTCTAGTTGGTCCTTTTTCATCTCTAGTTGGTCCTTTTTCATTTCTAGTTGGTCCTTTTTCATCTCCTCTTGGGTCTCGCTAACTTTATCCATCTTTTCTAGGATATTCTTAAAAAACCTTATAACCATGGTTTTGAACTCTATATCTAGTCATTTGTTTTCCTCCATTTCTTTTGTTTGTGATCTCTTCCTTTGTCTCTGCATTTTCACTATGCCAGGATAACTTCTTTGTTGGATTCAGCCTTATAAGACTTGCAAAATGCAAAAGCTTCTCTCTTGAACTTGGGAGGGGTGGAATCTCAGGGCTTAATGGACCGCCTTGCCTTCCAGTCAGCCCCACTCTCCCTGGCCCCTGGGTCTCATGTGACTCTGGGTAATCGCTGGAGCAGTCCCTGTGCACGTGAGCAGTGCCTGTAGACCACTGCCTTTCCTGCTCCCCTGCGCCCTGCGCTCTGGGACCATATGAGCCTGGGTCCCCAGGGTTTCACCAAAAACAGGTTTAGTAGAGTTAGAAGTGGTGCAATTGGGAGGCTCTGTCTCCCACCCACTCATGAAAGCCAGTGACACAATCAGCAGTTGGTCTTCTGCATGCAGTGCTGTGCGCGTCACCAGACTTCTGCCCTTTTGTGACTCCCCTAAATTTCCATGAATTTCTCCCTTTTCACAGTCCAAATTCCCCCCATATGAGTCTTGCCTGGACCTGGGGGTGGTTCAGTGCAGTCGGATAAGAGGTTCAATGCAATTGGGAGTCTCAGTCTCCCTCCCGCCAGAGAAAGCCAGCCAGGTACTCCGGCATCCACTCTCTCCACGTGCGCGTCTCCGTACCTCAGCTTTTTGTAGCTCCTCTGAGTCTCCGTGAGCCCCTCTCTTTCCTTCTAGTTGTAGAATTTCCACTCAGCCAGCTTTCCTGTGGTTCTGGATGCTGTCCGTTCTGTCTTTTAGTTGTAGTTTTGAAATTGTTATGCGAGGCAGCAGTGTAGATGTTTACCTACGCTGCCATTTTGGAGTCTTCTTAACCCTATCTTCTAATTCACTGATTCGATTCTAAGCTTCCCCTAATTTGCTCTGTATTCCTTCCAATGTGTTCTTTGTGTTATATCATTTTTTATCTCAGACTATTCTTTTTTTGTAGTTACTATATCTTTTTTTTATACTGTTGAGCATTTTATTTCTTTACTTTTTAAATAAATCCTTATCGTTCAGATTATTACAATTGTTCCTCTTTTTCCCCCCATAGCTCCCCTCCACCTGGTTCCCACCCCACCCTCTACCCTTACCTCCCCTCCATTGTCTTCATCCATAGGTATATTATTTTTGTCCAGTCTCTCCCTGCACACCACCCCACTTCTCTTTCCCCCTGAGAATTACCAGTCCACTCCATTTCTATGCCCTCAATTCTATTATATTCACCTGTTCATTCTCTTCATCATATTTTCAATTCAGTTGATTTTTAGATTCACTTGTTGATTGATAGATATGTATTTGTTGTTCATAACTTTTGCCTTTACCATTTTCTTTTTCTTCCTCTTCTTAAAAAATACCTTTCTGCATTTCATATAATACTGGTTTGGTGTTGATGAACTCCTTTAGTTTTTTCTCATCTGTGAAGCTCTTTATCTGCCCTTCAATTCTGAATGATAGCTTTGCTGGGTAGAGTAATCTTTGTTGTAGGTTCTTGCTACTCATCACTTTGACTATTTCTTGCCACTCCCGTCTGGCCTGCATCGTTTCAGTTGAGAAATCAGCTGACAGTTGTATGAATGCTCTCTTGTAGGTAATGAACTATTTTTCTCTTGCTGCTTTTAATATTCTCTCTTTGTCTTTTGCTCTTGGTATTTTAATTATGATGTGTCTTGGTGTGGTCCTTGTTGGATTCCTTTCGATTAGGGTTCTGTATGCTTCCTGGACTTGTAAGTCTATTTCTTTCACCAGGTGGGGGATGTTTTCAGTCATTATTTCTTCAAATAGGTTTTCAGTATCTTGCTCTCTCTCTTCTGCCACCCCCATAATTCTGATGTTGGTATGCTTAAAGTTGTCCCAGAGGCGCCTTACACTATCTTCACATTTTTTTATTCTTTTTGCTTTTCCAGTGGAGTGTTTTTTGCTTTTTTGTATTTCAAATTTTTGACTTGATCCTTGGGTTCCTCTAGTCTGTTATTAGGTTTCTGCATAATATTTTTTATTTCAGTCAGTGTATGTTTAATTTCTAGTTGGTCCTTTTTCTTTTCTAGTTGGTCCTTTTTCATCTCCTCTTGGGTCTTGCTAAATTTATCAATTTTTTTTCTAGGAAATTCTTAAAAAACCTTATAGTCATGGTTTTGAACTCTATATCCAGTCATTTGTTTTCCTCCATTTCTTTCGTTTGTGATCTGGTCTTTTGTCTCCGCATATTTCGCTGTTTCCCTGAGTTGGTAGAGTAGTTTTGTGTGCTAGGTGTCCTATGTGATCCAGTAGCTCTGCTTCCCCAGTTACCTGAGGTGGACACTCTTGGTGCACCCTTTGTGAACTGAGTGTACAGTGTTGTTGTAGTTAATTCTTGATTGTTATTGGTATCACTGTGGGGAATTGACCTCCAAGCCAATTGGTTGTGAGGATCAGCTGTGTCTACGCATGCAGAACTTCTGTGTTGGACTCAGCCTTAAGTCTTGCAAGATTGCAACAGTCTCTGTGCTGGGCTTGGATGTGATGGAGCTTCAGGGCTGAGCAGACAGCCTTGGCCTCCTGTCAGCCCTGCCTTACACAGCAACCCCTGGGTTTCAGTGCCTCTGGGTAATGTCTGCAGCCCTCTGCGTGCATCTTTAGACCTCTGCCTTTTGAGCATGCCATGCCTCCAGACCTCTGCCTTTCCAGTTCCCCTGAGTTTCCATGTGCTCTAGGGACCTGTATGAGTCTAGGTCCCCAGGGTCTCACCTGAAACTGGGGTTCAGTGTAGTCGGACCTGAATTTCAGTGCTGTTGGAAGGTTCTGTTTTCCTCCCACTAGAGAAAGCCAGTGGCACAATCAGCAGTCAGCGCTCTGTGTGCGCACTTTCGCACGCACTTTCACGTGGCCTTAGACCTCTGTCTTTCACAGCTCCCCTAAGATTTCCTATACTCCTTCTTTTTCACAACAGTCCAGACTTCCCCATTTGAATCTTGCCTGGAGCTGGGGTTCAGTGCAGTCAGAAGTGGGGTCCAGTGCAGTCAGGATTTTCTGTCTCCCTCCCATGAGAGGAAGCTAGCCAGACCCTCCTCCGCCTGTCCTCTACATGAGCGTGTCTCCATACCTCAGCTTTTTACAGGTCCTCTGAGTCTTCATGAGTCCCTATCTATACTTCTAGTTGTAAAATTTTCACTCAGTCAGCTCTCCTGTGGTTTGGATAGTGTCCATTCTGTCTTATAGTTGTAATTTTGAAATTGTGCGAGGCAGCAGTTTAGGTGTTCACCTATGCCGCCATCTTGGTTTCTCACTGTTGAGCATTTTAAACATCATTACTCTGAACTCTGTTTCAGATCAATTTCTTATCTTTGCTTCATTTATCTCTTCTTCTGGAGAATTCACTAGTTCTTTCATTTGGGGGATTGTTTCTTTGTTTCCTCATTTTGGTTGTCTGTTTGGGTTTGTGACTGTGTTTTAGGTAGATTCTCTACACCTCTCAATCTCTAGTGCAGGACAGTGTTAAAGGCTGTTTATGACTAATTGTATCAGGCAAAGACTCAAAGCCTCCAGAAACCTTGATGCCGTTTATAGTTCTATAATAAGAAAAAAATCAATTTAAAAAAAATAAATATAGTTCCTATATAACAAGATATTTTTCAACTGCTTAATCCTATCTAACACTTTTAATTCTTTTTCCAGTTGTTCCTCCATGCCCTGTCCATGACTAGCAGTACTCTATAAGGAAACAATCTGATATGTAAGCAATAGGTGAAGTAGATTCAAGTTCTATTGTGCCAAGAAATGGCAATAACTCATAAACTTCTTTCATCTCTTCCTGCCTTGAACATTTCAGTCATCTTTGAAATGAACATTAGCTCCCAGATCATCTACTAAACCAAAAGAGCCTAAAATTTTTTTTAAAGGAGCTTAGGGAGGGCTAGTTAGTATGCTTTAAAGAAACATAATAGTTAGTGAGATAATTTGAATCCAGAAAATTTAAAGGACCTTTAAATTTGTTGAGTGGAGAAAATTTAAAGGACCTATTTCCCATACTATACTAAATGTATAAATGTGGTTTCCAAGTATATTCCTTTAGGCTAGGGGACAACCAAGGCTATACTACATTCAAATGACATGGGGCTAAAGATTCTGGATTGGATCAGTACTTTCAAAAATCTCCCCCAGGTGATTTTATATGTAGCCAGATTTGAGAACCATTGTTTAAATCAAATCCATTGCAACAAAACAATGTGATAGTCCTTGGATATTTAGCAAAAGTTTATGATGGCTTGAGCTTTTGGTAAGGACAGGGATCTCCTGAGAAATGTATCTCCAGGGCAGTGATGAGCTTGCATGAATCTATCCCAGGGATCTTGGGGTATGTGTTTAGTAGGAGGCCCACTGATATTTAATCCAAATGAGTAAATGGAACAGAGAAAAATGAATGGCTCCCCTCCAGAACAGAGCCTCAAATGGGAACTCTCTTTGCTCAACAAAACTCAAAGAGGAAAGTAAAAGTTGCAAGTTGCATGTGCCCCAGAGGTAAGAAAAGAGGTCAGAGAAGGCCTGAGAAAAAGAGTCAACACAAGGTATCAAATGAAAGTTAGAGAGTGTCAGGAGTGAGGGAAGGGAAAGAAGAGGAGCAACAGCTCTTCTACCCCAGTATCATCAGGCACCCAGCAGCTCCAGTTTCTTCCTTCCCTTCTAATCCTCAATTCTCTGTCTCTGTTCAGTCAGAATCGTCCAGTGGGAAAGGCAATCTACCTGTTGTCACCTCGGCACTGCCTGCACTTTTGGAAAAGTAAGTGTCGATTTTTTTTCCTCGGAACTTTTGGGATCTCTGAGGAAAATCTCCTCAACCTTTCTTCCCATCCTTACTCCCTACATGTGAGAGAAAGCAAATTAAGTTTTAGGAGAAATAAGTAGCACTCTGAGACAAAGATTTCAGACCTAGTTTGCAAAATTCCTAGACCAGGGAGATGCTATGGCATTGGTCAAGAGTACCATGATCTAAGGAGAGCCCATTGGAGATAGAAGTTTTCTCTGTTGGTTGGGACTCTTTGGGATACAGATACAAGAAAGCCCCAACTCAAAGGAGCTTAATTAAATCCAGAGGAGGGGCTTCCCCAGATATGGTACAGCAGGGCCCCAGCTAAGCCTCTCTACAATTTCCTGGCTTCTGCCCACTTTATATAATGACTTAATCAGCAGTCTATGGCAAATGGCTGCTAAGTCAGGTATTCTATTCAGACTCAGCATTTTCTAGAGGAAAAAGTACCATTTCCCCCCATGTTTCTTTCTTAGAAATGAACCCAAAAGCCTTTCTTCAGTCTTCCTTATCCTGTTGGCAGATTTGGTCCTTTTGTAAACCAATCACAGGCTTTGGGAATGGGATTGTCATCTTAGTATTAAACTATCCCCTGGAGATAGAAAGAGAGTCCCAGCTTTCCATAAAGCAAAATGGCTTAATAAGGAAGAATAAATTCTAAAACAAAATCATGTCACTGTTAGGAAGTAGGAAGGAGATAAGTATCGGATAGGCAAACAACAGTGTCTGCTATGCCTAACTATTCTAGGAATCTTTACAATTTGTAGGTCTTTTCATCCTCAGTCAAAGCAAGGCAGGCTGTTTTCTATACACTCAGATGAATTTGTAACTTGCTTTTCTAATTCTTTCATTTGCTTGCTGGAAAACATCTGGATCACAGCTGCCACCTCTCAGAAATTTTCCCTTGTGTCTTTCCTCACTTGGTAGAATGTACACCTATGTTCTTCTTTCTTCCTTGCCTTGAGATAACTTTAGTCCTTTATTTTTCATTGCTGTTAGAATAATTTTGCCTGGCAGAATAAAAAATGTCCATATTCGGCCCCTTTGCAGTACAGACAAGTTCCCAAGATCCTCACCCCCAGAACTTAGCAGTGTTTTCCTCCCCTCTCAGTACATCAACCACAAAGCTATCCTTCCATGACTCATCCCACATTAAAGTTTTCCCAGCATTTCTTCTTTTTGCCACCTAACCCCGCATAAGCTTATAGTTCCTTGATGTTGTATAGGGTATTTTTGTTTATTTGTTTACCTGTTTTCCTGATCATTATAAGGAAATTATAAAGGGATGACAAACTAACAACCATATGGATGTAACCAAGTTTACATAATCTTACCAAGTCCCTAGAGTCATAGTGACTAGCCCATAATCTTTGAATCACTCCAGAAATAGTCACTTATATCCTGAATGAGAAGCACACTAAAATTCTCCCTTCCAATCCTGCCTGTATATGCACCAACCCCTTTTCCAGGAAGGTCCCCAACATGGCCCTGTTTCCAATTCTTGGCCCACAGAGCTAATAAGAACAGAAGATTATGTCCCCACTCTCCTCAAGGAACTGACAATGAGGAGGCAGGGCCTGGATCCTGCAGAACTAACATGCAGGCCAGTTGAGAACGTCTATCTGAGGCAGTGAGGATCATCAAGAACCTGAAGTAAACTTGGTAGGAAAAAGTGAAGTGCAAAATAGGAGACAACAGGCAGCTGCCCAAATTAGAAGTGGCATTGAATGAGCATCAGTGGTGACAAAGATGTCTATAACTCATTCTTTTTTTTTAAACATATATTTTTATTGATATCAGAGAGGAAAGGAGAGGGAGTGAGAGAAACATCAATGATGAGATAGAATTGTTAATCAGCTGCCTCTTGCATGCCTACACTAGGGATCAAGCCTGCAATCTGGGCATGTGCCCTGACTGGGAATTGGAATATGACCTGCTAGTTCATAGGTTGATGCTCAATCATTGAGCAATGCCAGCTGGTTAGCAGCTCACTCTTACGGCTACCCAGAGAGATCACCATGATACATTACCTCTACTGTGGCTGACTCACCTGTTGGGAATACACCCAGCCAATAAATATGGCTGTAAAAAGGGGAGGGAGTATTCAAAGGAGGAGGGATTCAGGACTAACAGCAGCTTCCCCCAAGGATTTCTAAAAGATGCTAAATGATTTCCATCGGAATTCATGAAACTGGAAACATTTAACAGATTGCTAAGAGTGAAAATAAATTTATTGCTTCTAACAAATACAGTCAATTCTAGCTACCTTCTTCATATTGTTAAAAAGAAGATTATTATATTCAGCTTGATGTTAAAAAGATGTCACATTTCTCTAAGCATACAGTGACTAAACAAAAAGGGAAATGGCTAAGCAGGTGAAAGATGATAAGATAAAATTGCCTGCAACTAGTTTTCAACAAATACCTACATTGACTGCATGCTCAATGTGTTTTGAGAAAATTCTGAGCCTTGTTCTTGTAGGTCATTTCCTAGTAAACTGCTCTTCATTTTTAACAAGGGGCTAAGAACCTGTAGACTTAGAGAAAAATAAGAAAGTGACATATGCAGTAGTCCCCCCTGATTCATGCAGAATACATGCCAAGACTCCCAGTAGATGCCTGAAACTGTAGATAGTACTGAACCCTATATATACTGTTTTTTCTCTCTCTTTCTTTCTCTCTCTCTTTATGTTTCTCTCTCTCATAATAAAGTTTAATTTATAAATTTGCCTCTGTAAGAGATTAACAACAACTAAAAATAAAATAGGGCACTTATACTATAATATGTGACTGTGGTCTCTCTCTCTTATATTTTATTGTATATACTCACCTTTTCACTTAAAGGAAACACTTTACAGCTTCTTTTTGGCATATTCAAATTGCCAGCATCACTACTCTTGCACTTTGGATCAATTATTAAGTAAAATAAAAGGTCACTTGAATACATGACAGTTGATCTATTAAGTTATTACTAAGTATAGGCAGTAGCGTATACAGCATGGATACACTGACAAAGGGATGATTGAAGTCCAGTGCAGGATGGAACAGGACAATGTGAGATTTCATCATTCTACTCTGAACAGTATGCAATTTAAAAATTATGAATTGTTTATTTCTGGAATTTTTCATGTAATATTTTTGGATTGTGGTGAACTATGGGTAACTAAAACCACAGAAAGTGAAACTTGGGATAATACAGGACTACTATATATATTTTTAATTTTTAATTAAAAATTTTTAAATTACAGATTATATTCAATATTATTTTGTATTAGTTACAGATATACAGCATAGGGAACTATTATATTTAAAGTTTCATAAAGATTAAAACAGAACAAAATTCAAGAACAGTTTCACAAGTAGAAGAATTATTTATTATTTTTCATTCTTTCATTTCTTTAATGGCCCTGTTTCCAACTCTGGGCCCACTCTAGCAATTAATGACTAAGGGCCAAGTACCTAGAATGCACTCAGGGAAAATGGGTGGGAAACAGGTCAGTATAATATAATGTGATGGGTGACAGCATAAGGAAGTACAGGTTGAGGAACAACACACATAACAATCAGCACCTTACCCCAGATTTTGTATTGTGGGAGGGAGGGCTTCAGAAAATATTTCCCCTAGAAGTTTACTTTTAAAGTGAAACCTGAAAGTTATACAGTTAACTAAGTGATCTAGAGGCTAACAACATTCCAGATATGTGAGAAAGTATGAAGTCAAGGAATAATGATGATGATAATTATGCTGGCTATTTCAAAAGTATAGAAAAATTGCCAGTATCTCACTTTATGTGAAGTGCTATTTCCAATTGCTTTATATTAATGATATAATTTAATCTTTATATTAATCCCATAAGATAGGTATAGTATTAATATCTCTATTTTATAGATGAGGAAACTGAAATTCAGAGAAATCATCACTTACCTGAGGTTACACAGCTGATAGCAGAATTCATGCTCTTAATCTTTTAATAGGTTCTCCAACTAGAAGAATAGAAGGAAGTCCAATATGACTAGAGAGAAGAGATGGATTTAAGAGCTGTTTTTGAAAGAGCTCTTATGGAAGGACCTGTTGATTAGCCAGGTATTGAGTGGAAGGCAGAGAGTGGTGGAGGGTATATACAGAGCCATTCACTAGGATCAAATAAGTCACATATATGGCTAATGCACAGGACTAGTTTATAAAAGGGACCATTATACTGATAAATCACTGGAAAATTTTAACTATGATCTCTAAAATAACAATTTTTCTACACTTTTGAAATAGCCAGGGTAAATTGCTTAAAGATTTCATATGACATCACATATGTACTGTAAGCAACTCCCCTTTGCAGATAGTATTCTAGAATGAATTAACCCTCAATCAACTAGTGGAAGGCCCCAGGAATCTGGGCCTGACTAATAGGGATTAAAGAAGCTTTTGTAGCTCAGGTCCCCTGGGTTGGTCTTATCTGAGGAAGCTGTGGCAGTAGGGGTGGCTTAGAGACATTGGTGAGCCCAAAAAGGTAAAATGTATCTATTGGTAAGTGTTGTAGTCACTTTCAAATGTTGTTTACTACATGGAAAATATACACTTTAATATACCTGCTGGTCAAACACATTTTGACTAAATAGCCCTCATGTCTCTGAGAGCTGGGCATAATGAAAAACATTGTTGACTTAGTGTACATGAGAGAACAATAAGCCTCATTGCCATGAATCATCCCCCCGCCCCCAACCAAAAAAAAAAGCATGCAAAATTTCGGTTGGGAATAGATACCACCATCCATGAGCATTTGGCTCATAAATCCCTAGGGTGGGCACAAGCTGAGTGGGCTCACCTCCAAGTTTAAAGGAATGAATAAATATATTCCTTCAGCTCCACCCAAACACTGGGTTTCAGGAACTAACCATTTACAGCGAGGATCTGCCCATTTTATGAGATCAATAGGCAGGGACTGGATGAGCCACAGTAAAGTCAATGTAACTCAGCAAACACTTAAAGGCATTTACTGCCAAGCACCATTCCAACTCAAACATTCTCTTTCCCTGCAGTCAGTCACATGGAGAGATGGCCATGTAGATAAAACATAAAATCACCCCATCTCCAAGTTATGCTGTAATAGATGTAATGAGGGCACAGAGAAATGGAGAGATCAACTTTAACCACAGGGTATGGGAGAAGGGAAACACCGGCAAAGATGCCACAGAGAAAGTATTTGAGCTGAGTCTTAAAGATACACAAAGAGAAACTTCCAGGTAGTTGGAGAAGATATTTCAGGAACTGTAAGCTCAGTCTAGAGGTCAGGATATAACTACAAACATTTCATATATCGTGTGATCCCTCTACTTCCCATTCTCCCCAGTATTCAATCAAGGCTCTCCTGGTCTATCTCTCACTCTAAACAAGTAACCTTTAAAAGAAGGGCCCCATCATGGCTCAGCCATGAGCAGGCTTGGCCTCACTCAGCCCATTTCCTGGAACCCTTCACACTGCTCAGGGGCCCAGAAAAAGACTTCTTCTGTTTAAACAGAGGGCTCATGGAGCTATGGAAAGTATACTTTGACATGAAGTTAGAAGACCAAAGAGAGAGTCCTAGCCAGGTCCACTGACTACCAATAATGTGGATATAGACAAATCACTTATTCAACTTAAATTTGGTTTCTCATCTTGCGTATGGGAAAATCCCCTACATGGGTCACATATAGTGCAGTCAAGAGAATGAGCAAATGTCAACCTGCATAGGATCAAATCTGAGCTCTATCAAACACTGTTTGATCTTGGGCTGGTTATTTAACTTTGCTGAGTCTTGGTTTTCTTGCCTGTCAAACTGAGAATAATAGTGTCACTTATCTTATTGAGTCACTGTCTTAAGTTAAACCTTATCATATAGCCTGACACATAGGATAAATGTTAGCTCTTCTTATCATCAGGAGGGTCAAGTGAGAGAACATATGTAAAAGTATATTAAGAACTAAAGCCCCATAGGTGAGTTGAGTTGAACAGGGTGATCAAATCAACCTGGGAGATCTGGACCCTGGACAGAAGCTCCACATGTTAAAAAGTTGTTGAAATGGGCTTTCTGGCTCTACTAGGAGAAAGTTTTAGTCTCTACAGAGCACTAACCTGAGGGCAATGAAAGTTTTATTTACCATCATTTGGTCAACAAATCTTAAAAGTGCTTGAGTGTTTTATGACACAATATACACACATTTGATAAATTTATTTTTAAAAACTTATTTTAATTTTACCATACTTTAAAGTCACATTTCGGGTTCCTCTGATTCTGAAGTGTCAAAGAAATCTATGTCAAGTTATTTCTTGAAGATATAAATAATCCCCTGTTCACTTATCAGCTTGAATTTTTTTAGATCAGATTTGAAAGACAATCAGATTGCTACCAAACTCTACCAATAAATTCCGTGTATAACTAAGAATAAATAGTATCATTTGTTGAATACTATATTGCAGAAAATTTACAGTGGTACCTCGAGATACGAGTGCCCTAACATACGAGAATTTTGAGATATGAGCCGTCGAGTGAGCGATTTTTTGCTTTGAAATACGAGCAGCATTTGAGATACAAGGATCGGCCAGCTGCACACAACCCACCAGTTTACCATGACTCAAGCGTCTCATAGTTTCCCACGCCTCAGTCAGTGTGCTTGTTTACCTCATTGTCAAAGCATCTTTTGTGCACTTACACACTTTATCACATTTCTTTTTATAACCATGGGTCTGAAGAAAGCGAGTAGAAAGGTCAGTGCTCAGAAGAGGATGATGTCTATTGAATTAAAGCGTGAAATCATAGAAAAATATGAGCAAGGTGTGCGAGTGGCTGACTTGGCGAGGCAATACGGGCGTAGTACTTCAACGATATGCACTGTGCTTAAACAGAAGGAGTCGATAAAGGGTATAACGCCAGCTAAGGGCGTTACCAATAATTTCTAAGCTCCGTAGCTCTCTCCATGAAAAGATGGAGAATCCACTGATGGTGTGTGTGACGGAGAAACAGCTTAAAGGAGATACATTAACACAGGGCATCATATGCGAGAAGGTGTGAGCGATTTATGGTGATTTGCTAGAGGAGACCCCGCACACTTCCATGGACAAAGCATTGAAAGACTCATTTAAAGCCAGTAGAGGCTGGTTTGATAACTTCAGAAAAGGGTCCGGCATTCACTCCATCGTCAGGCATGGTGAGGCAGCAAGTTCAGATGTGAAGGCAGCTGAGGATTACCTCAAAACTTTTTCCGAACTGATAGAAGCCAAAGGATATATCCCCCAGCAAGTCTTCAACTGTGACGAGACAGGGCTTTTCTGGAAGAAGATGCTGAATAGGACTTACGTATATAATGGCAGAGGAGAAGGCGATGCCAGGCCACAAACCCATGAAGGATAGGCTAACTCTCGCACTGTGCGCCAATGCGAGTGGCGACTGCAAGATCAAGCCTCT
The DNA here is from genome assembly GCA_011751065.1 of Lasiurus cinereus. Lineage (NCBI taxonomy): Eukaryota > Metazoa > Chordata > Mammalia > Chiroptera > Vespertilionidae > Lasiurus > Lasiurus cinereus. The sequence continues at coordinate 6,422,150 of JAAGEH010000135.1, forward strand.
GCTCGTATACCATTCAGAAAACCCCAGAGTCTTTAAGTCACATAAGATTTTAAAAGATAAACTGCAAGTTATGTCGAGGGCAAACCCGAAGGCATGGGTCACCAGGCAGTTCTTTGTGGAGTGGGTAAACCTGGTTTTCGGCCCTTCTGTTAAGAAATATCTACAGGAAAACAACCTAACCATGGAAGCCCTCCTCATCCTCGACAATGCTCCTGCTCACCCACCGAACCTCGAAGATGAACTCCTTGAAGAGTTCAAGTTTATAAAAGTTGTCTACCTACCTCCCAATACCACTCCTATCCTGCAGCCCATGGATCAGGAGGTGATTTCTAATTTTAAAAAGCTGTACATCAAGCACCTGTTCCGGCGCTGCTTTGGGGTGATGGAGAATACAAACCTCACCCTTTGAGAGGTCTGGAAGAACCACTTTAACATCGTGATATGCCTCAGAATTATTGATCAGGCCTGGCTGGGTGTTACAACGAGGACTTTGACCTCTGCATGGAAGAAGCTGTGGCCTGAGGCCGTAGCCGAAAGGACCTTTGAAGGATTCGAACCCAAGGTGCCAGTGGAGGAGGAGATAGTGTCTCTGGGAAAATCCATGGGCCTGGAGGTGGATGAGAGAGATGTGAATGAGCTCGTGGAGCACTCTCTGGAACTCACCATGGAGGAGTTATAAGAGTTGCAGTCTCAGCAACATTCGGAGGTTTTTCAAGAAATTGGTTTCGAGGAGGAGCCAGAGGTGGAGGAGATCTCTACAAGTGAGATAAAGGAGATCTTAGGAATGTGGGAAAGGGTGTCACACTTCGTGGAAAAGAAACACCCCGAAAAAGTTGCTACTAGTCGTGCATTGGAGCTGTTCAATGAAACTTGCCTCACCCATTTCAGAAACATTCTGAAAGGGAGGAAGAGGCAAACCTCGTTGGACACGTTTTTTTTGAAATCGGCCAAAAATGCAAAGACCAGTAGCAATTAAGTTCAGTGAAGATTAGTTAAGTTACATTCAGTTTAGGGATAAAGTGTAGCATTAAGAGTGTAACGAGTAGGTAAATACACTTTATAAAACCAGTTTATTCCTTTACATTCTCTTTTATTATGTTTTTATACAATATTTGTCATTTATAAATACATTTTTCTCATTCAAAAACACGTAACAAGAACAACTGGGGTGGCATTTTGGGGGCTGGAATGGATTAATGGCATTTCAATTGATTTCAGTGGGGAAATTTGCTTTGAGATACGAGCAACTTGATATATGAGCAAGGTTACGGAAGGAATTAAACTCGAATCTCAAGGTACCACTGTACTTATATTTTTTTCATTAATTCTTACACTACCATCTTCAGGTATAGAGTATTATCCTCATTTGACAGTTGAGGAATCTGAAGGTCAGGATAGTTAAGTAATCTGTACATGTTAGAGCTGGGGTTTGAACTCATGTTTGCCTCAGGAGGGTTCTTCTTCCTACACTATATTGACCTCCTTTAGGAGGTCATTTACCTCTAAGGTTGATAGCTATAGATAAAAGAAATTAGAAGTCTGATACTACTACTTTATTTCTAATATAGGAATTTATTTAATAAAATAATTACTTTCCAGGCCTTTGACTGTAGCTATGTTTTTTCTGTTCTTGTTCCAATTGTTTGGACAAATACAAAATTGCACATTAGGTAGGCAAAGGTCATATGGAAGGGAGTGGATAATGTAATTTGCAAAAGGAGCAATGTTATGAATAGATGATATTTTTAGAGTTTTCTTTTTCTTGTTCACAATGGTTTTTTGTTTCCAACCTGTTGAAATGTAAAGTTTACAAGGTCTGAGGAAAACTAAGAGATGAGCCTTTATAAGCTCATAAAGTCTGTCTGAGGGGTTGGAGAGGGTGGAAGCTGTGATCTTTCAGAGTCCTGGCTAAAAAGCTCTGCTCATTCTTCTGCCTTATTTGAGGGTTCCTCCTTTACATGACCCCTGTTGGAATTCTGGTGACCTAGGAGGGTTGCAGAATTTATATTGTAGTGAAGGCATGGCCATCAGGATACTTCCATATACCTTGTGATCCCATACCTCAAATAGGCTCCCAGCACTGCCCAGCCATCCTATTATAATTTTCTAGCATGTCTGTGTCTCCCCCATCCCTCCTACATACACATGACTTTTATGCCTTCTCCTCTCTCCTCAAACCTTTCTAGGTGTCTCTACTTCACTCTCAGTAGATGACATTGTATTTCACCTTTTAGAGAAAATTTAAGCTATAGTTAGTAGCCCTCTCATTTTCCTTCACCAAAATCCTAACCTACAGCCTACCATCCTCTCTTGGTTATAACCAAGGAGAAGTTTCTCAATTTTTTTTGAAGATCTGTCTCTGCTTCTCTTTTCACAGAATTTGTTCCTTTGGTTATCCTCTTTCTCTCATCTCCTCTACTGGATTATTTCTATCCACATTCAAATGTGCTTTCATCTTTTAACCCACTTCTTCAGCTATTCATACCCCCAATACACTCTTCTATTCATTTTCCTAGTCAAATTGTTGTGTCTATGTCTCCCCCTTTCTCACCTTCCACTCTTTACTAAGCCCATTTCAATCTGTCTTTGGCTACTGCCATTTCATCAAAACTCCTCTTGACCTTCATAATATCAAATCTAAGAATCACTTTGTACTTACCTGACTCAGACTCTCAAAAGTGTATGACACACAACTCTCCCTCCTTGGCATCCTCGCCTCTCTGCCCTCCCAGGACTCCATGCTCTCCTGGCTTTTTCTCCTACTCTCTGACTGCTACTTTTCAGTCTCCACTGTCACTCCTTTTTCACCTGAGTTAAGAACAAGATATTTATGGCTTGGTCTTGGGTCCTCATTTTTCCTCATATTATTTCCCTACATTTTAATATCATCTATATGATGCTGATACCAAATGAATTTATTCAGCCTTTGGTATATCCAACTACCTTCTTGATATCTCCACTTAGATGCCCCTTGTCCAAAAGTTACTAGTAACTCCTGCCTTATTGCCTCCTTTCAGTTCCTTGAGCATCTCTAGGCCTTTTGTGTCTTGTGGTCTTCATACATCCTGTATCCTCTATCTAGACTGATCTTCCCTCTGTTATAGATACAACTAAAAACTTCTCATCTTTTAAGTCTGTGCTTCAGTTACACCAGCTCAGGCCTTTTCTGACCATTCTGTCTAAGCAGATTCTCTCATTACTTTCTGTAACTGTACAGAGTTTGTTTCTATCATAAAAGTTATCACCACTTGCAACAAATTACAGGTTTTTCTTTCCTTTTTTGGATTTTTTTCCTTTGTTGGCAAAGATCATTTATTTTATGATGTATCCTTAGCATAGTATTACAAGATGCCTGTGACTCAGTCAGTACTCAGTATATATTAACATGAATGAAGTAAAAGATGGACATAGGAATAGAATGCCATTGAACATTTTGGTCTGCCTCCATCTTTCTCATCTTGGTGCTGTCTGTCCACCCACAGCATCTCCTGGAATAAGAATAAATGTGAAAAAAAAAAATAAAGGTGGATTTGGGAGCATGAGGAAAAGGGGATCTGAAGCAGTATTAGATGTTTGGGAGTCCAGGGAAGATTCATGAACTAGTGCCTTTATGAATCTTGTCTCAAGATAGGAGGATTGAAATTAACTAAATGCAATGAGTTTCCTCACTTCTGATCAGCAATCAGGCCAAAGACGTGGTTTGGTTTTCAGATGGCCAATCTGTCCCTGAAAGGACGCCCTGTGCTTCCTTCTTCTCACTAGTGGAAAAACAAATGGGGACCCAGATTGTGAAGCTTCTGCTCCCACACCAACCCTGAGATGCCTGGAGATTAGCCAGGAGAACAAGGCCAAAATGGAGGAAGAAGCGTACAACAAGAGGTGAGTTAGACTTCAATCCCTCTGAAGTCACTTGGCAGATCTCAGAAGATACTTTTCCACAGGCCTTCCCATCTCTTTGAGGACTGAGGGAAGCAACCAGTGGTCCTGGGACCTTCGTGCCTCAGTGGGGAAAATAGCAGTACTGTTCCACAGGAAGGACAAGAGGAAGCAGAGAGAGAGGGTGTGGTCAGACAATAACAAGACTGCCCTTTTTTTTTTTAGGCAAAATGCCACCAGAACGTCACTGCCCAGAATAATTTGAAAATCAAGAGCTATGGGTGGGTTCTTCTTGATGGTGCCTGAGGCTTCCTAAGCACCCAAAACAGTCATGTTGCTGCCAAAAATGCCCAGGAGCAATGGCAACTCCCATTTGTTACAATTGTCTCAGCTTTTCCTTCTTCCTGTCAACTGGAGTATCCTTAATTTCTAACTGTCCTCTTCTCTAATTGATCTTCAATAGCAACTCTGGTTTGTCAGTCACAGATGGGACAGAGTACTGACTTGGCCACACAGAAAATTACCTCTGACCAGGCATCACATCCTGAGCTTCATTTCCTGAGGCTCTTAGGGAGACACAGCTTCCCATTGGTGTGAAATCTGTGGGCTTTTGTGGGGCAGCCATGCACACTATCCTGGGATTGCTCTAGCCAAGCTGTGCTGGCCTTAAACACTCAGCTGTAGGACAGGCAGAAAGTGTATATTCAGTGTAATATTGATTCTGGAAGAAGGAAATCAGAAGGATTTCTAGGAAAGCCTGTCTCTTAACCCACAGCTGTCCTCTGTACTCAGAAGGCGTGAGGTTAAATGACTCCATTGGCTTTGTAAACATTTATTGAGTACCTCTCTAAGACAAGCTGTGTGCCTGCCACTTTGGTAAAACTTCCCAGCAAGCCTGTGTTATAGGTATCACCTTCACTAGATCAAGTCGTATGCCTGGTGCTTCCTTAAAACATTCCCACACCCTGTGAGATGAATGGTATCTTCTCCATTTTACAGGTGAGGAGCTGACTCACCAAGGTTACATAGAAAACAGTTGTAACTGTTTAGCCCCACTGAATGTTTGGTAGAACAAGAACCCGGTCACATTTTTCCCTGTCAGTTTTGTCACACTTTCATAAACAGGAAGGATGACTGAAGATTGAGGGGAAGTTGTACTGACATGAGCCAGGGGATTCAGTGGAGCTTCCCAGCTTTTTCCTGTTTGTGGAACCACAGGAAGTGCGTAATTATTGGGGATGCTCAAGTCCTCTCCTCTCAGACCTCAGGAATGGATGCTCTGTGCCTGGCCTTCCCAGACTCGATTGTTCCCTTTTTGCCTTCTAGATACCAGGAAGATCTAAAGAAGATCAAAGAGTTTAAAGGACTAAAGGAGGAGGAAGAAGAACAGAAGAGTGAGGGTCCTGAGGAACCTGAAGAGGCAGAAGAAAGTGAAGAAGAGGGAAAGGACAAGAGAAACAGGTTGGAACCCTTACCACTGCCAAAATGGTTCATAATTCATTAACTGCATAATTTCTCTGGAGGTGCCAGTCCAGGGCATCAGTGGGTCTTAGGCCCATATGAGCAGCCAACAGAAGTCAAGAAGACACTCATGTTGGGAGAGGAGGCAGAGGAAATTTCAAAGAGCCAAATTAGTTTACAATGAGATATTTGCAAGAACTGAGAGATCATAGGTGATTGTAGTGGTGATGGTAGTGGTGATGGAGAGCTATTATAAGGAGCCAAGAAACGAATTGCGAGGGACTCTGAATGGAGTCCCTCCTAGCCCTTTTTTTCCCAGCTACTAGTATCCCCATGAATGGACCATGGTCAAGGGAGCTGGTCTAAAGCCCTTGATGGCGTTTCTTACAACAGCAGCAGAGAATAGATGGGTGCAGCTTGGTGATAAAGTTGAGTTTCCAACAGGACACATCCATACTAATCAAACAAGCTTGCTCATCTGGACATTGGTTTCACTTTGGATTAGAAATACTTTGGTTTTTTGGTGTTTTTTTTTAGATATACTGTATATTTCAAGTGTATTTTTCTCTAAGTCTGGAAAATATATATAACATGTAGATAAAGATAGTATAGATCCTGCATCTTGTCCTATCTATGTCCTGGATTTTAATGATAGCCCCACCTTTACATATTCTATCCTCTTGTCTCTATTAGTACATTCAAACCAGAAGTCTTGAATCAATGATGTTTGCAAATGCAGTTACAGCAAACTTGGAAGATTTCACCAAAAGCTTTGTTTTTAGACTCCCAGGCTATTCTAGGTTTGAGAATGGCTCCAACCAAAATGATTAATTATCTAATTAGCTGCTAAACTTGGGATAGGATATGTGTCTATGCTTCATTGCTGACAGACTCTGGAAATCACATGCATGTAACAAATAAGGTAATTAAATGAAAATTAGAGATTAGATAGATATGCTTCAAAGCACAGAGGGACAATAGAGCAGTTAGTGGAAGATTCAACCAGAGTGAAATGTCTCAGCCTACATGAATTCACTCCAATGTTCAAGAGAAGAGTTATCTAGGAGAACTGGAGAAAATGCTTCATCAGTGAAAACAACCTATATTAGGATGTACCATCTCTCTTACTGAAAGAACCCAAGTTTCAAGAATAAAAGCATAGTCCATACCCCTAGCAGTTGGATCATGATCTCCTTATGTCTCTTTTCTCTCTCTTGGGGTGGTCTGCTCTTATTTTGCAGACCACCACAGTGCCTTTCTCCCCTTAATGCAGTCAAGCCCAGGCCTGGACAATAGCTCTTCCTTTGACTCCCTTCAATCCAGCTAACACAGGCTGGAAATTCTAACATTTCCAAACACCAAGAAAGAACAAAAGAAAACTAAACAGAGAGTACATGGAATATAAACAGTCTGGTTTATAAAGCACAGGCTGGAATCTTATCTAGATAATTTGATCTCAGAAGATTGGTGGCTCCCTCCCATTTCATGAAATCCCAGAGAAAATAAGGCTATGCCTGGGTCCCTCTCTGTACAGCTCCTGGTCGGCTGCCTAAAGAAATGGTCACCCTATACATCCATCATCTGAGAGTGTCCTCTTGGTCCTGCCTATCCTGAGGCCTTGTTTCCTCTCCCACCTTGGCTCCCTTTCAGATTTACATTTGGTCTTGAGTACATGCATATGCTACAGGTGATGGATCCCAGACATCAGCACAGCCCTCAGAAGGGTCCTTGTCCTTCAGCACAGGGATATAGCTTCGCCTTTTCAGGGCCAGCATGACGACAGACAGTGCTATCATATAAACTGCTCAAAGTTGTAGTTTCCCTTCCTCAACTATGACCAAAGCCAGACTAGCCCTGAGAGCTGTTGTCTTCAATTCCAAGCAGTTCATTCATTTTTGAGTCCCTTACCCAAACAGTTGTCTGCAAGCACCTGCATTCAAATGTGATTCCCCATGAAATTTTGCCATTGCCAATCCAATGCCACAAAGCAAGGTATGAAGTCATTAGAAGTCCATGTCCTTCTTAGTGAATTTCAAAACAAAAAACACTGGGGTAACCCCAGTAGTTGATCCCTTACAGTAAGAGATTCAACAACAAACACTACAGTCTTTTTGTCTGAATGTCTAATATGTTTAATATATAATAATGTAATCTGTTATATTATTTTCCGGAGGATCAGCTCAAATGAACTTTAGTGACTCAATCCAATATCTTAACCATATTAAAACAGAGAACACAGTCTTCTGACATTTACATTGAACAAGTAAGTAAGACTTACAAGGTGCTGCAGAAAACTTTTACCTTTTCTCCCGCTGCCTGTTCAAACCTGCTCTATGGTTTGAAGTACATTCCTTTACTTTTCCAATAACTCTCTGAAAACATAAGTCTTTTGGTTAAGTTTAAATCCCAATAATAACCTCCTTTCAGCAATTAAAATGGGCAGTTGCCTAAAACAGTGAAAAGTTTGAACTTATAAAGTTCAAGTGTGTCTCCTCCTCCAGTGCTGGTCTGCTTTAGTAAGGAAGTCTGCAGTGGGGATGGGGAGCATGGCTTCTCTCTCAGTCTCCTAATTACAATCTTACTCTCCACCCCCACTTTGCTTTTGCAGTTTCTGACCTCTCCAGGATGAACGCTGAAAACAGAAATCTAGATTAAGGAGTAGAAAAGGCAATACTTGACTGGCATTATTATGACTGGGCTTAAGACTTTGGCAGGCATTTAAAGCTGACTTTCTAACTTTGTTTAGTATGGCATTTTATGGGACTTTCAGAGAAAAACATTCCTACCATCCCGGTATCACACACATTCAAACCATTGCTCAGGCTCTCTCAGTTGCAGGTCCCTTTATGAGGTTGAATGCATCTCTTCCAGCTGGTTACTTAAAATCTGTCTCTTGTTCCTTGAACATCTGGAAGTATACCTTCCTTGTTCAGCTTCTAGGTAGCATTTCCAGACAGAAACCATGACATCCAATGCCAGCTTCCCTTCACCTGATTACATCCAGGGGAGGTGAAACATCTACCTTTGGCCCACCATTGGTGGGAGGATAGTTTTCCCCATTATGACCCCCACTACTCTGATGACACAAAGCATTTCAGCAAAACCCCTGCTCTTTAGATTTCTCAGGTGCGAGTCACACACAATAGTACACTGTCTCCCTCTTATTGCAACATATTGAACTCTGCAAGCAGCATCCACGAAGCCCCTCTCTAGGCCCAGGTGAAGGGGAAGCATCTTCTCCCTTCCCTATGGAGGAATGGGTAGAACTCAGTACAACCAAAAATTGATTTCCAAAGGAATTCTATTTCTAATCTAATTGTATTTCTAACCTCTTTTATAGGCTGAAAACAGCTTACCAGCTGAGGGTCATGAAACCAGATCTTGACCTTCTCCTTTGTTGTTCCACATAAGGATGGGGCTAGAGTGGCATATTCCCCACTGTAGCAGTTTGCTTTGGGCATGGAAATATAGCTGAAAAGAAAGGCTGCATTTTAGCATACAATTATATTTAAATAGGAAGGAAATAATTTAAATGGAGCTGAAAGAAAATAAGTTTCCACTTCTAAGCTCTCCCTTCCCAACAGCTGAAAAATAGTAGATGATTTTCACCTCAGCTGATGTGATCACTATTTTGCTTTGCTTAATTGTCCCTGAAATGATCATCAGAGGGTTCCCAGATAGAAAGAAACTAATCAGTGTCTTAGTGTAGCATCTGAGGCAGGCCCTCTTGAGTATCTGGGTCCCTTTATAAAGTGGGTATTTGTTGAGTCATTTTTTTCATTGCTATGGTGTCTTTTTTTCTACTAACTCAGAAGTAGAGCTCTTTACTTCTCAGAAAATAACCTGCATACTTCAGTGTCTATGTGAGCCTCAAGATCTTCAGAAAGCCCTGTCACTTTTCTCACCTCCTCCATTTGTTAATCCTCAATATTCTCATTTTTTAAATATATATATTATATTCAAAAATAGATGTGTCCAGAGAGATCTAAGAATGGATTCTTAAAAGTGGGCCATCTGACAGAAAGTATTTTCAATAGGTCATAAAGAGTGGAAAAGTTGAAAGGCAGTGGAAAAAAAGGAGTGAAGCAGGCAAATAATAGAGGAGGACTGAGATGAAAAGCAAGGAGGGAAGAGAGTAAAGAGTGAATGGAAAGGGGAGAGAAGAATATGAAGAGAAAGAGGAAGAGGGAAAGATTACAGAATAAAAATTAACATGGTTGAGAAAACATCTTGAATAAGCCATTTAGAGGTTACTGAAGCTACTAGTCCTCTGGTTGCCCTGGGATGGTTTAAAGTGAACTCTTGTGGTTGATCTAGTTCTTTGTCATTTATCATCGACATCAAGTCTTTTATGAGTTTAGCATAATCCTCCCACTCTGAATATAGTGAGATGTGGAAATGAGGACAACAAACTATGTGTCTGAACATGGAGGCAAAGATTAGAACTTGGAATTGATCACTAATACCACTAAATGCAGAAAAGATGTTGGTCCTGTCTGAATCTCTGGGAGTGTGGTCAGTCAACTTTATATCCTATGGCTTGAAAGAGTTCAGATATCTATTACCACCTCATGAACAGATGAGAGCATGGGTAAATGGGTGAAGAATCAAACAAGCAAATAGAGTATTGTATCTCAGTAGCTCCCAACATCGAGGCTATGGATTGGTGGCATCAAAATCACTTGATTCGCTGTCCCAAGGTTACATGAGCCAGTTCCAGAACAGCAGAGACCGTTACCTAGTGGTTGCCAAACAGTTTTGGTTGCATATACCTATCAGTAATGGTCCATTGTGCTTCTATATCCATATAATTGCAAATATTGGTGGTTAGTATGACCCTTTGTGCACATACTACTGTACTAATATGGATATAAAACTATTTATTGGAAAATAAACAATATCATAAAATGGAAAAAAAATCACTTAAAGGAAAATTTAAACTATGGATACCTAGACCATACCTTTGGAAACTCTTTCTTATTCAGTAGTCCTGGATATTTTGAATAAGTGCTGCTAAGAAACTCTATACACTACTGAGTTTGAGAACCAGTGCTCTAGATAGCATGGAAAGTGTTCCAGACAGAGAAGTATGGGTCTGGCATCATATTTGTGCTCAACATACTAACCCCTCCGCCTATTTTTTCATTTGACAGCAAATTTGAAGAATTGGTTCATTTCTTACAAGTCCTGTATCCCAAACTGTGTCAGCACTGGCAAGTCATCTGGATGATGGCCGCAGCAATGCTGGTCTTGACTGTGGTCTTGGGGCTGTACAATTCCTATAACTCTTGTGTGGAGCAATCCGATGGGCCCCTTGGAAGATCCACTTGCTCAGCAGCCCAGAGGGACTCCTGGTGGAGCTCAGGACTCCAGCATGAGCAGCCTACAGAGCAGTAGGAAACCTAACATCCAGCCAGTACCCTGCTCCTGCACACAGCCCATCCCCCTATCCCCAAGTTATAGTGCTGTCAGGCCCAGGAGTGAGCACGCTGCCACCGGTCCATCAGAGAATGAGCTGCTCCTCTGTGGGAGATCTTCATACATAGTAACTGATGTTCTCAAAGGATCAACAAAACTTTCCTGGGAAAGCAGCCAGTGGATGAAGACACCATAACAATGGATAAAATGATTCCCAGTGGTCACCTTCACCAAGGAACTCTAATAGAAGGAAAGGTCGCCTGCCTTGGCTCACTGCAGGGGACAGTGAAAAGCTCATTCTTCTATTTCCTCTTTGCAATAGAAAATCAGGAAGAATTGTGCCTAAAGGCCAACTCCAACCCCAAGGAACAGGCCTGGAATTAGGAGTCACAATGTCAATATCTCTCCATTTCCTCTCTCATTCTCACTGACTCTCTTTCTGCCCCTTTGGAACAGAGTTTATCTTTAAAGAAATAGAAAAGGTTTCTCAGAAAACTATTTAGAATGAGTTTAGCTCTGTGCTTGAAATGCAATGGGAAGATGTGAATTAATATATATGTATCTGTACACACAAACAACACATACATACCCACAGCATACATGTACATGAAGCCAACAAGCCTCCAAATGTGTGTTATGGGTGCTCTGGATAAAGCCAACCCACAGATATTCACTAGGTATGGGGCAATTACCAGACACCTGTTCAATGAGCTCTCCACATGGATGTAAGATGTTTGAAAAACACAAACTCATGGCTTTAATATTGAACTTGCTGGTCTCCATTTCAAGTACAATTCCAAACTGCTGTACAGCACAGTCTATTCCCTATTTGTTCTTTCCCCATTGGGAGAAGTTAATTCGACTCTCAGGTGAATAAGGAGACCCAGTGTGCTTCCAACATCCATGTGCCCGCATATAAGTGTGCAACTACACCTAGTGCTTCAGTTCAAATGGAATTCTCAACTCAATCGTGTGTTTCAGAGCATCCTCAATTTTTTAGTAGAACATTGATAGAGCACACCCCACCTTCAATTTGACCTCTCGCTCCACCTTCACAGCCTTCATTCATCCCTCATCAGTTTTGGGAGGTATTGGTTTCTGTGTGGGTTTTGATGTGGTTGTTTTGTTGTTGAAGTTGTTTGTTTTTGTTGCTAATACTAATAATATAAAACTTACTATGATACAAACACAGTTCTAGGTACTATGTAAGTATTAACTCATTAGTCTTCAAGGAAAACAAACAAACACTATGAGATGGGTACTAGTCTTCTCATTTTCAGCTAAGGAAACTGAAGCACAAAAAATACAAGTAGCTCTTGGAGGACCCCTAGTTAGTAAATCATGGGGCTAGAATTCAAAGCTAAGCAGACTGGCCCAGAGGCTATGCTCTTAACCACTGCACTAAATGGCTTCTTCCAGTGGTCTCCTAATTGGACACCCTTACAGTCCAGACCTTTCAGTACCTCCAAACCATTTCTGGTGCCTAGACCAGTGGTTGGAAAACCAAGGCTCATGAGCCACATGTGGCTCTTTGGCCCCTTGAGTGTGGCTCTTCAATAAAATACCATGCGTGGGCGCACACATACAGTGTGATTGAAGGAATGCTCTAATTAAATTAATAACAATTTACCTCCCTATATAGTTTAAGTTTAAAAATCATGGCTCTCAAAAGAAATTTCAACCATTATACTGTTGATATTTAGCTCTGTTGACTAATGAGTTTGCCTACCACTGGCCTAGACTAAACTAGTGGTCAGCAAATTCGTTAGTCAACAGAACTGCAGTTTGCAGACCACTGAACTAACCTGTCTTCTCTCACAGCTCTGTTCCTCAACCCACTAGTTTTTCTCCCTGTGATTTTTTTTTCTGGTCACTCTTCAGGAACAAGTGCAAAAATCATCCCCTCTATATAGGCTTTAATTACCTCCTCCAACTCCCCACTATACCCTACACAATAGGGTACACTCTTCTCTATGCTTTCTGGCACTTTTTAAGCATGTTCCTTATTGATCATTATGACAATGTATAACAATAACTTATTTCTATGTCTTAACCCCCTAGCAAATTTTCCTCAAAGACAAGAACCATGTCTTACCCATTTTCTAGGTAAGGGCTTAGCGTGATGGCTAATGCTAGAAAGGTTGTCATTAAATGCTGATGAAAAGAACAAGGGAGTCTTCAAGGTGGTGGAGAGTAGCTTGAGGATAGCTGACATTTTGCATATTTCCCAATACCAGCACCAGCACCACCACTATTTCTATAAGAACAATAACATCTTTATTAGCCTTAACTTATTCTAATATTTTTCAGTCTGCTCTGAGAGAGAACAGAAATGAGGCCCAACTAGCAACATTATTCCCAAGCTCAAGAACCAGGCGTAATGCAACCACTCCTTTCAGGAGACCCACCTAGATTAGGCCCCACTTTAGAACAGCATGTTGACTTAAGGGGGATGTCCTTTACAGTGGCTAGCAAATCACTGTGAAAGAAGCCTAAGCCAGAATGGACTACGGATGTGCCACTAGGTAAAGAGGTGCAGATCAAGGTAGACAGATTTTGGGGGCACGGATGGATGGTTTACTTTCCCTTTCCAGGGAGGCTGGACATAATAAAGGAGGTCTGGGTCCTCAGAGCCCAAAGACAGGATGTAAATAGAGCTCTTGAGAGAGTGGCTGTGAGATGGAGCTTTTGGATGGCAATGTCCAGTCTCAGCCACTCTTAAAGCACCAGGCTAAGAGAATCCATTGTCCACTGGACCATAAGGTTGTGACCTTTGTTTCCAGTTGAGACAAAGGCCAGGAGAGGGGGTTGCAGTGAGTTCCTGAACCTCCAGCTGCTCCATAGGAAGACCTGCAAGAGTCCTCCCAGACAAGGTCCTTACTCAAACTACTCTGAGAGTCAGGAGAGTTGAGAAAAAGAAAGAACATAGGACTTATCACATTTCCACGAGTATTCCTGAAAAAGTACTTATCGGTATTTCTTTTCTGAAAAGCAAAGATTGACCTGAAGCTGATGAAATTGTTGTCAAAACAGCAGTGAAAAGAAGAGAAACAGGCCCTGTATTTCCTAAAGTTGTATTAATATGAAATAAAAATTTCCCTCAAAATGCCTCCGAAGTCTGACATTCCTGCTTAGCCCTAGGACTCTGGTGCCTAGGCTCAATTGCAGTGATGTGTTGTTTTGTGCTATTGTTGATGATGTCACCTCCTAAAAGGAACTTCACTTTCTAAGCCAATATATATTGCTGTACAGTCTGCAGAGTAAACAAAGAGGGAGAGGCTGGATTTGTGTAGCACTGGCTGTCAGTTCCAAATGTTGTTAACCCTTACACAGGTGTGCTAAAATTGAACTGTAGCATGTCACATGCCTGAGTTTGAAAATAAAAGCACATTTCCAACCTTTGACAATAGCTACATGCCTTCTTATTTTGTGGATCCAAGTCAACAATATTGCCCCATTGGCTGTTAGTGTCTCTCAGAAGCAAGCCAGAAGTCTCCAGTCACAGCAGCTTGGTCAAGTCTTCTTCTCTTCTCTATGCCTGATCCTAGCTGCCAGTACCTTCTTTGCCCATGATTTATTTATTTATTTATTTATTTATTTATTTATTTATTTATTTATATTTAATATTTACTGTTCAAATTATTACAATTGTTCCTCCTCCCCCACCGGATAGCTCCCCTCCACCCAGCTCTCTCCTCTCCCTCTGCCCTAACCTCCCCCGCCCCATTGTCCTCATCCATAGGTGTATGATTTTTGTCCAGTCTCTCCCTGCACCCCCCTCACTCCTTTTCCCCTGAGAATTGACAATCCACTCCCTTTTTATGCCCCTGATTCTATTATATTCATCAGATTTATTCTGTTCATCAGATTTTTATTCACTTGATTTTTAGATTCACTTGCTAATAGATACGTATTTGTTGTTCCTAATCCTAATTTTTATCTTTACCTTTTTCTTCTTCTTTCTCTTCTTAAAGAATACTTTTCAGCATTTCCTATAATACTGGTTTGGTGATAGTGAACTCCTTTAGCTTTTTCTTATCTGTGAAGCTCTTTATCTGCCCTTCAATTCTGAATGATAGGTTTGCTGGGTAGAGTAATCTTGGTTGTAGGTTTTTGCTATTAATCACTTTGAATATTTCTTGCCACTCCCATCTGGCCTGCATAGTTTCTGTTGAGAAATCAGCTGACAATTGTATGGGTGCTTCCTTGTAGATAATTAACTGTTTTTCTCTTGCTGTTTTTAATACTCTGTCTTTTGCTCTTGGCATTTTAATTAGCATGGGTCTTGGTGTGGTCTTCTTTGGATTCCTTTTATTTGGGGTTCTGTGTGCTTCCTGAACTTGTAAGTCTATTTCTTTCACCAGGTGGGGGAAGTTTTCAGTCATTATTTCTTCAAATAGGTTTTCAGTCTCTTTCTCTCTCTCTTCTTCTGGCACTTCCATAATTCTGATGTTGGTATGCTTGAAGTTGTTCCAGGGGATCCTTACACTATCTTCACATTTTAGGATTATTTTTTCTTCTTTCTTTTCCAGTTGGAGTGTTTTCTGCTTCATTATATTTCAAATCTTTGACTTGATTCTTGCATTCCTCTAGTCTGCTAATAGGTCTCTGCATATTTTTTATTTTAGTCAGTGTATATTTAATTTCTAGTTGGTCGTTTTTCATCTCTTCTTGGGTCTCGCTAAATTTATCCATCTTTTCTAGGAAATTCTTGAAAAACCTTATAACTATGGTTTTGAACTCTATATCCAGTCATTTGTTTTCTTCCTTTTCTTTCATTTGTGATCTGTTCCTTTGTCTCTGCATTTTTGCTATGCCTAGAGAACTGCTGTGCTGGAGTTAGCCTTATGATACAAGACTTGCAAAATTGCAAAAGCCTCTCTGCTCAGCATAGATGGGGTGAAGTCTCAGGGTTGAGCAGAGACAGCTTTGGCTTCCAGTCATCCCTATCCTACGTGGCCCCCAGGTTTCAGTGATCCTCGGTAATCACTGCAGCCCTCTCAGTGACCCTCAGTAATCGCTGCAGCCCTCTCTGTGTGCATGCACACACCTCCAGACCTCTGCCTTTCTGGTTCCCATGCGCTCCAGGGACCCATATGAGTATGGGTCCCCAGGGTCTCAATTAAAACTGGGGTTCAGTGCAGTCAGAAGTAGATTTCAGCACAGCTGGGATGTTCTGTCTTCCTCCCACTAGAGAAAGCCAGAGGCACAATCAACAGTCTGCCCTCTCTGTGTGCATTTGCGCGTGCACCTCCAGACCTCTGCCTTTTCATGGCTCCCCTAAGTTTTCATGACAGTCCAGACTTCCCCCATATGAGTCTCGCCTGGAGCTGGGGATCAGTGCAGTTGGATCTGGGGTTCAGTGCAGTCAGGAGTTTCTGTCTCCCTCCTACAAGAGGAAGCCAGCCAGGCACTCCACTGCCCATCCTCTCCACACGCATGTCTCAGTACCTCAGCTCTTTGAAGCTCCTCTGAATCTCCATGAGCCCCTCTCTATCCTTCTAGTTGTAGAATTTCCACTCAGCCAGCTTTCCTGTGGTTCTAGATGATGTCCGTTTTGTCTTTTATTTGTAGTTTTGAAATTGTTGTGTGAAGCAGCAGTTTAGGTGTTCACCTATGCCAACAACTTGGTTTCTCTTCTTGCCCATGGTTTTTGTAATTAATACATTTTGCTGTGATTGAGACTGCTGAGTGTTTACCAATCTAATTTCCATAGATAGACTATATCTTTTGGTCTTTCTTGCAGCTAGGTACAGGGGAATGTAGACCTTCAGATCTAGTTTCCTATAAACAGGACTATCTTACCCAATACTCTATACTCTCTTTATTCCTCTCTATTCTTATCAAATTCAAAAGATTGAATTGAGGCCCAAGAAGATGCAAGAACCACTAGATGGAAGCTGAGTTTTTGAATGGGCACTCACAGTATTCAACTATGACATAAGCAAGAAACAAAACCACAGAAATTCAGAAATATTTGTTATAGCAGTTAGTCTACCCTGACTAATGCAAACATCTGAACCAGAAAGGAAGTCCTTCAATAACAAATTTTCAAAATATGAAGCATTGGCTTAGCACTCAAGTGGCAGGAAATAAGAAACTGATATCAGAGATATGTTGTGAATAAAACAAAAATATTTGGTCAAGTCTTACCCATGATAATTTAGGGTAAACCCAAGGGTAGTCTATGTATAGGAGATGGGGTTGGAAAGAATCGAGTGTTAGGAGTATGTGAACTTTTATTGGCTGTCTTTGGCAAGGCATTGCAAGAAAAAAAAATCACTCAGCAAAATATTGGCTCTTTGGATGGAGAAAGGAGAAAAATAGAGTTTTCAGACTGAAGGGTTAGAAAATGTGACTGCTTCTAAACCCCAAAAAGTAAAGCTAAAAAAAGCTGTGAGGGAAAAAGAACTCATAAAATTTCTCAGGGAGAAAGAGAGAGAGAGAGAGAGAGAGAGAGAGAGAGAGAGAGAGAGAGAGAGGAGAGGAATGGAAGGGAAGAGACATGGGGCGGAGAAAACAAATATATCTTGAGAATGATAACTGAGAAAGGATTTGGAGTATAATTATTGACACATGGAATCAAATGGAAGCAAACAGATCAGAAATCTAAGTTTGTGAGGAAACAGTATTTACAAAGAAACATAAGCCAGAACTAAAAACTCCTTTGATTGTTCAAGTTGGAAAACTTTGGTAATTCTAAGCTTATACCAGCAGAAAACAGATAGTAAAAGCGAGGCATAATTCTCTAATTCACACTTAAAATGGACCAAAAGGGATGGTACAAAATGAATGGCTGCAGAAAAAATGGACGTAGGACATGGGAGTTTCTCCCAAAAGGCAGAATCAGGATCTGATCAAAAATAGGCAACTGTGGTAGGCAGAATTTCTAAAATTCTTCCACCAATCTGAATAAGCATAGAAATGAATTCTTTCCCAGGGCTTCCAGGTGAGAGCCTAAACCAGCTGGCACCTTGATTTTAATGTTGTGGGACCCAGAACAGAGGACCCAGCCGAGTCCATTGGGACTTCTGATCTACAGAATTTTGGTGAGATAATAAATGGGTGTTGGTTTAACTCATTAAGTCTGCAGTAATTTGTCATGCAGCAAAAGAAAGCTGATCTAGTGGCCTTTATAATGTCTCTTCATTGGTATTCCAGAACTCCTACAGCTGGTTGACTGCTATGTCACCCATTCTTCTCCTTTGCATATGGCAGTTTTTTTTGTTTTTTGTTTTTTGTTTTTTAAATTAATTTTTATTAATTTTTTATACATATCTCCCCATTGCCCCCCCCTCCCTCCCAGGCATACCCCGACCCCCCAGTGTCTGTGATCATTGGTTATGTTTATAAGCATGCATACAAGTCCTTTGATTGATCACTTATTTACCTCACCTAACTTTAATCTTTCTGCTATAATTTCACAGTCTGTTTGATGCTTTATGATTTTTGTCCTCCTGAGAATTATCAGTCTACTCCCTTTCTGTGCTCCTGATTCTATTATATTCACCAGTTTATTCTGTTGATCAGATTTTTAATTCACTTAATTTTTAGATTCACTTGTTGACAGATGTGTATTTGTTGTTCATAATTTTTTGTCTTTTACCTTTTTCTTCTTCCTCTTCTAAAAGGGTACCTTTCAGCATTTCATATAATACTGGTTTGGAGTTGATGAACTCCTTTAGCTTTTTCTTCTCTGTGAAGGTCTTTATCTGCCCTTCAATTCTGAATGATAGCTTTGCTGGATAGATTATTCTTGGTTGTAGGTTCTTGTTGTTCATCACGTTGAATATTTCTTGCCACTCCCGTCTGGCCTGCATCGTTTCTGTTGAGAAATCAGCTGACAGTCGTATGGGTGCTCCCTTGTAGGTAATAAACTGTTTTTCTCTTGCTGCTTTTAATATTCTCTCTTTCTCTTTTGCTCTTGGCATTTTAATTATGATGTGTCTTGGTGTAGTCCTCTTTGGGTTCCTTTTCTTTGGGGTTCTGTGTGCTTCCTCGACTTGTAAGTCTATTTCTTTTACCAGATGTGGGAAGTTTTCAGTCATTATTTCTTTAAACAGGTTTTCAGTATCTTGCTCTCTCTCTTCTTCTGGCACCCCCACAATTCTGATGTTGGTACGCTTGAAGCTGTCCCAGAGGCTCCTTACATTATCTTCACATTTTTGGATTCTTTTCTCTTCTTGCTTTTCCAGTTGAATGTTTTCTGCTTCTTTATATTTCAAATTTTTGACTTGATCCTTGCCTTTCTCTAGTCTGCTGTTAGTACTCTGCGTAATAGTATTCATTTCAGTCAGTGTATTTATTATCTTCTCTTGGGTCTCACTAAATTTATCCATCTTTTCTAGCATATTCTTGCAAAACCTTATAAGCGTGGTTTTGAACTCTATATCCAGTCATTTTTTTTCCTCCATTTCTTTTGCTTGTAATCCCTTCCCTTGTCTCGGCATTTTCACTGTGCCGGGGAAACTTCTGTGCTGGAATCAGCCGCAGAAGCCTCTGCTGAGCTTGGGAGGGTGGAGTCTCAGGGCTTAAGGGACCGCCTTGCCTTCCAGTCGGCCCCGCCCTCCACGGCCCCTGAGTCTCACGTGACTGGGTAATGGCTGGAGCGGTCCTTGTGCGCGCGCACCCGCAGCGCCTCTGACCGCTGCCTTTCCGGCTCCCCTGCGAACCAGGACCACACGAGTCTAGGTCCCCAGGGTTTCGCCCAAAAAGGGGCCCAGTGGACTCAGAAGTGGCACAGATCGGAGGGTCTGTCTCCCGCCCACTTGCGAAAGCCAGCGGCACAATCAGCAATCCGTCCTCCGCGTGGTGCCGTGCGCGACCAGACCTCCGATCCTTTGCAACTCCCCTAAATTTCCGTGCACTTCTCCCTTTTCACAGTCCAAACTCCCCCCGTATGAGTTTCGGCTGGATCTGGGGTTTAGTGTCCTAAGAGAAGGGGTTCAATGCCGTTGGGAGTCTCCGTTTCCCTCCCGCCAGAGAAAGCCAGCCAGGTACTCAGGCACCCGCTCTCTCAGCGCGCTCGTCTCCGTACCTCAGCTTTTTGCAGCTCCTCTGGGTTTCTGTGAGCCCCTCTCTTTCCCTCTAGTTGTAGAACTTCCACTCAGCCAGCTTTCCTGTGGTTCTGGATGATGTCCGTTCTGTCTTTTAGTTGTAGTTTTGAAATTGTTGTGCGAGGCAGCAGTATAGGTGTTTACCTATGCCGCCATCTTGGATTCTCCCATATGGCAGTTTTTACTGAGGTTATCAAGATCCTGCTTCACCCCAGATTACATTTGGGGGAGCAGCATACAACATTTTTAGTTCATAGGTTATCAGACCCCAAAGTACCACAGCTGGACCTGACAGGGATGGCTGAACATAACTCAGAGATCATAGACTTTGAGCTGGAAGGGGCCTGGAATTATCTCTTGTGAGAACAAAGTGACTATATCCTATGTGTGATAGAAATAGTGAAACCTATATAAGGTGATCAAAAGAGTAAATTACTGTAGCAGAAACTATATTCACCAATTCACTTTTCCTTTTCTCCTGGGTACATAGCTAAATTGCATTCCAGACTCCTTTGCAGTGAGATGAGAACATGTGACAAAGTTCTGTCCAATGGAATATGGTTGGAAGTGAGATAGCCACTTCCCAGGCTTGACCCCCTATAGTAATCTCCAGCATCCTCCTCCACATGCCCTTCCCTTGGTTGCTGGTTCAATGTCAATCTTGAGGAGGAGGAAACAGGTATTAAGTGATGGTAGAGCTACACAGTCTCTTAATAACTGTGTGTGACCAAATCCCTTCCACACATATACACCAACACTACCATCTCTATAACTGTCACTACCACCACCACTGCTGTCACCACTATTGTCAGCCATTGGATTGCAACATGAGAGAAATAACTTTTATTTTATTAAGGCATTAATATTTGGGATTATTTGTTATAACAGACTACACTAATTAATATATTTACTTGCCTATTTATATATGTTAGAAAACAACTAGTCCTTGTAATAGTAGTATCATATAATTATATTTCTAGGTCACTTTTAAATTCATATAATTCAATTCCCTTATTCAGTAGATGATAAAACTGAGGCCTAGGGAAGTTAAGCGGCTTAGCTCAAATTCACATAGATAATTGGTGTTAGAACTTAAAATAATATTTAGATATTACCCTCAGCCCAGGAATTTGGGTTGTACTCTATTACCATATTTCTTGCCACATTTCAAAATGTCTATTCTATTTAAATTTTATGTGTATACATCAGATTAAATATCACTTTAACTCATGTTTTCTCTGATTCCTTTTCCCCCTTCCTATCTTCCTTCTTTCTTTCTTAATACTTAGCAAATGCTCTTTTTCAGGCATGATGCTAGGCTTTAAGGATAATGATGAAGAGGATATGATTCCTGCCTTCCTGTCTACCTGGTTCTGTGGTGATAGTCACATATGTTTCTGAGGTACCCATAGACCAAGGCTTATGCTTACCTAAGCAATGAGGTCTAAAGATATTAAGCTATTTAGATATTGGATATATTTAAGGGCTATCTCCCGGTCTTTTAGAAGTTCCCCATGTTTCTGCAGAGCAGATTCTCTTTTTGCTATTGGTATTTTCTGTACAAATATCTAAGTGGGTACCATTTGTATAGAAAAAAAAACAGTTATCCATTCACTATTCCTATAAACGCATTCATTTTGAAGAAAACTCATAAACCTTTGCTCAAGGCATTACTCTCAAGCCAGAATTCCATAATTACAATGGGGATCAACCACTGGAAATCCAGGCAAAACAGCATATAGTCTGCTCGTACACAGTACAGATAAACCTCACATTCGTCAAATGAGAAAGGGGAAGTCTAAATTGAATTTTGTTCTATCAGAGAAATTATTTGGTCTATAAGAGAAATTATTACAGAAAGAGTTATTATAAAGGACCCTTGTAGTAATTCCTATTATAAAATCAAAACCTTTTTTTGTAAAGTATAAAATGACTAACTTTGTCAACTGTCCCCCTATTTGGATTTTTTTAATATGAATTTTGTGTGTGCCTGGTTTCTTTGAAGAAGGAATCACCTGGATAGAAAATTTTAATGTATAAAAGAAGTCCCAGAGGGAGGCATGAAGACTCTGTCTTTTGTATTTAAATGGGCATTTGTTTTCATGAGCCTGTTAGCACCATTCTCTTACAGGTCAGAAGAAAACCCCCACTGATTGTGAGAGGAAAAGCACAACCCATGCTCAATCTCCTTTAGAAACAGAGACATTCCTAGGACTAAATGAATGGGCTCCACAGGCAATAGCAGTAGATGTGTGAGAACTGATCTGGTGGGGGCGGAGGGGGGGAGTGGCAGGGAATATGGGAATTGGAAAAACCGTCAGCAGTTCACATTGTGCTATCTGCCTTCCTCATTTCTGTACTTTCTGAGTCAGCATTAGCTAAATTTTCCAGAAAGCTATCCACAAAGTACAGCCTGAGCATTCAAGGGGCGTCACTCATTTCCCCCAGTGACCTTGACAAGTCAGAAGCTTGAAAACAGGGAAATCCGGATGTCTCGATTATGAAGTGGAGCAGTGGGGCCCCCAACATATTTCCAGAAGTCTCCATCCAGACTGGTAATTGCATGCCTTTGTTACTGCCAGTGACTGTCTGAGGTGTTTCTCTGGCTCTGAATTGGTTGGCACAATGACCAAGTACTTCAGTCTGGTGTTGCTTCTTGCCTCCATCTGGACCACAAAGCTCTTGAGTCAAGGCTCTCCCCAGGTACAAGGTAGGTTTTTTGGCAGAATGCGAACCTGAGGTAAGGCAAGATCTTACAACCTGTCCTAAGTCTACCAACTTCTTTACTGTAGATTCCTGCGAGTAGGGAGAACCATCAATGTACATAGAAGATCTAATTGGTAGTATCGGTATGCAAGAAATGTCTTCACCATATTGTCAATTTCACCAAAATGATTCATATTTTACCTTTATGTTATCTTCACTTTTATTTTTGGTTGTGGACTATTTTTAGTGAGAATATTTTGAAACAAAACATTAAGGAGATATAATTTGTTTTTATTTTTTTAATCCTCACCAGAGGATATTTTTCCATTGGTTTATTTTTATTTTTTGGAGAGAGTGGGAGAGGGATAGACAGAGAGAGAAGCATTTATGTGAGAGACACATCAAGTGATTGCCTCTCGCATGCACCCTAACAAGGGCTGGAGATTGCACCTGCAACAAAGGTTTTTTCCCTTCACCAAAATTGAACCTGGGACCCTGCAGTCCACAGGCCAACTCTCTATCTATTGAGCCAAACCAGCTAGGGTGAGTCCATTTGTTTTAAAAACGTTTCATTGAAGAAGCAAATGATGATTGTAAACATTTTTAAGCAATTTCTCTAAGCCAAGAAAAATAGC
Organism: Lasiurus cinereus; assembly: GCA_011751065.1. Lineage (NCBI taxonomy): Eukaryota > Metazoa > Chordata > Mammalia > Chiroptera > Vespertilionidae > Lasiurus > Lasiurus cinereus. Next base: position 6,445,302 of record JAAGEH010000135.1, read on the forward strand.
TAACTTTCACAGGATATTGGCCTGCTTTATATTTTTTAAAGTGAAATATAATTATTTTAATTTTATTATATTATCATGGGATGCATATGTTTTTAATATGTAGTAAATAGCAAATTAACTGGGAAAAATTGTGAAATATAGGTTTGAAAATTAGCCATCAGCTCTCTACAAAAGGAATAATTTGAAATGATTTCTGGGCTTTGAGATGCCTAAATGGTAACCTCATTCTGCATTGCAGGCAAAAAACTATAACCACAAATCACTCATTTCAGCTCTGGGCAAAATGAAACTCAGAGTACATTAAAAGAAAAATTGAGTATTCCTATGCTGGAAGCTGCCCTGAGATATAAAATATGTTGGGAACAGACATCCAGAGTTAATTCATATATTGTTGTATTTAATATTACAAAGGAGACTAAAGTTATATAATCTATTTTTTTCAAATACCAGAACTGTTACTGTCAAATAAGTTGGTCCTCTTTGAAATCCCCTGAGAAGACTATTCACTTTCCCCCAAAATGTTGCCATTACTCAAACTATGGTAAAGATTTCCTAAGGAAATTAAAGTTTTGGAAACAACTGACAATTATTCAGAACCATGATTAAGGAAAAGGTGGCTGATGAAGGTTAGTGGATGAGGTTGAGAGACAGTATCCTTGAGGATCTATTATGTAGAGATACAGAATTAAGTGTGTGTGTGTGTGTGTGTGTGTGTGTGTGTGTGTGTGTGTGAGAGAGAGAGAGAGAGAGAGAGAGAGAGAGAGAGAGAGAGAGAGAGAGTTATATGAAAAAGGAATGACTTGAAATGGGCTTTTGTGATGCCTAAATGATAACCTCATTCTGCATTGTAGGCAAAAAAATTGTAACCACAAATCACTCATTACAACTCTGGGAAAATAAAAATCTGAGCACTTTATGTGTTCTATGCTTGAGAATATATCTCAAGAAGACATTTTATAGATGAAGAAACAGGTTCGGTGAGACCAAGTGACTTGCCTAATATCACCAGGTAGTAAATAATAAAGCTTGGGTTAGAATTCAGATCTGTCTGCTAAACATATACTATTTCTATTATGCCTGTTGTCTCCTGAAAACTCTTAAGAGATTACTGGCATATCCCTTAAATACCAGCTCCCTAGTTTTGTCTTTAATAAAATAGAAAAGCTTAAATTTGCCTAATATTTGTTAACTGCCTACTATGGACTCAGTCTTTGCTAGGTACAAGTTATCTAAATTAATTCTAACAAAATTCTATGAAGAAGAATAACCATCCCCATTTTGTAGATGAGACGCTAACTTGTTCAAGTTCCCACAGCTAATTAACATTACAAGAAATATTCAAAGCTAGGTCCATTGCCCAGAATAGGCCTATCATTACTACTACTACTACTACTACTACTACTACTACTACTACTTAGAGTAAAAATGAGGTATGATGAGAGAATATCAAGACTACTTTATAGAATAATTAAATAAGCCTAAAAGTATCACCCCAACAAAGAAAACAGCCCTAAGAGGTTTGAGCAATAGCACACTCATGAGCCAAATTCTAGGACAAATGTGTGTTCCAAGAGTTCAGCTCTAATTTTGTGTGTGTGTGTGCGTGTGTGTGTGTGTGTGTGTGTGTGTGTGTGTCTGTGTGTGTTCATCTTTTCCCTATAGCACACTGGGAAGCAGAACAGTGTCCAAGTTAAGAACTGGGGTTTTAGAGTCAGTTGTAATTGGGTTTTTGCTCTCAATTTGCCATTTGTTGTTCTATATCCTTGGGCTTGAGAAGGTTATTCAATCTCCCTGAGCCTCAATTTCAGTTAAAAAGAGACTGGGTAAATTAATTAATTGATTGATTAATTTAATTAAAATAAATAATAAATGTGTGTGTGTTTTTTTAAAAGAGACAGGGTTTGGCACAGAGTAGCATCAACAGATTACAGAAGTTGGAATTTTATTGGTATTAATATTAGAGGCTATTTTGTCACAAACACTAACATTGGAGTGTTGGCTCTCAGGTCTCTCCTTTGGTGAGAGTAGGGTCTGACAGCAAACAAGGCCATCACAAATATTATACATAATATATGTATTCCTTCCTGCAGTCCTCTGATCCAGAGCAGAGCAAGATCACATGGAGGACTTAGAAATGCTCCCTCCATGTTCTCAAGAAGAAACTTCCTTTAGATGCCAACCTAGAAAGTGTTCAAAGCATTTGACTGGGCATCCAGTGCACAGATCTGTTTACAGGCAATTTCCTGGGAGATTGAAATGCTCTTTTATGAACTTTTGTGGATTAAGCCCAATAGAAATAATATACAATGCAATGCAACTCACAATTTCATACAAGTCAATAAGTCTTAGAACTCTGAGGGATCAAAAGAACTCTCAGATTCATGAAATTTTGAGTAAAATATTCACATGTTAACTAGTCAACTGCTTTGAAGATAACATGATAATGTTATTTATGATTTAATGAGTAACTACTGTGTAGCAGGCACTATGCTAAGTATTTTTATTGGAAGTAACTCATTTAACTCTCACTAACCTATAAAATTCATATTGTTACCCTCTCAGTTTTATAAATAAGGGAACTGAGGCCAAGAGAGGAAATAACTAATCTAAGGTCACAGAAATAACAAGTGACATAGGTAGATCAAATGCAGGTCTTACTCTAAAACTCTACTTCATTTAGTTTCTCTGCCATGCAAGGTTTACTGCCAAGCTCCTCCAAGAACTTCTGAGTAAGTCTGCCCCCCAATGGTCAGAGTAAACTTGAGACTAAGAAAGCTCATATACCAAATGCAACATTTTTCAGCCCATCTCAGAAATAGTGGTATCTGCAAAGAACATTAGTTTGGCGTGTCACTAACTATTCTATTAGCTCTGAATTCTATCTTTCTCAGTCTCATACTCTTTATTTAATAGACTCCAAAAGATCTGTAGCAACAGCATCATCTAGACCCCACCCTAGGAACTAGTAGCTGAATCCTCCTCCATGTAATGGACAAGGCACTTTAATGCAGTGTAAAAAAGTGGACCAGGTCTGATGATAGGTACAGCTTGGACCCAAGCAAGCACCCACCTAACGCAGCAGGATGTCCTTGTGGGAAATGTCTGGCCTGTGTCCTGTTATTCCTAAACTTCAGTCCCAACCACAATGACCTCACTGCTGCATCAAGCCTATAATGCTGTGCTGGGATGAGGAGCCTAAGGGCTATAAACAAGGAGAGCAGCAAACTGAGGATGTATGTGATTCCTTTGCAGAGCTTTCCTTCTTAGTGCAATGCAGAATTATGGGAGTCACACTTTTGACCAAAAAGACAAATGAGCAGCTGAATTTCACAGAAGCCAAAGAGGCCTGTGAGCTGATGGGACTAACTTTCGCCAGCAAAGATCAGGTTGAAGAAGCATGGAAGTCTGGCTTTGAGACTTGCAGGTGAGAAACAGATGGATTCAAAAACACGGTCAGAGCTCTTTTGGTTCTGTGTTCTTGTTCAGCCATAAGATAAATGTATCCTTTCAACTAATATGTATTCTGTTACAGCTATGGATGGGTTGCAGATCAGGTCTTAGTCATCCCTCGGATTCGCCCAAACCCCAAGTGTGGAAAAAACGGGATGGGTGTCCTGGTTTGGAGAAATTCACCACACCTAAAGTTCAGGGCCTATTGTCACAACTCATCTGGTAAGTCAGATCTGCAGTCTCTCCATGTGCTGTCTTTTCTCTGGGTTTTGATAGCTCTATGATATGTCTGAGAAGAGTGACCCTAAGCAGAAGCAATCATAGTAGTGGTCATTTAACCCTCCAAAGACTCACTCTGTGACAAGACTAGGAGTGGTAGTGTGCCCTTTGGAGGGAAAATATGATTGACTGACAACATCAGGGGAAGGGCATCCCAGGAGGCTCCATTACTTCCCCACTCCACCCTATAAAATTAACAAGGAGAAGGAAATATCCACTATAGACAAATTAATGTATTACGTTATCTCACTGAACCTTGACAATCTCCCTATGAGGTATGCTTTGTCATCCCTATTTTGCAGGAAAAAAAACCCACCTTAGCTCAGAAGATGTAACTACAGTTGTCTAAGATCTCATTACTGTAAAGATTCAAACACAGATCTAACTCTAAAATGATGCTCATTTCATTATCCTACATTCCTTCATGGAAAAGGAAATTCAAATGCTACATTTGACATTTTTTTAGAACAAGACCCAATCTCCATTTTATGAAGAAAAGGGTTGAATCTAGAAAGTAGAACTGATTTTCTGATGGACACACAACAATCCTTTTAACCTCGCTTGGAGACCTTGGTCACCTTAGCCCAAGTGCTTCACCTTCCCAGAAAGGTTTAACTAACTACCTTCTCAGAAAGGTTTTGCTCCTTTCAGTATGCAAATGCTAGTTCTCAGCTTGTCATAAGACCTGTTCCTGATTTATTTCTCTTCACACATATTAAAAAATCTGACCTTCTGAAGGTCATACAACTGAGTGGTCATACACAAGGATTGATTCTAAAATCATTCTCCAAGATCCAAGAGATAAATGTGCATCAACAATATTATGTTTCCCTAAGGCAACATAGGGTCCAAGCAGTTCTCTGAACTAGGAGGCTTTGGCATAGGAAGGACCCTGGGAAATGCTTTGTCTACTTCCCTTACTCCAGAGATGATACTGCTATAGCTCTGAATGGAGATTCAGTTTGTTCAAAGTCCTACAGTTATTTGCAATCATGACTGGAACATAAAGCTTCTTCCAACATTTTTTTCACCACCCTTCTCTCCTCTTTCTCTTCAACCTATCACTTTTCACTGGGAATTGGTGATTCACATTCCTATTTATCTCATAGCCAGCCTATGCCTGTCAAATGACCTGTATTTTTAACTGCCTGGCCCTCCTACCAGCTGTCAATGTGATGATAACCAGCCCTCTAGACTAGTGGTCGGCAAACTCATTAATCAACAGAGCAGCAAACCTCAGCTCGCGAGCTGCATGTGGCTCTTGAGCCGCAGTTTGCCAACCACTGCTCTAGACCAAGCATGTCAAGCACCGCATATGGCTCACAATGAATATTTTTGTGACCCAGCCTAATATAACAGTATGTAAAAAATGTTTTAATAAAAATTTTATAACTTGCCCTGGCTGGTTTGGCTTACTGGATAGAGCATCGGCTTGCAAACAGAAGGGTCTCAGGTTCGATTCTGGTCAAGGGCACATGCCTGGCTTGTGGGCTCGATCCTCAGTGGCCCAGTTGGGGGTGGGGGGAATGCAGGAGGCAGCCGATCAATGATTCTCTCATCATAGATATTTCTATCTTTCTCCCTTCCTCTCTGAAATCAATAAAAATATATATTTTTATAAATTCCGTAACATAATATGTATAATACCCTGTTATACATAATTAATAACAAACTATAACATTCACTAGTGACTGTTTACTATAATCGTGCTGCATTCACTTCCCTTATGTGCCTTATGCACAGGCGCACCATTTCTCCTCACTAATACTAGCAGTGAATATTTTGAGCAGCCAATTACCACATTATTAGACTTGGATTGACTTGTTTGTTGTGCACAACAGGAAATATTCCTCTTTCAGAGAACAAGAAAAATAGGTCTATTTGTGTTACGTTTATTAATTTGTGCAGTTATTCGGTGTCTGGTAAGTTAATGTTCAAGAAAAAATATTAATTTCTAGTAAAATGTTCTATTATTTTATGTTAAAGATTACTCATTTATTTCAGCCCTTTGTATTCACCATGTCTCTATCAAAATAAATCTATGTTTCTATGAAAATTGAAACTTTTGTTTTTTTGTGGCCCACATAAAGTTAAACTTTATTTAGCCCACGTTAGCCTTTGAGTTTGACATGCTTGCTCTAGACTCAACAAAAAGAGCTAGGGGAAGAGGATTTGGATTTGTGTTTCCCCCATGGCTTCATTTAACTTGTACTTCTATTCCCTATATTTCCTGTAAACTTAAAGTTGGGTGTAGAGGCTTAATTAGTTGCTTGTTGACATTTTTGGCAAAAATATTTCATAAATGATAACATTCCAACAAAAGGTACTTAATGTCAATATGCTAATTTTTAAAAATATATTTTGTTGATTTTGTTGATTTTTTACAGAGAGGAAGGGAGAGGGATAGAGTTAGAAACATCGATGAGAAAGAAACATCAGTCAGCTGCCTCCTGCACACCCCCTACTGTGAATGTGCCCACAAAACAAAGGTACATGCCCTTGACAGAAATCAAACCTGGGACCCTTCTGTCTGCAGGCTGACGTTCTATCCACTGAGCCAAACTGGTTAGGACTCAATATGCTAATTTTAATCATTTCACTAAGGTGGTGACTACCAGACCTCTCCAATGAACTCCAAAATACACTTTCCCCTTTGCAATGAGTAGGTAATCTACAGTGTGATATTTTGGTACCGTACAACTATCTTTTACCTAATAGTTTAAGCAGACATTGATGATCCTTGCTGGAATGAGTTATTATATGGGGGAGAAGGGCAAAATACTTATTTTCTTAAGTGTGCAATTTTTTCATTTTTAAATTAAATATATTGGGATGACATTGGCTAATAAAATTATACAGGTTTCAAGTACACATTTCTGATACATGATTTGTATATTGCTTTGTATGTTTACCACCCAAAGTCATATATTCTGTCACCATACATTTGAACTCCTTTACCCACTCAGGCCCCTTTCCTCTGGTAACCACTATACTGTTGTCTGTGTTTTATTTTCTTATTTGTTCATTTGTTACTTTCAGTTCTATATCCCACAAATGAGTGAAATCATATGGCTCTTGACTTTTTCTGACTTATTTTGTTTAACATAATATTCTCAAGATCTATCAATATTGTCATAAATGGCAGTATTTTGTCTTTTCTTATGGCTTGTTTTCCAGGGTGGCTGCACCAGTTTACATTTTCACCGGCAGTGAATGAGGATTCCTTTTTCTCTATATTTGTTATTACTAGTCTTGTTGATAATAGCCATTCTAACAGGTAGCTTTTGTTTGCATTTCTCTAATAGCTAGTGAAGTTGAGCATCTTTTCATGTATCTATTGGCCATGTGTATGTCTTCTTGGGAGAAGTATCTGTTCAGGTCCTCTGTCCATTTTTAAACTAGATTGCTTTGCGGGGGGTGAATTGTATGAGTTATTTATATGTTTTGAATAGTAACCCCTTGTCAGAGCTGTGTTTGCAAATATCTTCTCCCATTCCATTGATTGCCTTTTTGTTTTGTTGGTGGTGTCTTTTGCTGTGTAGAAGCTTTATAGTTTGATATAGTCCCATTTATTCATTTTTGCTTTTACTTTCCTTGCCTTTTGGGTCAAATTGACAAAAGCTTCTCTAAAATCAAGGTCCTTAAGTTTAGTACATATGTTTCTTCTATGCAATTTATTGTTTCAGGTCTTTATATGTAGGTCTTTGATCCATTTTGAGTTAATTCTTGTATATGGTGACAAACAGAAGTCTAATTTCATTCTTTTGGATGTAGCTTTCCAATTTTCCTAACACCATTTATTGAAAAGGCTTTCTTTTATCCATTTTATATCTTTGGCTTCTTTGTCATAAATCTTTTTCCCAGATACATGTGTATTTATTTCTAGGCTCTCAATTCTGTTCTATTGGTTTGTGTGTCTGTTTCCTGCCAATACTATGCTGTTTTGGGATTACTGTCACTTTGTAATATAAAATGAAGTCAGTGAGTATAATATCTCCAACTTTGTTTTTTTCCTTCAGGATTGCTTTGGCTTTTTGCAGTCATTTGTGGTTCCATACAAAACTGATTTTTTGTTCTATTTCTTTAAAAAATAAAAATGGTTATTTTCTAAGTCTATTCTTCGTTCTACATTTATTAGCTGGCATCTTTGATAAAGAAAAACCTCTGTCTGTCTCTCTCTCTATCTCTCTCACACACACACACACACACACACACACACACACACACACACACACACCTCTTCCTTCCCCCTTATACTAATGTTGCTCCTTAGTGCTGACCCTGTCCCCAGCCAACTGGTGGAGGAGGCCTAATCAGAGGCCAGGCTCACTGGGGGAGGGGCCATGGGAGGTTGAGGCGCTGCAGTCACACCCTGTCCACCTCTGCAGAGGCACCAGGACCATGCCACCAATTCTTCCACTACCTCTGCAGAAGCGGGTAGACCCTCCACATCCCTACAGGTGCACTGGCCCCGCCCCCTACCAATTGGTCATTCTGCCTTCAGGTCTAATTATCATATTAGCTCTTTATTATATAGGATGGATACATGGCATTTTACTTATTTTGTGTGTTCAATATGTCATACAATTGTTTTGATGCTCAATTTGTCTCAAATTTGGCAAGTGGGAAACTTTTCAGTTGCCTTTTGTCCTTATTTGGCCTAATAACATGTCCCAGGCTCACTTTGTAATTTCTATGTTCCAGTTATGTTATGTTATCAACCATTTATTTCTCCAGGAGTCCTGGTTCTTTTTAATAGAGAATGTTAATGAGAAACCAAGATCTGGATGCAACTTGTTCTCAATACTACTGGAGTTTTCATTGTTTCTCATCCTTTTTAGTAGACAGCTAGAAAATACATTTTAACATATATATATTTAACATATAGTATAAATATATTAAATATAATACTTTCTAATTGTTCACTGAAAAGGATATATTCAAATTTAGGAGCTTCCCAGATATAATCTGAAACTGGTCCCTGTATGGAGAGGGAATGGAGAAATTAAAGTAAGAGGCAAACTACTCCAGACAGGTGGGTGGTAAGTTTAGTAAACAAAGGAATTTATGAGGCTTATCTTGGGTGGCCTCAAGACCAGTAGATTCCCACACTGCCTGCCAGAATCGTATAAGCTTACATAGAGGCCCTAACTGGGTTCAGTCACATACATAGGAGGTCTTAATTGGCTCAGTCAATTAAGATGATCTCAACCAACACCTTACTATCTCAAGATTGTCCTTGGGCAGCTTCTAGCACTATGAAGAAAAGCAGAAAACACATTTGAGGATGATGACACAGTGAGGAGCCTCCAATTACTAAGGTCTAACTCACAGGTCATCTGGGGTCACATCCTCCTGATGATTTCTCCCAACATACTGAAATAGTGTGTGTGTGTGTGTGTGTGTGTGTGTGTGTATGTTTTTAAATTATGGATTTTTATTGATATATAGAACTCAAATTTATCAATTCATATTTTTCCTTAGTTTACTTTGTTTTATTTGTATTTATTTTTTCTTATATGGAGCATCTTAGTCCCCAATAAATAATATTAATATGTTTTCTTGTTCTATAATAGTTTCAAAATTACAAAATCAACATTAGGAATAAACCAACTGAGCACAATTCAAGGTTTCTTTGCATTTCTTTTAGTCCTTAGAAGATATCCCCTAAAGATGCACTGTCAGAGAATTGTGTACAAAAGCAACTTGAAAAAAATTCACTGCTCTGTGTGATTATATTACCATTTTTAACTAAGTCGGGTTTTACCTGCTTCTGTTTGTGAGAATCAGAATTACCTTAATCCTCATCCTAATGTTAATCCTAACCTTACCCCATGTTTCTTTATTTTTCTAACTTCCTTCTTTATTTTTATCTTGTGAGGTCTGGGGATCACAGAAACTTTAACCCTGATTCTCAACCTATCCTAATTTGTCTTTCTTATTGCTTTTCGTGAGCTTTGGGGATCAGACCAAAGTGCTTTGAAGCTTTGCAGGCACCATGTGTTTCATACTGTTCCCTCTGCTACAGTCTCTGGCCTCTTCTACTTGGCTAACTCCTTCTCTTTATTCACATCTCAAGGGCCATCTTCTCCAGGAATCCTTCCTACACAAACAGTTATTGGGTTACATCAGACTTGACATATGTCATTTCGTGGTCACATCACCATATCCCATTTATTTATAAAAAAAAATTCCATCATTTCGGACATATGTACATATGTGCATTATGTTTTTTATTATTTATTCACCACAAGTAAAGGTCAGGAATTTCTTTTAATTTGTTTTTTACTGTTTCACTTCATTACTGCTGTGTATGTGCTTGATGTAGATGCTGATGTAGGTGGGTTTCGACTTATGTAGAAAATCACGTTATGTCACACCATGGAAACAGATCTACGACGTAACCTGATGATCTACTGTACTCCTTACTCCTACCATGCCTCTTGTACTTCAGGCCCACTCTGTGTTAAATATCTATCAGAACACTTGGCACATTCTAGAGAAATTATATTTATAGGTTGGAGGGGGAGGAGAGCCAGGTCCTAGCACTTCCAAGTGAGATATATTGCATCCTTGACCAGCTAGGGATCACAGAATCAGTCTGCTGTTGCTCCCTCACTCCTTCTTGGCTACACTTATTTTTTTTAAATAAATCTTTATTGTTCCGATTATTACATGTGCTCCTCTTTTTTCCCCCAATAGCTCCCCTGCACCCGGCTCCCACCCCTCCCTCTGCCTTTACCTCTCCCTGCATTGTCCTTATCCATAGGTGTATGATTTTTGTCCAGTCTCTCCCTGCACCCACCTCACCTCTTTACCCCTGAGAATTGTCAGTCCATTCCCTTTGTATGCCCCTGATTCTATTATATTCACCAGTTTATTCTGTTCATTAGATTTTTTATTCACTTGATTTTTAGATTCTCTTGTTGATAGATATGTATTTGTTGTTCCTAATTTTTATCTTCACCTTTTTCTTCTTCCTCTTCTTAAAGAGTACCTTTCAGCATTTCATATAATACTGGTTTGGTGCTGATGAACTTCTTTAGTTTTTTCTTATCTATGAAGCTCTTTATCTGACCTTCAATTCTGAATGATAGGTTTGCTGGGTAGAGTAATCTTGGTTGTAGGTTCTTGCTATTCATCACTTTAAATATTTCTTGCCACTCCCATCTGGCCTGCATAGTTTCTGTTGAGAAATCAGGTGACAATCGTGTGGGTGTTCCCGTATAGGTAATTAACTGTTTTTCTCTTGCTGCTTTTAATATTCCCTGTCTTTTGCTCTTGGTATTTTAATTATGATGTGTCTTGGTGTGGTCCTCTTTGGATTCCTTTTGTTTGGGGTTCTGTGTGCTTCCTGGACTTGTAAGTCTATTTCTTTCACCAGTTGGGGGATGTTTTCAATAGTTATTTCTTCAAATAGGTTTTCAGTCTCTTTCTCTCTCTCTTCTTCTGGCACCCCCATAATTCTGATGTTGGTATGCTTGAAGCTGTCCCAGAAGCTCCTTATACTATCTTCACATTTTTTGGATTCTTTTTTCTTTTTGCTTTCCAAGTGGAGTGTTTTCTGCTTCTTTGTATTTCAAATCTTTGGCTTGATTCTTGTATTCCTATAGTCTGCTGTTAGGTCTCTGTATTATATTTTTATTCCAGTCAGTGTATGTTTAATTTCTAGTTGGTCCTTTTTCATCTCTAGTTGGTCTTTTTTATATCCTTGAGAGTCTTGCTAAATTTATCAATCTTTTCTAGGAAATTCTTGAAAAACCTTATAACCGTAGTTTTGAACTCTATATCCAGTCATTTGTTTTCCTCCATTTCTTTCATTTGTGATCTGTTCCTTTGTCTCCACATTTTCACTGCTTCCCTGAGTTAGTAGAGTAGCTTTGTGTGCTAGGTGTCCTATATGGCCCAGTCACTCTGCCTCCCCAGTTACCTGAGGTGGATTCTCTTGGTGCACCCCTTTGCGGATTGTGTATACAGCCTTGTTGTAGTTAAGTCTTGATTGTTGTTGGTATCACTGGGGGGAATTGACCTTCAAGCCAAATGGTTGTGAGGATCAGCTGTGTCTACGCTGGGACAACTTCTGTGCTGGAGTCAGCCTTATGATACAAGACTTGCAAAATTGCAAAAGCCTCTCTGTTCAGCTTGGATGTAGCAGAGTCTCATGGTTGAGCAGACAGCCTTGGCTTCCCGTCAGCCCTGCTCTACACAGCAGCCCCTGGGTCTCAGTGTCCCTCGATAATCACTGCAGTCCTCTCTGTGTGCACGTGCGTGTGCCTGTAGACCTCTGCCTTTTCGCGGCTCCCCTAAATTTCTGTGTGTTCCTCCCTTTTCACGACAGTCCAGAACTCCCCCGTATGCATCTTGCCTGGAACTGGGGTTCAGTGCAGTTGGATCTGGGGTTCAGTGCAATCAAAAGTTTCAGTTTCCCTCCTGCTAGAGGAAACCAGCCAGACCCTCCACCACCTATCCTCTCTACACGCGTGTCTCTATACCTCAGCTTTTTGCAGCTACTCTGAGTCTCTGTGAGCCCCTCTCTTTCCTTCTAGTTGTAGAATTTCCACTCAGCCAGCTTTCCTGTGGTTCTGGATGATGTCTGTTCTGTCTTTTAATTGTAGTTTGAAATTATTGTGCAAGGCAGCAGTTTAGGTGTTCACCTATGCTGCCATCTTGGTTTCTCCAAACCTTCTTGGCTACATTTAATGAAGGAGGCAAAGGAAACTAATTCTTACAGATCTGATCTATTCTGTCCACTCACTATGCTAGGCCCTAAACATTTACTCTCTCATTGATCCTCAGTGAAAGGACAAGTGTTTCATTTCTCCTCTGCAGGGGAGGTAACTGATGCTTAGAGTGCACCATGCTGTGGGCAGTCAATAAGGGAAAGAGCCAGGATTTAAATCTTAAATCATGTTACTTCCCTATAGTACCTTCCATGGTGATAACTGTACATCAATAACACAGGCTGGCAAGGGTCCTGGGCATCACTAGATGAGTCTAACCCACAACCAGAGTGAGAATCACTTTTCCCTATAAGGTTCTAAGATCTAAATTCCTGGATTCCAGACACTTCTGTATTTCCCTATTTCCATGCAATTGCATTCCTTCTTTGCTACCAGATTGTACTCTCTGCTCTCTATATTTCATCCTCCACTGCATCCACTAATCATTATATTACTCCTCTGCTCCACAACTTGGATAACTTCCCATTTGAGAATACAATGTAAACTATAAAGCCTTTTGCACATAAAACTGGGCATGTATGAGAACTCGTATATCAGTTGAGAACTCTTGTATATTGGTTTTTAGACCCCACTAAAAAATTACTGCTCCTAAGAATAAATTCCAAATTCTTTAACATGACAATTATGAATCTCAATGCTCTGGCTCCAAATTATCTTCCCACTCTCATCTCTTACTTGCAGTCTTTTATGCTGCCAATTATACACACACCCTATGCTCCAGCCACACTGTGCTCCTTCTCCTTTTTCTAACATAACTACACTTTCAAATTTCTGGATTCTTGGATCATGCTCATTCCTATTGACTGGGATATTCTATTCCCCCTTTCATACTAGATGAGTTGCTCCTCAGTTCCAGCCATTCTGGCTTTTTTCTTCCCATCACACATGCTGGCTCTTGAACTTCCTATTCTCTTTACTTGCAATTATTTTGTCCTAGATCTTAAAGGACTGGCTACTTTTCATCATTCAGGTCTCAGCTTAAGTACCACCTCCACAAAGAGGTTTTTCTCTTATCATCCTATTCAGAGTATCTGTATCCTATCCCTCACTCCTTTCAGTTTAATCTTCATCCTGTTCAACTGTCTTCTCAACAGTTACCATCCTTTGACATTTAAAAATTATTATCTCTATCCTTCCAATAGCATATAAGCCCTTTACAAGCAGGGATTTTATATATATATTTTATTGATTTTTTACAGAGAGGAAGGGAGAGGGATAGAAAGTCAGAAACATCAATGAGAGAGAGACATTGATCAGCTGCCTCTTGCACGCCCCCTACTGGGGATGTGCCCACAACCAAGGTACATGCCTTTGACCGGAATCGAACCTGGGACCTTTCAGTCTCCAGGCCAACGCTCTATCCACTGAGCCAAACCGGTTTCGGCTACAAGCAGGGATTTTTGTTTTTATTACACCATGTCTTTAGCGATTAGAATAGTGCCTGCACAAAGTTGAAGCTCAATAGGTATTTGTTGAATGAACATATTAATCCTCAACACTCAGCCCAAATGCCATATCCTCTGTAAATCCCCAGTGATCTCCCCCTATCCTTATCAAAATACTTTGTCTTCCTAAAAACAGGAACCATGCCTTATTTGTGTCTATATTTTCAGTTCCCAACACAGTACATTGTGTCCAGTTTTTACCCCTGATATTTTAAAAAAATATTCATTTTCTGAGGGAAGAACTCAGCATTGCTCAAAAATAGAAAATATAGCTAAAAGTTCAGGGCAGAGAAAGTCAAGGATGATATCTATGTGAATAGAGATCTTTTCAAAGGAAAATAAATGAATAGCATAAAATTCTGCCTTAATGCATGTGTAATTCAATGTTTTATCAGTACTATAGTACCCATAACCTTGACAGATAAATTACTTAATTTTCAAAAATGAATGTTTTCTTCATAGCTAACATTCTAGCTAATGCTTCCTCCTGCTACAAATAATTAGAGATTTAAATAGGTGCAAATTCATATTAAAATATATTTATGGCTCTGCCATTTACTAGCTCTGTGACTCTAGGCAAGTCATTCAGTTTCTCTGAACTTCAGTTTCCTTCTATATAAATGAGGGTTTGATAAAATTTTTAAATAAAATGCATGGGACTCAGAGCAAGATGCTTAATAAATATAGTTTCCTAGCTACCACATTCAACAGATTGAAAAGCAAACCTATCTCTCTCCCTTTCTACTTCCCTTCCCCCCTTTTTTAAAAAATATATTTTTATTGATTTCAGAAAGGAAAGGAGAGGAAGAGATAGATAGAAACATCAATGGTAAGAAAGAAACATTGACCAGCTGCCTCCTCTATGTCCCACACTGGCGATAGAGCCCCCAATCCAGATGTGTGCCCTGACTGGGAATCTAACCATGACCTCCTGGTTCATAGATTGATGCTCAACCATTGAGCCATAACACCCAGCTCCTCCCACTTTTGGATGAGCACAGAGAAACCTGATTTTAATAGATCTTTGTCCTTAAGTGGTCTCCCTATCTATTCCTTCCTTTTGACTTTCCTTCCTTGCTTTATTCATTCAATATTAACCATGTATTTTTGATAGGCACAGTATATATAAAATGCTGACCAAGACAGACCATTGGGGAAGAGTGTAATAAGAACCATGACAAAGGATGTACAAGGAGGCACAAGAACATATGCCTAGGGACCCAATCTAGTCATCAAATCTGCCTAAGAAAATGTTCAATCTGAGACCTGATGGGCAAGTAAAAGTTAGCTAAATAAAGAGGGGCCATGAGTCCTACTGTTGAAGAAAGTATCAAGGTCTAAGGCTTGTAAGGAATGTGAGAAAAAGCATATCAAAGAACTGAAGGGATTTCAGTATGATAGGAGGAATGACAGAAAGACTGATCAGATGAGCAGGACCAAATCATGGAGGGCCTTATAGGCCATGCAGAACAGGCAATCACCAAAGGATCATAAGGAAGTGATATTTGATTTGCATTTTTGGAAAACCATTTCAGCTATATTATAAAAAGTCTGGAGGGGAGTAAGACTAGAGGCAGGAAGACCAGTTAGGAGGCTAATACAATATTTACTTTTTATTTCATTTCTTCTTCCCTACAGATATTTGGATTAACTCATGCTTTCCAAAAATTACTACCACCAAAGATCCCATATTCAATACTCAAACTGAAGCTTACATAACAGAAATGATTGATAGTGACACGATACACTCAGCATTATCTACTGATACACCTTACTCTACTACAACTCCTCCTGCCCCTACTCGGACTTTGGCTCCTGCTTCTCCACGAAAAACAAAATTAATTTGTGTAACAGAAGTTTTTATAGAAACTACTACCACATCTATAGAAACTGAATCACCTATGGAATATAAAAGAGCATTCAAGAATGAAGGTGTTGGATTTGGAGGTAAACCTTCTGTATCTGCAGTGTGTATATGTGTATGTGTGTGTTTTTAATACATAAAAACTAGTTATCTCTAGATCATTCAGGAGGTGCCAAATACAAATAAAAGCTTAATGCAAACTCAACTTTCATAGACATAGAACTTGAAAACTCTAAAAAACTATAATGATTAAACTAAATATCCTGAGTACGAAATAGTTTCACTTTTCAAACTCAACTTTAAAAAATAAATTATTATCTATGAATGTGTAGAAGTTCTTTTTAAAATATATACCTTAAAAGCATATTATCAGAGATTTGGTTTTCTTATTTAAAAGTAAGGATCTTATACTTCATTAGCTCCTAACTTATCATCTTAAGGCCACAGAGAAAAATGGACTCTTTCTGTCATATTGCAACTTATAGAAAGAGTATGAGAGGCAGGGCCAAGGGTTCTATAGGTGAGAAGCAAAGAAGTAGATGTGGACCCAACATCCTAAGTGGCCCCTGTGTGGTCACAGAGAAGGCTTATCTCCTTCACTATCTGTGTCTCAATCACAGGTAAAGATGAATGTTAGAAGAGCAGTGCACAACAATGTAAAAGTGAAGGACCAACAAGCCATGTTTCTGTTTTCTCCAGGTGTTCCCACGGCTCTGCTAGTTCTTGCACTCCTCTTCTTTGCTGCTGCAGCTGGTCTCGCCGTTTGCTACATCAAAAGGTAGAGTTGTCGGAATATCATTTACCTTGTAACCTTTATTGCATCCCTATCTTGTGTTTTTCTAAACTTGTTATTAGTATTTTCCTGGTCAAAATGGAGATGGAATTTTTCTTATACCGAAAATTTTCTCCCTCACCTCTCCCTGCTACCACATAGTCTTTCCTACTATATTAGCACATGCATACCAGCCAGCCTTTAAATATAGGTTATTGGCTGTCCCTCTGACAATAAATAAATAAAAGATTGACATCTAGAAGAAAATGTTTATGCTGTATGTGATTTTCAACTCTTTGCTTTTGGTGGGAGAGTGGTGAGGTCAGCCCAAAATTTGGCCTGTGAGTTTTACTATCCAATCTAAATGAATCCATTAGAATGAGGGTATGTTAATGTATGAGTGTGCATGTGTTAACATCTCTCATAAATAAAGTACCCAGTGTGCTGTGCCAATATGGCCATCACAGGCAAAGTGTTATCTATTGTTATAGGTGTTACAGAGAAGCTTCTCACTTTAATTTTATGTCTATGCCTACAGGTATGTAAAGGCCTTCCCTTTTACAAATAAGAATCAGCAGAAGGAAATCATTGAAACCAAATTAGTGAAGGAGGAAAAGGCTGATGATGGAAACCCTGGTGAGGACTCAAAAAAAATAGATAAAAAGCCAGAAGAGCCCAACACTCCACCCAAAACTAAAGTGCGGTACATGGAAGCTGAAGTTTAGAAGAGAAAAAAATGAGAGCACACACCCGAGGCTGATTTCTTTCCTGACACATATCCAGGCCCAGATGGGGAAACTAAAAGGGCCAAAGGACAAAACAAGAAAGTCCAGCCTTGCTTCCTAACTGGAATCAACTCAGGGCTATCTTTGGACTGTGTAGGTAACAAAACCAAAGTGAATTCCTATTTTACTGCAATCCTCGCTGGACCCTATCCTCCTGCCTCCAAAGCTTCCCACAGCTTTTCTAGCTTCGTATGTCCTAATAATATGCCAGTGGAAGAAAGGAGCTAACAAAATACTGCAAAGATCTAAAACAGCTAATCCAAACACATTTGTAAAGAGACTTCTTGGCTGGCTGAGAACAGGTAACTTGAGAGCCAAGAAACCACCAAACCAAGGTTTTCTCTATTGACTCCACAGCCCAGATCCCTTCTTCAGCCCCGAAAAGGAAACATTTATACCCCCTGGCATATCCTCCAGAGCCAGGCAAGAGCAAAAGGAAGGAAACGTTTAGTAACTCAAGGCCATAGAGATTCCCGTGACTTGAGACCTGATCTCTGTAAAGCCAAAATAAACAGAGAAAAATAATGAGGCTGAGGATATTGACAGCTTATCATCAGCAGAGACGACAAATACATAGAGGTTCAAAGTATTCATCTCTGAATAATTGGAGTTGGAATCGCTTTTTAGAACATACACACATTTTTTCTTTCTCTTTTGCTGCTGCTGTTTTCTGTAGAAAAATATACTTTTGCAAGAAACCAAAAAAAAAATCTCTTAGAAATTTCTATTTTTATCTGAGTTATAGAGATTATTACTGAGGAAAATTATTGTGTTAAAAAGCAATGAAGTTTAATAAGCATTTGCTGAATATCTACTATATACCAGGAGTTGTGCAAGGTATTACATTCTGTAATTGAACATTACTCATCAAAAGATTGCACATAGTATAATAATGTCTGAAGCTAATTGTTTTGTTTTGATATCCCTAGCTTATCCTTTTAAAACTAATTTTTCTGCTGAGACTAATCTATTATTTTCTCTAATATGATAACCATTAGGACCTTAATTTATTAACATACCTAAAATATACATTACCTTTATACAACAATACACATTTTTAATGTCATTAACAAATGTATCACTAGCTCTCCATTTCCAGCAAGAAGAACCTGAGAGGTGCAGATATATTTATAAATATTTGTGCCCCAAATAAAAGCATTTAGAAAACTTGTTGCTTTCTTATTTACATAGATGTATGTTTTAAATAAATCTTTATTGTTCAAATTACAATTGTTCCTCTTTTTTTACTCCCATAGCTCCCCTCCACCTAGCTCCCACCCCACCCTCTGCCCTTACCTCCCTCCGATTGTCCTCATCCATAGGTGTATGATTTTTGTCCAGTCTCTCCCTGCACCGCCCCTCTCACCTCTTTCCCCCTAAGAATTGTCAGTCCATTCCCTTTCTATGCCCTTAATTCTATTATATTCACCAGTTTATTCTGTTTGTCAGATTTTCAATTCACTTGATTTTTAGATTCACTTGCTGATAGATATGTATTTGTTGTTCATAATTTTTACCTTTACCGTTTTCTTCTTCTTCCTCTTCTTAAAGAATGCCTTTCAGCATTTCAAATAATACTGGTTTGGTGCTGATGAATTCCTTTAGTTTTTTCTTATCTGTGAAGCTCTTTATCTGCCCTTCAATTCTGAATGATAGCTTTGCTGGATAATCTTGGTTGTAGGTTCTTGTATTCATCACTTTAAATATTTCTTGCCACTCCCATGTGGCCTGCAAAGTTTCTGTTGAGAAATCAGGTGACAGTCGTATGGGTGCTCCCTTGAAGGTAAATAACTGTTTTTCTCTTGCTGCTTTTAATATTCTCTGTCTTTTGCTCTTGGTATTTTAATTATGATGTGTCTTGATGTGGTTCTCTTTGGATTCCTTTTGTTTAGAGTTCTGTGCACTTCCTGGACTTGTAAGTCTATTTCTTTCACCAGGTAGGGGAAGTTTTCAGTTGTTATTTCTTCAAATAGGTTTTCAGTATCTTGCTCTCTCTCTTCTACAGCAACCCCATAATTTTGAAGTTGGTACACTTGAAGTTGTCCCAGAGGCTTCTTACACTATCTTCACATTTTTGGATTCTTTTTCCTTTTCCAGCTGAGTGTTTTCTGCTTCTTTGTATTTCAAATCTTTGGCTTGATTCTTGCATTCCTGTAGTCTGCTGTTAGGTCTCTGTATAATATTTTTTTTAGTTTAGTCAGTGTATGTTTAAATTCTAGTTGGTTCCTTTTCATCACCTCTTGGGTCTCACTAAATTTATCCATTTTTTCCTAGGAAATTCTTAAAAAACCTTATAACTGTGGTTTTGAATTCTATATCCAGTCGTTTGTTTTCCTCCATTTCTTTAGTTTGTGATCTGTTCTTTTGTCTCCACATATTTTGCTCTTCCCTGAGTTGGTAGAGTAGCTTTGTGTGCTAAGTGTCCTATGTGGCCCAGTAGCTCTGCCTCCCCAGTTACCCAGTTTCTCTTGGTGCACCCCTTTGTGGACTGTGTATACAGTCTTGTTGTAGTTCATTCTTGATTGTGGTTGGTATCACTGGGGGGAATTGACCTTCAAGCCAATTGGTTGTGAGGATCAGCTGTGTCTTCACCCGGAGAACTTCTGTGCTGGACTCAGCCTTAAGACTTGCAAGATTACAACAGCCTCTGTGCTGGGCTTGGATGTGGCGGAGTCTTAGGACTGAGCAGACAACTTTGGCTTCCCGTCAGCCCTGCCCTACATAGCAGCCCCTCGGTCTCAGTGCCTCTGGGTAATCGCTGCAGCCCTCTCTGTGTGCATGCGCACTTGCCTCCAGATCTCTGCCTTTCTGGCTCCCCTGAGTTTCTGTGTGCTCTAGGGACCTATATGAGTCTGAGTCCCCAGGGTCTCGCCCAAAACTGGGGTTCAGTGCAGTCGGACCTGGATTTCAGTGCTGTTGGGAGGTTCTGTTGTCCTCCCACTAGAGAAAGTCAGTGGCACAATCAGCAGTCAGCACTCTGTGTACGCACTTTTGTGCACACTTTCGCACACCCCCAGACCTGTCTTTTGTGGCTCCCCTAAGTTTTCCTGCACTCCTTCCTTTTCACAACAATCCAGACTCCTCCATATAAGTCTCACCCAAAACTGGAGTTCAGTGCAGTCAGAAGTGGGCTTCAGTGCATTGGGATTTTCCATCTCCCTCCCACTAAAGGAAGCCAGCCAGACCCTCCGCTGCCCCTCCTCCACACAAGCATGTCTCCGTACCTCCGCTTTTTACAGCTCCTCTGAGTCGGGAGTCCCTCTCTTTACTTCTAGTTGGAGAATTTTCACTCAGCCAGATTTCCTGTGGTTCTGGATGGTGTCCATTCTGTCTTTTAATTGTAATTTTGAAATTGTCATGTGAGGCAGCAGTTTAGGTGTTCACCTATGCCGCCATCTTGGTTTCTCTTCTACATAGATGTATTTTCACTTTCATGAAAAGTAAAAGTTGTCTGTTGTTTGCAAAAGTAAAAGACAACTATGGTTGTTGAACTACAAACAATTATAAACCCAATAGTATATACATCACCATGTGGGACTGTTCTTGCTTCATATGGTCTTAATTTTTAAAGTTTTCGTTGCTTGATTTGAGAAAGAGAGAGAGAGAGAAAGAAAGACATGGATTTGTTGTTCCACTCATTTATGCATTCATTTGTTGCTTCTTATATGAGTCCTGACCAGGGCTTGAACCTGAAACCTTGGCATATCAGGACAATGCTCTAACCAATTGAGCTATCCAGACAGGGTGCTATCAACTTAATTTTAAGTTGATCAAGTACACACACACAAACACAAGTCATTTTATTGTGACTCAGATCCTACATTCCATTTCAGAGTTCACAAGAAGTAGGAGATTCAAGATAGCCCATTTGTCTTTTTTTTCCTCTAGTTTTATGTCTTCCCCTCTCTAGTTTTCCCTTCTGAGAATGATATTAATTTCTTCCCCTCACAAGTGACCCCATAGCATCATGACCCTTTTATCTCAGAGGCCACAACTGGTTGGCATACTCTTTTTTGGTTGGTCCACAGAATGGCATCTTAATTTTTGGTTTAATTCTCAAGAATTAAAAATCAAGAATTTAAAAATTTTAAATATTGTTTTTCTTGATGACTTTCTTTGGATATAGATTGTCACTGTGAACAAGCCAGAAGAATGTGCAAAGGCTATTGTACTTGAACTTTAGTCTCTGAGGTGGCCATCGACTTACCTCTGTGAGCAATTTCATATTAATATTTGTTTTAACACAGAAACTTCAGTGTGTTTTGGATTGTGGTCAAGTCAAAGAAAGTTGAGCTCACTGAGCAACCACAAAGTCAATAAATATTGGCAAAAATGTTAGTTCCTTGGTCTCTGGATTTTTATTTTAGTCTTCAAAGTGTAGGGTGGTTTCTTGGCAACGTGGACTTCTGCATACCAAATACTATAATTATCTAAAAATTAGAACCCTTTGGGGACATTTCTAAGACTTTTATTTATTACCACTCAAATTGTTATTTTATTTGGGTTTAGTCTTTATCTAAGTGGAAGACATTTGTCTATGATCAAAATAAGACAAAATTAAAAGTAAAACCGCTATGAATATCAAAAGAACAAATAGAATACTCTTTTGTGTATATTACTTTACCTATGAAGATTATAGTTTCAGCAAAAGTCAACATCACAAATAATAGTAATAACAAACATGTTATGAAACTTCATAAAATATAGTGTCAATATTTTAAAATCATGTTGTTTTCTCTTTTATATACTAATATATATATATCTATGTATATAAACATACATATATACATACATATATATATATATTAAAGAACTTATTAAAGATATACTGTAAGTAGAAGAACACAACAGAAACTTCAATATAGTAAAGGTATAATGAAGATATGTCTAAATCTAAATATACAGCTTGGAAAATATGTCTGGGTAGTACATCTGGAAAAGAATGTGGGATGAGTTATATGCTGCTAGGAGACATCAGAAATGATGTAAACTCTCACTGGTTTCTGGGCAGAGGCAAACATGATCCTAATTTAAAGTAAAATATGGCTTTGTCTACAGGGGATCTTGCCTTGTGTCTGAAACCCCAATGCAGGTAGATTAGAGTACACGATGTCAGTCAAAATACAGGCTACCCATCTTACTCATAATATCACTTCAGTAAGTAAGCTCGGTAGCCTACATCTGCATGGAGGGAAACAGTCATGTGGTGGCAACCAGAGCTGAGGAACACTTCAAACTTTAATGTAAGTAAGAGAATATTCCCACTCTTGCTCCCACCTCTACATGTCCTATTACTAATAAACCCCTTCAAAACATTCCCTTGGAAGAGGATTGTTAACTTCATTGATAAAGGCCAAGACCTCTACTGAACTACATATTACTGGTGGGTAAAGTTTTTCTATCTTAAAACTCAATACCTACATGTGGCACTCAATTATCTAATCCTAGCAAGGCCTGGTCCCTAGAGTCATGGTAACCATCCTCATCCATCACTTCCACTTTACATGTGGTTAGATAAGTGGACTTGTGACTCCTGTAGTATCATTCTCTTTCTGGATCCTATTTAGGCCTTCAGGCTTGAGCCCTATGCTCAAAAGAGGTTCCTCAGAGAACCCTGTACTGGTGGTAACTGGCTGAAGCAATGAAGTGTAAGTGGGGGACAGAAATAATTATCCTTCTTACTCTAGCTATATATTTCCTTTATTCTCTTTTCCCAGAGTGATGACTTGGGAAGCACCAAAATAATTTGCATTTCTCTGTACCCATTAAGGAACAATCTTATTACTTGAAAGAAAAAGAAAAAGTAACCTTATAGGTTTATTTGGAAGCAGGAGACTCAAATGGGCTCACAAGCAAGTATGATCACTTTCTATATAGCATTAAGGTTTTTCTCACTGATCTTATCTAATTCCACTCCAGTGAGTACTCTCAAACCTTCCACAGGGCACACTACCACTTCTGTTGGTTTCCCCTTTTCCCATCAAGTACCATGACTATTTTCTCTAGGCATCACCACAGCTATGAGGCACCAATGCCTCTAAGAACTGCTTCTATCCTCTGCCAACTGCCACACTCAAAAGGCACCACTGATTGCCAGACTCTGCTGCTGCTTCCCGGGTAATAGCCTCAACTGCACCTACCAAGTAACGATGCTTCTTCCCTAGATGATGACTTTGCCACTAGAGACTGCTGCCTTTTCCTCCAGCAACCATAAAATTCTCCAGGCACTGCTTCTCTGCCAGGTACTACTGCAGTTACTGTTGCAAAGCTAAGAAATGTTTGATATTTAGCAAATGTTTGGATTTAGCAAAACAAACACCAAGAAGTCCAATTAAATTTTAATTTCAGGTAAACAACAAATAATATTTTAGTGTAAGTATGTCCCATATATTTGTGTGAAGTGATATTTGGGGCATACTTATACTAAAAATTGTCGTTTACCTGAAATTCAATTTAACTGGGCGTCATGTATTTTATCTAGCAACATTAGTGTAGAACTAAAGAAAAATTGATTAGTTACCTTTCCATTTGTGATTAACTCCATTAGAAATGGATCAAAGCAGTATTTACCATAATCTAAAATACTATCTTTTTAGTGCAGAAAGCTTTTGCAGTTTTTATTACCATCCCTCTATAAATCTGACTCAGACTTGATTCCATGGGAATTCTTTCATGGACAAAATCTATTAAAAATCACCTCACCCCAGCCTACACCCACTCCCATGACTAAGGCTTTATAACCTGGTTATTCATAATAACCTGACTTATTTTTCTCTTCAGATGAGTTGTCTCCCCAGGGGAAAGCAATGGAAGGGAAGGTTATACCTACCAGATATTGAAACATATTATAAAACCCCTATAATCAAAACAACATAATATTAGTACATGAAAAGAAGACCAATGTAACAGAATACATATCTCACAAATAAGTCTAAATGCATGTGAGAATTTAATACATGTTAAATGGAAACAAATAAGATAGGGAAAGATAGACTAAGTGTTGTAACAACTGGAAAACCATTTAGTAAAAAGGACAAAATCAGATCTACCTTTGATATAATATGCCAGAATAAATTCCAGATGGATCAAAGATTTAAATGTAATAAACAAAACCTTATAACTACTAGAAGAAAATATAGGTGAATTCTTTTGTAACCTGAAGTAAGAAAATCTTCCTAACTATTATGATGCAGAATCCCAAAGCAATAAAGATATGATTTGGTATCTTTATTGATACTAGACTACATACATACTTAGCTGAATTTGAATAAAATTTAAAAGTTTGTATGGCTAAAAATTCTCATTGAACAAATTCAAATGACAAATGATAAATTTGGAAAAGGTATCTGTAATTTAAAACACAGACAAAGGGCTAATATATATATATAAAAACCTAATATGCCAAGTGTCCCTTTAGGAGTTCAACCAGGAGACTAGGAGTTTGATTGCTCGCTATGACATGCACTGACCACCAGAGGGCAGCATGGAACCAAGGGAGACCTGAGGCAGCAGCCAGAAGGAAGATCCTGGACTTCAGCTGGAAGGCCCTGATTAGCCCTGATCACCGGCCAGGCCTAGGAACCTACCCATGGATGAATTTCATGCACTAGGCCTCTAGTATTTAATAAACAAGAGACTGCTGCCTTTTCCTCCAGCAACCACAAAAAACATTAAAAGACCATTAACCAAATGGGGAAAGTAGATAAAGGTAAGAAGAGACAGCTCACAACAAAAATGAAAATGGTATATAATCAATATATAAGATGCTCAATAACCCTCATAATAAAAAAAATTAAAATTAATGCCCTGCTCAATGGTTAAGCATCTACTTATGAACCAGGAGGTCATGGTTGGATTCCTGGTCAGGGCACATGCCAAGATTGCAGGCTTGGTTCCCAGTTGGGGGGCATACAGGAGGCAGCCAATCAATGATTCTCTCTCATCATTGATGTTTTTATCTCTTCCTTCCTCTCTGAAATCAATAAAAAATATTTTTTAATTAAAACTACTCTCTAATATACCACTTTTATCAGATTGTCACAAATCCAAAAATATAGGATTTTGGATGGCTTTGCTCAGTGGTTAGGCCTGAAGAGTCATAGACTTGATTCCTGATTAAGTGCATGTGCCTGGGTGCAGGTTCTCCAGCCCCAGTGGGGACAGGTGGGAACATCTGGTGGGGAGGGGGAGGAGGAGAGGACACAATGTAGGGGAGAAACTGATGTGTCTCTAATATGTCTCTCATGTCAATGTTTTTCTCTCTTTCTCCACCCCTCCTCCCTCTCTCCTTTTCACTCTCTCTGGAAATCAATGAACAAAATATCTTTGGATGAGGATTTTAAAAAAAAAATAGTAAAGTAAATTTAAGAAGCAATCCCTAAACGTTAAAAAAACTTGAGAAATCACTAAAAAAGAAAACAATTTCAAGGAACTAGAGCATAGTATTGCAACTCTATATCCTTAGTGATGTATATTCTAAGAACAAAGCAGACAGAACATGTAAACTTCATTTGGTAACCTAATAGTCAATAGTAACATTGGAATTTTGTTATTTAAATCTATATTCTATACCTTACAGTGTAAGTAATTTCTTAACTTTATTAAGATTTAAGATTTTCAATGTAAGATAAAAGATACACACACACACTAGAAGCCCAGTGCACGAAATTCATGCACAGGGGGAGAAGAGGAGGTGGATGTCCCTAGGCCCAGCCTGCACCCTCTCCAATATGGGACCTCTTGAGGGATGTCTGACTGCCCATTTAGGCCCAGTCACAGTGGGATCAGACCTAAATGGGCAGTCGAACATCCCTCTCACAATCCAGGACTGCTAGCTCCCAACTGCTTGCCTGCCTGCCTTCCTGATTGCTCCTAACCACTTCTGCCTGCCACCCTGATCATCCCCTAACCACTCCCTTGCCAGCCTGATTGATGCCTAACTGATCCCCTGCCAGCCTGTTTTTCCCTAACTGCTCTCCCCTGCAGGCCTGGTCCCTCCCAACTGCCCTCCCCTGTTGGTGTGATTGCCCACAACTGCCCTCCCTTGCAGGTCTGGTCCCTCCCAACTGCCTTCCCCTGTGGTGGAATCATCTTGTGTCCACATGGGGGCAGGATCTTTGACCACAAAGGGGCAGTCATCTTGTGTGTTAGAATGATGGTCAATCTGCATATTATTCTTTTATTAGATAGGATAGAGGTCTGGTGCATGGGTGGGGGCCAGCTGGTTTGCCCTGAATGGTGTCCTGGATCAAGGTAGGGGCTCCTATAGGGCATGGGGCAGCCTGGGTGAGGGGCCTATGGTGATTTGCAGGCCGGCCATGCCCCCTGGAGACCCAAGTGAAGGCCCTAGTATCTGGGATTTATTTATCTTCTATAATTGAAACTATGTATCCTTGAGGGGAGCCAAGACAGGCCAGGGCTGCAGAAGCTTGGCTTCCTCCATCACTGGGGAAAACCCTAGCCTCCTGTTCTCTCCAGCTCCATGGCTGCCGCCATTTTTGTTGGGATTTATTTATCTTCTATAATTGAAACTTTGTAGCCTTGAGTGGAGGCCTGGGCCTGCCAGAGTATGTAGAAAGCTTGGCTTCCTCCATTGCTGGGGAAATCCAAGCCTCCCTCCTGCTCACTCGGTGGCTACAGCCATCTTGCTTGGGGTTAATTTGCATACTTGCTCCTGACTGGCTTATGGGCATGGTTTGTGGATGTAGCAGAGTGATGGTTAATTTGCATATTACTCTTTCATTAGATAGAATAAAAGCCTAAGTGACCCTTATGCCCGGGCAACCAGCTGGTGGCTATAACATGCACTGACCACCAGGAGACAGATGCTCAACACAGGAGCTGCCCTCTCATGGTCACTGCACTCCCACAGACAACCTACCACAGCCAGTCAACCTCCCACGGTCCCTTCTCCAGTCAGCCGGCCTCCATCGGCCCCAATTGTGACAGGGCAAGATGCCCTGATTGGCCCCAATTACTGGCCAAGCTGACGGACCCCACCCATGCAGAAATGCATGCACTGGGCCTCTAGTATAAGTATAAAATCAAAGTTAGATTTAAAATCTTACAATATTAAATTTAAATTAGGAACATCAGTACAAGCTTTAGATTGTTATTTTCAAATATTTATAGTCCCTAGCTCTGTAAAGAACTAGAAGTAATGACAATCCAATAGCTATGTCTACATTTGGCAACCAAATTGTGGTCTCTACATACCATTGCCCAGTGAAAGGATCCAAAATTCCTTAGAAGAATGACTAATTCCAAGTCTATAGCAGAAAATTTAGACAATAAGCCAAGGACCAGAACATAAGGAAACTATCCAAGTCTTGTCAAAAAGACAGTATGATCTGGTTACCATTGGCCAAAGATGGGACTATATAAACATAAAAAATAATATTAAATGCAATTAATCAAATATATAAAATCCATGAATTTATAATTATACTAAAAGTTAAAATTCCACACGTTGTATATGACCGTATAAAAAGAAAGAATTTGGCATTTCTCCTCCCCTTCCTATATATATTGGATGTATATCAGGGTAACCAAATAGTTCTGGTTCATAAGGAAAAGTTTGTTGTTTTTGTTTCACAGAAGTGACACTAATAAATAATTAGGAAAAGTATGTATTTAGGTTCATTACCCATTTTTTGATTCAGTTGTTTATCTTCCTTTTGTTAAGTTGTATAACTTCCCTGTAAATGTTGGAGATTAAACCCTTATCAGTGATAACATTGGCAAATATGTTCTCCCATGCAGTGGGCTTTCTTATTATGCTGTTGATGGTTTCTTTTGCTGTGAAAAAGCTTTTTATTTTTATATAGTCCCATTTGTTTATTTTCTCTTTAGTTTCCATTGCCCTAGGAGCAATATCAGTGAAGAAACTGCTTCGGCATATGTCTGAGATTTTGCTGAATGTGGATTCCTCTAGTATTTTTATGGCTTCCCATATTATGTTTAAGTCCTTTATCCATTTTGAGTTTTTTGCATGTATTTTTGCATGTATATGTCTAATTTTCATTTATTTAAGAGATTGTCTTGACTCCACTGTATGTTCATACCTCCTTTGTCAAATATTAATTGAGGGGGGAAAATGGCGGCAGAAAAGATGGACATGTCTGAGGCCTTGTAGCTGAGCAGACAGAGAGAACAACTGAGGTCGCACTGGGAGTGTTTGTTGGCAAGTTAAGGGGCATTTATCTCCAGGAGAAGGTGGGGGACTGCTGGATGGGGCTCCCCTGATCGGGCAGCCCCATTGCCACAGGGTTATTTTCTCCCAGAGCCAGTAGTGCGAACACGGAGACAGAACCATCTTAAAGGGGAAAGTGAATATTTACAGAAGCCTGAAAAGCTACAGCTGAGGCACCCACTGAACAGCTACAAGACCCAGAACACCACTCCCCAATTGGCACAAACACTCAGATTCAGAGGAGCTCTACACGCCACACATTAAGGTCAGATTTCACCTGGGATAAAGAGAGAGAGAACTACATAACCAGGCACCCAGAGAAGAGAGACCATGGGCAGACAAACCAACAGCCCACATATAAATGAAAAGCAGGCATCACCAGAAAAGGAAGTAAATGAAATGGAGGCAAGCAACCTGCCACAGAAAGAATTCAGAGAAATGGTCATAAGGTGGCTGAAAAGAATAAAAGACAAATTTGACAATATGAGTAAGAATCAAGAGGAAAAGAATAATAATCAAGAAGAAATGAAAAATGACATCGTTGCTGTAAAGAGCTCAATAGGAAGCATCAAAAGTAGACTAGAAGAAGCAGAGGACCACACTACTGAGCTAGAAGACAAGGTAGGAAAAAATACTCAAATAGAGCAGCTTCTAGAAAAAAAAAATTAAAAAGCAATAGGAGAGCCTAAGGGAACTTTGGGATAACAAAACACAAAACATCATCCGCATAATAGGGGTTCCAGAAGGAGAGGAAACTGAGCAAGGACTAGAAAACCTGTTTGAAGAAATAATGGCAAAAAACTTCCCTGATGAAGGGAAGAAAAAACCCACACAAATCCAAGAAACTCACAGAGTCCCAAGCAAAATGAAACCCAAAAGACGGACACCAAGGCACATTATTATTAAATTGGCAAACATCAATGACAAAATAAGAATCTTAAAAGCAGTCAGAGAGAAACAGAAAGTTAACTACAAAGGAACCCCCATTAGAAGAGGGACTGATTTCTCAACAGAAATTCACCAGGCCAGAAGGGAATGGAATGAAATATACAAAGTCATGCAAAGGAAGGGTCTGAATCCAAGAATACTGGTACCCAGCAAGGCTTTCAATCAAAATTGAAGGTGAAATCAGAAACTTCACAAACAAAAAAGGACTTAGGGAATTTATTATCACCAAACCAGCAATGCAAGAAATATTAAAGGGTCCGCTGTAAAAAAAAGAAATAGGAAGTGAAGAAGGAACACAGGGGTAAAGAATAAAAATGGCAACAAACAAGTACCTACCAATAATAACTTTAAATGTAAATTGATTAAATGCTCCAATCAAAAGACATAGGGTTAAAGATTGGATAAAAAAACATGACCCATATATCTGATGTCTACAAGAAACCCACCTCAGCCAAAACTGGTTTAGCTCAATGGATAGAGCGCCAGCCTGCAGACTGAAAGGTCCCAGGTTCAATTCCGGACAAGGGCATGTATCTTGGTTGTGGGCACATCCTCAGTAGGGGGCGTGCAGGAGGCAGCTGATCAATGTCTCTCTCTCACCGACGTTTCTAACTCTCTATACCTCTCCCTTCCTCTCTTTAAAAAATCAGTAATATATATATATATGTGTGTGTGTGTGTGTGTGTGTGTGTGTGTGTGTGTGTGTGTGTATTTATAAAGAAAGAAACTCACATCAGAAAAAAAGATGCGCACAGACTGAGGGTGAAGGGATGAAAGATGGTTTTTCAGGCAAATGGAAAAGAAAAAAAAATCTGAGGTTGCAATACTTATATCTGACAAATTAGATCTCAAAGTAAGGATGTAACAAGAGATAAGGAAGGCCACTTCATAATACTAAAGGGAGCAATCCAACAAGAAGAAATAACTCTGGTAAAAAAATACGCACCCAATACAGAAGCACCTAAATACATTTAAAAAAAAAACCTGAAGGATATCTAGGGAGAGATTGACAGCAATACAATCATAGTAAGAGACTTTAATACCACACTATCACCATTGGACAAATCCCCTAAACAAAAATTCAGCAAAAAAAATCAATCCTAAATGACTCACTAGACCAGATGGAATTAATTGACATCTTCAGAACATTTCACCCCAAAGCCACAGAATATACATTTTTCTCAAGTGCACATGGGCCATTTTCTAAGATAGAAATGTTGGGTCATAGGCAAAGTCTCTTCAAATTCAAGAAGATAGAAATCATATCAAGCATTTTCTCAGATCATAATGGCATAAAACTGGAAATCAACTATAATAAAAACAACACAAAGAAATCAAACACATGGAGACTAAACAGCATGTTATTAAACAATCACTGAGTAACCAGAGAGATCAAGGAAGAAAAAAAAACATCCTGGCAACTAATGACAATGAAAACATAATCCAAAATCTATGGGACACAGTGAAATCAATCTTGAGAGGGAGGTTCATAGCTCTACAAGCCTACTGCAAAAAAAAACCAGAAACAATGGTAATAAATTACCTAACTCTACAACTCAAAGAGCTAGAAAGAGAGCAACAAGAAAAGCCCAGTGTAAGCAGAAGGAAGAAATAGTAAAGATCGAAGCAGAGTTAAATGAGATAGAGACCAAAGAAACAATTCAAAAGATCAACAAAACTAAGAGCTGGTTCTTTGAAAGGATAAACAAAATTGATGGACCTCTAACCAGGCTCAGCAATAAGCAAAAAGAGAGGACCCAAATAAACAAAATCAGAAATGAAAGAGGTGAAATAACAACAAATCCCACTGAAATACAAAAGATTGTTAAAAAATACTAGGAACAACTCTATTCCAACAAACTGGACAACTTGCAGGAAATGGACATATTCCTAGAAAAATATAACCTTCCAAAACTCAATCAGGAAGAATCTAAACATCTCAATAGGCCAATAACTATGGAAGAAATTGAAGCAGTCATCAAAAAGCTTCCAGCAAACAAAAGCCTGGGACCAGATGGCTACACAGGAGAGTTTTACTAAACATTCAACAAAGAATTAAAACCTACCCTCCTCAGACTATTCAAAAAAACTCAAGAAGAAGGAACACTTCCAAACACCTTCTATGAAGCCAGCATCACCTTAATACCAAAACCAGATAAAGAGAACACAATGAAAGAGGATTACAGACCAATATCTCTCATGAACATGGATGCCAAAATCCTCAACAAAATTCTAGCAAATAGGATCCAGCAGTAAATCAGAAAGATCAGACACCATGACCATGTAGGATTTATCCCAGGAATGCAAGGATGGTACAATATACACAAATCAATAAACGTGATACATCATATAAACAAATTGAGAGATAAAAATCACATAGTCATATCAATTGATACAGAAAAAGCATTTGACAAAATCCAACACCCTTTCTTGATAAAAACTCTCAGCAAGGTGAGAATAGAAGGTTCATACCTCAACATCATAAAAGCCATATCTGATAAACCCACAGCAAACATCATACTCAATGGACAAAAATTAAAACCATTTCCCCTAAGAACAGGAACAAGATAGGGATGCCCATTCTCACCACTCCTGTTCTTCATAGTACTGGAAGTATTAGCCATTGCAATTAGACAAGAAGAAGAAATAAAAGGCATCCAAATTGTAAAAGAAGAAGTAAAGCTGTCCTTATTTGCAGATGACATGATATTGTACATAAAAACCCAAAAGACTCCATCAAAAAAATAATAGACTTAATAAATAAATTCAGCAATGTAGCAGGATGCAAAATTAATGCCAAGAAATCTATGGCATTTCTGTACACTAACAGTGAACTTACAGAAAGAGAGTCTAAACAAGCAATCCCATTTACCTTCGCACCAAAAAAATTAAGACACCTAGGAATAAACTTAACTAAGAAGGTAAAAGATCTATATGCAGAAAACTACAGGACATTGAAAAAAGAGATAGAGGAAGAGATAAACAGATGGAAGAGCATACTATGCTCATGGATTAGGAGAATCAATATTATTAAAATGTCCATACTACCCAAATCAATCTGTAGATTCAATGCACTACCCATTAAAATACCAACGACATATTTCACAGACTTAGAAAGAATTCTCCAAAGATTCATTTGGAATAAAAAAAGACCCCAAATAGCCATAGCAATCCTGAGAAAGAAGAATAAAGTAGGTGGGAATCTCAGTACCAGATTTCAAGCTGTTTACAAAGCAACTGTTCTCAAAACAGCCTGGTACTGGCACAAGAACAGACACATAGACCAATGGAATAGAATAGAGAATCCAGATATAGACCTAAACCAATTTGCTCAATTAATATTTGACAAAGTAGGCATGAACATACAATGGAGTCAAGACAGTCTCTTCAATAAATAGCATTGGGAAAATTAGACAGATACATGCAAAAAAATGAAACTAGATCACCAACTTACACCATACACAAAAATAAACTCCAAATGGATACAAGATTTAAACATAAGACAGGAAACCATAAAAATACTAGAGGAATCCACAGGCAGCACAATCTCAAACATCTGCAGAAGAAACTTCTTCACTGATACTGCTCCAAGGGCAATGGAAGCTAAAGAAAAAATAAACAAATGGGACTACATCAAAATAAAAAGCTTTTGCACAGCAAAAGAAACCATCAACAAAACAACAAGAAAGCCCACTGTATGGGAGAACATATTTGCAAAGGTTATCACTGATAAAGGTTTAATCTCCAACATCTACAGCGAACTAATACAACTTAATAAAAGAAAGATAAATGATCCAATAAAAAATGGGCAATGGACCTAAATAGAATCTTTTTGAAAGAAGACAGAAGAAAGGCCAAGAGACACCTGAAAACATGCTCAAAATCACTAATTATGAGAGGTGCAAATCAAAACAACAATGTGATACCATCTCACACCTGTCAGACTGGCAATCATCACAAATCAACAAACAACAAGTGCGGAGAAAAAGGAACCCTCATGCACTGCTGGTGGGAATGCAGACTGGTGCAGCCACTGTGGAGAACAGTACAGAGTTTCCTCAAAAAGCTAAAAATGGAACTCCCATTTGACCCAGCAATCCCACTCTTAGGAATATATCCCAAGAAACTAGAAACACCATTCAAAAAGGATTTATGTATCCCTATGTTCATAGCAGCACAATTTACAACAGCCTAGGAACCCATCAACAGATGAGTGGATCAGAAAACGATGGTACATTATTTACACAATGGAATACTATGCTGCCATAAAAAAGAAGGAATTCTTACCATTTGTAGCAACCTGGATGGAATTGGAGAGCATTATGCTAAGTGAAATAAGCCAGTCAATGAAAGAAAAATACCACATGATCTCACTCTTTTATGGATAATAAAGAACATTATAAAGTGATGAACAAAAAGATAGATAGAGAGGCAGTAAAGCATCAAACAGACTGTCAAATTACAGCGAGAAGTTTAGGGAGAAGTGGAGTAGATAAGAGATCAACCAAAGGACTTGTATGCATGGGAGTGGGGGGGCAATGAGAAGATATGTATACATATAATACATTAATAAAAAAATTAAAAAATAAAAAATCACCAAAAAAATTAAGCATAGTGGTTTGGGTTGATTTCTGGATTCTCTATTCTATTTCATTGATCTATATGTCTGTTCTTGTGCAAGTACCAGGCTGTTTTGAGAACAGTGGCTTTGTAATACAGCTTGATATCTGGTATTGATATCCCACTTACTTTGTTCTCTCTCAGGATTGCTGCAGCTATTCAGGGTTTTTTTTTTATTCCAGATGAATTTTTGGAAAGTTTGTTCTAGATCTGTGAAATATGCTATTGGTATTTTAATGGGGAGTGCATTGACTATATAGATTGCTTTGGGTATTATGGACATTTTAATGATCTTGTTTCTACCAATCCATGAACACGGTATGTTCTTCCATCTGTTTATGTCTTCCTCTATCTTTTTTTCCAGTATCCTATAGTTTTCTGCATATCAGTCCTTTACTTCCTTAGTTAAGTTTATTCTTAGGTACCCTAATTTTTTTGGTGTGATGGTTAACAGGATTGCTTTTTAAGTCTCTCTTTCTGTAAGTTCACTATTGGTGTAGAGAAATGTCATAGATTTCTTGGCATTAATTTTGTATCCTGCTACATTGCCAAATTCATTTATTAAGTCTAATGATTTTTTAATGGAGTCTACAGAAGGAAGACCAAGAGACATATGAAAACATGCTCAAAGTCACTAATTATCTGAGAGACACAAATCAAATGACAATGCAGTACCATCTCACACCTGTCACAATGGCTATCATCAACAAATCAACAAACAAGTGCTGGCAAGGATGCGGAGAAAAAGGAACCCTCGTACACTGCTGGTGGAGATGCAGACTGGTGCAGCCACTGTGGAGAACAGTATGGAGTTTCCTCAAAAAACTAAAAATGGAACTCCCATTTGACCCAGTGATCCCACTTCTAGGAATATATCCCAAGAAACTAGAAACACCATTCAGAAAGGATATATGCACCCTTATGTTCATAGTAGCATAATTCACCATAACTAAGATTTGGAAACATCCTATGTGCCAATCAGGATTAAAAAACTGTGGTACATCTACACAATGGAATACTACACTGCGGTAAAAAAGAAGGAATTCTTACCATTTGCAACAGCATGGATGGAACTGGAGAGCATTATGCTAAGTGAAATAAGCCAGTCATAGAACAATAAATATCACATGATCTCACTCATTTATGAAATATAATGAACATCATAAACTGATGAACAAAAACTGATCCAAAGACAGAGAAGCATCTATCATACCATCAAACCTCAGAGGGAAGGTAGGGGAGGATTTGGGTAAGAGGGAGAGATCAACCAAAGGACTTGTATGCATGCATATAAGCCTAACCAATGGACATAGACAATAGAGGGATGAGGGCATGAGTGGATGATGCGGGATAAGGACACATATGTAATACCTTAATCAATGAAGAAATTTTTTTAAATAAAAAATAAATAAAATAAAAAAACTTTAACCATAAATAAATAAATAGAAAATTACCACTTTGTAATCCCGAATAAAATGGACATAGGCTACCATCATAATGGATAAAAACCATTAGATGAGAAAACCATTAGATGAAATATAGGTGAGTACCCCAATGTTCAATCTTAAAGTGGACCAAGCAGATACTATGAGCTTCCCAATGTGATGCAACATGAAGACACACCACCTCCTATGAAGTATTCATGCCAGAAGAGTCAAACCATAATATAATCAAGCCTGAAAGCCAAACTGCATTTATAGGAACTATGGAAAGGAATGATACCACAAGGAAGAAAACAGATAAATAAAGAATGTAGGATTTAGCCCTAGCCAGTTTGGCTCAATGGATAGGACATCAGCCTGTGGACTCAGGGGTCCCAGGTTTGATTCTGATCAAGGGCATGTACCTTGGTTGCGGGCACATACACGGTGGGGTGTGTGCAGGAGGCAGCTGATCAATGTTTCTCTCTCATTAATGATTCCAACTATCTATCCCTCTCCCTTCTTCCCCATAAAAAATCAATAAAATATATATATATAAAAATAATGAAGGATTTGCCTAATAGTACACTGTCTATATAGCAATTAACACAGTGTGATAGTATTTATGTGTCACTCTGGCTAGATTTTAGTCTCTAGTTATTTAATCAAAGACTAAGTGTTGCTGTAAAGGTATTTTGTAAATGTGATTAAAGTCCATAAACAATTGACTTCAAGTAAGGGAGACTATCTTAGATAATTCAAGTGAATCCAGGTGGGTCTGATTCATTCAGCTGAAAGAATTTAAGAGTAGAATTGAAACTTCCAGAAGAAATTTTACCTGTATGTAGCAGTTTCCGTTCAGGCCCAAGAGTTCCAGCCTACCCTTCCTGACAGCTTGCCCTACAGATTTCCAATTTGCTTTACAGATCCCACAACTGTGTAAACCAACTTCTTGCAATTAATGTCTTAGGACACATACATTTCCTTCTTATCTGTTTGTCTGGTTGAACACTAACATACCCAAACCTTTACAACAAGTTAATAGCATGAAAAAAGGAGGAGAAGAGGATTGCTCTGAATTAAGACTTGAAATATACAAATGCAATGAGAGGATCTTGTGTAGATCCCAATTCAAATCAAATTAGTACAAATTACTTATAAAAAAAGATAACCTTTATATAATCTTGGAAATATAATTATGCATTTACTGCTTCCATGTAGCAGAGGGATAAACTGACCTAGGTTTTGCTCTCTTGTGGTAGTGGTTATTTCCCATTGGCCCATCCATCTCGGAACTGGTAAAAGCTCCCAGGATTGGAACAAATATATACTTTCTATGTTTTTGAGCTTTCTCACTTCATTTCCTCTGGCTGGTTAGTACTCATTGAATTGATCTTTCTTTACATTATACATAGTAATGGTAAGGTCTGAGTCTTGTATTTGCATGAGGAGAAACATGACTTCTTTGATCTATAGTTATTAGACCTAGCTGGCTTAGGAAAAACCAGACTGCCAGATGGAAGTGTTAAAAGCAGAGATGGCTAACTGATAGCAATTAAACATTAGTGTGAAAGGGAACTGACAGTTAGAAGAAAGAATGTGAACTTGTCTCCTAGCCAAAAAGGTCATCAGAGAAACAGATTCCTCTGGATTCAGTAAGGGAGAAAGTGTTCAAAGGAAAATCAAATAATTGAAGCAGAGTTGTTGCCAGGAATATGGGAATTCCTGAGGTCAGCTGAGATGGATAAGGCAGGGAAGAAGCTAGACTAAGGTGGGTGAAGATGAGAAATAAAAGTGGGCCATAAAGAGTTGCGCTAAGATCAGTGACCATAAAACAGCAATGCAGGGTTATGAGGGGCTAGCCTCAACTGACATGATAACAATGAGGGTAGGTAATATACAGAACCGACTTTAAGATCCAGATACATCTTTGGGAAAATGGTGTGGTCAAATCATTCATTTAAAATGGGTTCTTAAAGGAATTCTTACCATTTGCAGCAACCTAGATGGAACTGGAGAGCATTGTGCTAAGTGAAATAAGCCAGTCAATGAAGGAGAAACACCACATGATCTCACTCATTTGTGGATAATAATGAACATTATAAACTGATAAACAAAAAGATAGATACAGAGGCAGTAAAGCATCAAACAGACTGTCAAATTACAGCAGGAAGGTTAGGGAGAGATGGGGTAAATAAGAGATCAACCAAAGGACTTGTATGCATTCATATAAGCATAACCAATGAACACAAGACACTGGGTGATTAGGGCATGCCTGTGGGGGGTGGGCAATGGGAAGATATGTATACATGTAATACATTAACAAAAAAATTTTTTTAAATAAAAAGGAAAAGTAGAAAAAACAAATAAATAAAATGGGTTCTTAAAGACTAGGATTCAATCTGCTTATTTGCTCTGGCCTAACATTGAACACCAGCACCTTTCTAGTGTAGATCTAATGAAAATATTTTAAGTTGTTTGGTCAGACAGCAAAATACAAGATGAACTGAATAAATACACTTCAGGATAAGTTGATCAGCTAAGATGTTATTATACAAACCTATCTATGCAGTAACATGGAACTTAGGCTGAGATGACAGTATGGAATGGACAAGAATGGAGTGAAGCCAATAGTAGAAATATAGCGCAGTAACTAAAAATTGAGGTAGGGAATGAAGAGAAGATGGCGGCATAGGTAAACACCTACACTGCTGCCAACAATTTCAAAACTACAACTAAAAGACAGAACAGACATCATCCAGAACCACAGGAAAGCTGGCTGAGTAGAAATTCTACAGCTAGAAGAAAAGAGAGGGGATCACAGAGACCCAGAGGAGCTGCAAAAAGCTGAGGTACAGAGACGCGCGTGGAGAGAGCGGGTGCTGGAGTACCTGGCTGGTTTTCTCTGGTGGGAGGGAAACGGAGACTCCCAACCCCTTATCCTACAACACTAAACCCCAGGTCCAGCCAAAACTCATACAGGGGGAGTTTGGACTGTGAAAAGTGAGAAGTGCACGGAAATTTGGGGGAGTCGCAGGAGGGCAGAAATCTGGTGGTGCACACAGCACTGCGTGCAGAAGACCGACTGCTGATTGTGCCGCTGGTTTTCACAAGAGGGTGGTAGACAAAGCATCCCAACTGTGTCACTTCTAACTCCACTAAACCCCAGATTCGGGCGAAGTCCTGGGGACACAGATTCATATGGTCCCGGAGCACAGGGGAGCCAGAAAGGTAGCAGTCTAGAGGCACTGCGAGAGCGTGCACACACAGGGACCATTCCAGCGATTACCCAGTCACGTGAGACTCGGGGGCCGTGGAGGGCAGGGCTGACTGGAAGGCAAGGTGGTCCCTTAAGCCCTGAGACTCCACCCATCCCAAGCTCAACAGAAAGGCTTTTGCAGTCTTGCAAGTCTGGTATCATAAGGCTGAATCCAACACAGCATAGTGAAAATGCCGAGACAAGGGAAGAGATCACAAACAAAAGAAATGGAGGAAAACAAACAACTGGATATAGAGTTCAAAACCACGCTTATAAAGTTTTTCAAGAATATCCTAGAAAAGATGGATAAAGTTAGCGAAACCCAAGAGGAGATGAAAAAGGACCAACTAGAAATTAAACATACACTGACTGAAATAAAAAATATTATAGAGAGACCTAATAGCAGACTAGAGAAAGGCAAGAATCAAGTCAAAAATTTGAAATATAAAGAAGCAGAAAACACTCAACTGGAAAAGCAAGAAGAAAAAAGAATCCAAAAATGCGAAGATAATGTAAGGAGCCTCTGGGACAGTTTCAAGTGTACCAACATCAGAATTGTGGGGGTGCCAGAAGAAAAGAGAGAGAGCAAGATACTGAAAACCTACTTAAAGAAATAATGACTGAAAACTTCCCACATCTGGTAAAAGAATTAGACTTACAAGTCCAGGAAGCACACAGAATCCCATATAAAAGGAATCCAAAGAGGACTACACCAAGACACATCATAATTAAAATACCAAGAGCAAAAGACAAAGAGAGAATATTAAAAGCAGCAAGAGAAAAACAGTTCATTACCTACAAGGGGGCACCCATACGACTGTCAGCTGATTTCTCAACAGAAACGATGCAGGCCAGACTGGAATGGCAAGAAATACTCAAAGTGATGAATAGCAAGAACCTACAACCAAGAATATTCTATCCAGCAAAGCTATCATTCAGAATTGAAGGGCAGATAAAGAGCTTCACAGATAAGAAAAAGCTAAAGGAGTTCATCAACTCCAATCCAGTATTATATGAAATGCTGAAAGGTAGTCTTTTAGAAGAGGAAGAAGAAAAGAGTAAAAGGTAAAAAATTATGAAGAACAAATACATATTTATCAAGTGAATCTAAAAATTAAGTGAATTAAAAATTTGATCCATAGAATAAACTAATGAATATAATAGAATCAGGAGCACAGAAAGGGAGTGGACTAATAATTCTCAGGGGGAAAGGGGTGAGGGATATACAGGGAGAGACTGGACAAAAATCATACACCTATGGATGAGGTCAACGGGAGGGAGGTAAAGGTAGAGGGAGGGTGGGGAGCCGGGTGGAGAAGAGCTATGGAGGAGAAAAAAGAGAAACAGATGTAATAATCTGAATAATAAAGATTTAATTAATTAAATAAATAAATAAAGTAAAATAATAAAAATTGAGGTAGGTTCTGAATTCAGACAGTGGATTTGAGTGCCTCCTCTGTAGTTTATGAACTATGTGAACTTGGGCAAATTGTTTCACGTCTCTCTAACTGCTTTCTCTTCTGTAAAATTAAAATGTTAGTATCTATTTTTAACACCTTTTAGGACCAGGGTGAGGCTTACAAAATATAATATAAGACACTTAATAGTGCCTAGCACACACTAAGAAATTTTTAAAAACAATTAAAAAATTAAACAAGGAGAGATTTTAAAGAAAATATAGGACACCATGACACAATGCTTGAGGAGACAGAAATTTCTTCCTGATTTATCCTGGAAGACCAGAAGAACACTGAAGCCACTATAATATGGAAATTGTGGAATTCAGGTGCCATTACTGTGGCACATTCATTCCTATGGGAGATATTCTATGGAAGTATGGAAGTACAGGACTGGAACACCAATGGAAGATAACAATTGGCAAGGCTGATTTGGGAATCACCTGAACACGGGTGATACCTGAAGTTCTGAGTGCAGGAGCCCTCCAAATGTGTAAATAAAAGCAGAGAACAGAGGACAGATCTTGAGTAGAAGCAGCCAGAAAGGAGAATTCTGGAAGATGATGAAGCCTTAACATTCACTGTAAGTGACCAGCTATTTTCTCATTTCTACAGAAATAGAATGAAACACAATAACGTACTGAGGAAAAGTACCAGACTAGTGGCCAGGAAATCAGGATCCTAACCCAGTTTAGTTTACTTGCTCTGTAGTCTTTAAGTGAAATACTTCCCATCTTTGGATCTCAGCTTCCTCATCTATAAAAGAATGTTGGACTAGATGATTTATTAGATAGTTCTTTCAACTTTATGATTTTTACATCAGGAAGTTAAAAATGTTTACAATCCATAACTACTAAAAGCCTCCTCATACATTCCCACAGTCCTGTCACAGATGTTTAGTGACCTTACAAAAAGCAGGAGTCATTGAACAGACTTTCCTAGAAAAATATTTCAAAAGTCTCTCGGATTTTCCTGGTCTTCACTACAGAACTGTGTTTACTACAATTTTATCGAAGCCTCTGCATTTTAACTGGAAAATAGCTATGTAAATCAAATACACATTACAAGTTGCAAAATTCATTATAAAAGGATCCGTCTTATAAAACAATTAACTTAGAGGTTCCTTCTTTCATAAGTTACTATTTATATTTATGGTATCCTACAAACATTTTTCCTATATTTTTTAATACATAATAAAATAAAATAAAATAAAGGTTTCCTTATCCTGCTACAAAATAACTTCATGATAAGGATACCTGAGAGAATTTTTAATCTTTTCTACTAGGGTTTTTAAGATAATCTTTATTACTGTCTTACTGCTTTACATTCTAATTAATTCATTATGCTGTGCAAATGTAAGAAAAAAGCTGTAGAGATGGAAGGAATTATCTAGGTATCAATAATTATACTAATTTCAATTAAATAGTTTAACAATCTCTCCTATAATTCATTCCTCATTGCTCTCTCCATGAGGTATAAAAAGGAGTAATGGCCCCACTTTATAAAATTGAAGGCAATCTGTAATTTTCCTGAATCCAAGGCTCAGACGAGGTTGAAATAGAAAGTCCTGTCCCTCATAATGCTACTATGATTGTTCATGTACAGTCTTTGTGGGCAAATACCTATGAGTGGAATGAATGGCTGGATCACATGGTGGATATATGTTTAGCTTTTTGAAAAATGGCCAATCTGTTTTCCAAAACAGTTGTTTGGGTGGAGAGGAGTGGAAAAGAGTAATTTATCCCAACATGCAGTCAGTTGGCAGTCAGACATCCTTAGTGCTGCCCTGGAGGTGGGAGAGGCTCCTGCCCTGCCACTGCGCTTGCCAGCTGTGAGCCCATCTCCTGGCTGACCACCAGGGGGCAGCTCCTGCGTTGAGCGTCTGCCCCCTGGTGGTCAGTGTGTGTCATAGTGACTGGTCGTTCTGCCGTTCAATTGATTTGCATATTAGCCTTTTATCATATAGGATACTGCAATGAGCATGGGGTTGCAAAAATTTCTTTGATGTTTAACTGCTTTCACACATGATGGAGCTTAGTTTTTGCAGCCTTCAAATGTTCATCAAGTGTTCAAATATTGAACAAGCATTGCATGC
The DNA here is from genome assembly GCA_011751065.1 of Lasiurus cinereus. Taxonomy (NCBI): domain Eukaryota; kingdom Metazoa; phylum Chordata; class Mammalia; order Chiroptera; family Vespertilionidae; genus Lasiurus; species Lasiurus cinereus. Next base: position 6,487,629 of record JAAGEH010000135.1, read on the forward strand.
CAGGTTCTGTGCTGGCCATTAGGAAGAGAATCCTCAGTATGCTCTAAAGGAGTACAGTCCTAGCTGATTTGGCTAAGTGGATATAGCGTTAGCCTTCAGACTGCAAGATCCCAAATTCGATTCCTGTCAAGGGCACATGCCTGAGTTGCAGGCTCAATCCCCAATGCGGGGGCCTGTAGGAGGCAGCCCACCAATGATTCTCTCTCGTTATTGATGTTTTTCTCTCTCTCTCTCTGAAATCAATAAAAATATATTTTAAAAAGTACACAGACAGACATGGACCTGGCTCTGCTAAAGTCTTATCATCTTACTGAAGTATTTTAGTACAAGAGTTAAAAGCATGGGCTCAGGGTTCAATTAGCTTGAATTTGAATCTGGCTCTGCTCCTGACCTGTCGGTTGACCTTGGAAAACTTCATTAACTTTCCTATTTAATATTTTATTAATATCTGTAAAATGAAGATATTAATAATAGATACCTCATAAGATTGCTGCGAGAATTAAATGAATTAATACCTTTAAAGTCCTTATAACAGAGCTTGGCACATAGTAAATGGTTAATACATGTGAGCTATTTATTAATAGAGGGCAGGATTAGTTCTTCACAGGGCAAATCCACAAATGATTGGGAAGGACTGGTGTGGAAACATTAACAAGCATGGGAAGTAGTTTAATTTAGCTGCTAAGCAGAGAGGCGCTAGTGCTGTTGTGCCCAGAGTTCGGGGTCCCCAATAATCCACCACTAAGGAGCCTTTTCCGATGCAAAAGCAGAGTTTTTATTCAAACCCGGGTTTGGCTCTCAGCCTCTTTCTGACGCAGCAGCGAGGCGAGAGAGCGGACCGGGTGGAAACAATGAGTTTTATGGGGTAGGATAATTAGGGGGCTTGGGAAAGTGATGAAGGCTACAGAGATTGGTCACTTGAATTGGGGTCTTTCTGTGGTTAAGCCTAATTAGGACCTTAGCTGTGTCCCTGGAGCTTCATTGATCCATTTGGGTGGGGGTCGGGGAAGTTAAGACATTGCTGGCACACCTGTGGCCACTCCCAGAAAAAGGAGGGGTTTTAGGCAGGGGTCCCAGCCCTATAGGACAAGATGGAGGGGAGTTCATTTCCTTTCATTCCCCCCTTGTCTTGGGACACACGTCTCAATCCTGAGACGGGCTGCATTTCTGCCTCTTCTGTTCCTAGAGGCTGGTACTGGGTTTGTAACCATTAATTGGACTACTCCTATGCGTTCTTTGACAAATTGGACCAGTTTGTTAATACTGGACCGAAAGTTAACAGCATTAAGGGGATTATAAGGGGTCCAATGAGGGTGGAAATAAGAGTAGTTAACCATGGGGACCAATTAAACAGTGATTCATACCAAGACTGAGACCGCTCCCTTCTAGTCTACGCTTCTGCTATCCCTCTCTTACGAGGGCCATGGATTCCTTGACAACTCTCAAGCAGTGAAGTCTGACTCTGGGTCAGGTTCCCTGTGGTGGGTGGGCCCAGGTCGCGATGCAGTCTACTTTGAGGGAGGTGAAGGACGTCAGCACTACGACGTAGGATCCCTTCCAACCTGGCTCAAGGCTGTCTCGGCGATGTCTCTTGACATAGACCCAGTCCCCGGGCCTATGCTGATGAGGAGTCGGGGCTGGGCCGGTTTCATAGATGGCGCAGAGGCGCGGCCAAATGTCCCCGTGCGCCCTCTGGAGCCCTCTCAAGGAAAGAAACAGTTCTTGACTTTCAAATTCTGCAAGAAATTTGGCTTTAAGATTAGGGATAACAGGGGGTGGCCAGCCGAACATGATTTCATGAGTAAAACCCAAGGTGTAGGGGGAGTTGCTAACCCGATTAAGGACATATGGAAGGAGAGCCACCCAGTCCCCGCCAGTCTCCATGGTCAATTTGGTAAGGGTCTCCTTTAGAGTTCTATTTATTCTTTCTACATGCCCTGAACTTTGGGGCCTATAAACAATGTAATTTCTAATTTGCCCCAATGACCTTGGCCACTGCCTGTGTTACCTGTGAGACAAAGGCTGATCCATTCTCCGACCCTATCACAGTGGGAAAACCGTACCTGGGCACGAAGTCTTCCAGCAGCCTCTTAGCTACCATCTGAAGCTGTTTCGTGCTTAGATGGGTATGCTCCTACCCATGCAGAGAAGGTATCTACAAATACTAAAAAATATCTATAGCCATACTTTCCTGGTTTAAATTCAGTGAAGTCGACCTCCTATTGTGCTCCAGGCTTGGTTCCTCTGGGACGGGTTCCTTTTTCACTTGGCCTGGTTCTCGCGTTTGTGAGTTGACAGGTCTTGCAGGTGGATACAACCTATTCTATTTTGATGTCCTGTTGGTGGGTCTTAATTCTGCCGTGTCGGATTAATTCCTTTAATTTGCGTGCCCCCAGGTGAGTGGACCAGTGCATGCTTTCTAACACTGTAACCCAAGCCAGTCCAGTAATATGAGCTCCTGGTTTGGTGTGTACCACCATCCTTTAATTTCCTAGACGTGGGGAAGCCTCCTGATCCGCTACAGCTCTTCCTGAGAATACCCAGACTGATCTGGCAAGACTGGGTCCCCGGGGTCTGGTAGTTGTAAGGCCATGGTAGGGACCAAGGTGAAGGCCGCTGCTTTGGCTGCCTGATCAGCCTTTTGGTTACTTCTTGCCACTGGGTCATCTGCCTTCTGGTGCCCTTGGCAGTGGATAATGGCTAGCTTAGCTGGGAGCCACAAAGCCGCAAGCAGGTCAGGAATTTCCTATTTATTCTTTATTGTCCATCCCTTTGCTGTCAATAGCTCTCTCTCCTGATAGATCGCCCCGTGAACATGAGCTGTAGCAAATGCATAATGGCTATCTGTGTAGATGTTAAGCCGTCTCCCAGTCCCCAGTGTCAGTGCCTTGGTGAGTGCAATGAGTTCTCGCTGAGCTGATGTCCCAGGGGGCAGAGCCTCCGCCCATACAGTGTCCGTGTCGGTGACCACCGCTGCAACTGCATACCTGCACCTATCTCGCATGAAGCTACTTCCATCCGTGAACCAGGTGGCCTCTGCATCAGGGAGGGGCCAGTCAGTCAAGTCTTTCTGGAGTCCATGCACCCGCTCCGGGATTCCCGCACAGTCATGTAGCGGGGCATCTAGGTCAGGGTCAGGCAGCAGGGTAGCGGGGTTGAGGGCCACACTTGGATGGAACCGCACTCGAGGAGGGTTGAACAGCAAGCTTTGATAGTGAGTCATACATGCATTGCTAGGCTATTTTAGGACCTCCCTTAATGGCATTTGGGGTTATAATCCAGATCTCCTGTCCTAGGGTCAGTTTGTCAGAATCCAGAGGCAGCAATAGCCAGCCGACCCTAGGAACTCCCTGACTTCTCTTCGGGGGGTGGGGGCAGGGATCTTCAGGACGGTTTTCTTTTCTAGCATCTGATAACCGCCGCTGTCCACCCTCCAGGATGTATCCCAGGTAACTCACCCTCTCTTGGCATATTTGAGCTTTCTTTGTGGAGGCCCGGTACCCTAAGGTCCCCAGGGTGGCCAACAGGTCTCTGGTTCCCTGCTCGCAGTCTTCGGTGGTGTCGGCAGCAATCAAGATGTCATCTATGTACTGAAGGAGGGTGAGAGTGGGGTGCTCTCTCCTGTACTCACCGAGGTCGTCGTGCAGTGCCTCGTGGAAGAAGGTAGACGAATTCTTGAACCCTTGGGGCAGTCGCATCCAGGTTAGTTGTCCACTGTGTTCCTCCTCCAGGTGGTGCCATTCAAAGGCAAACAGGGGTTGGCTTTGAGGCGCTAGCGGCAGGCTGAAGAAGGCATCCTTCAAGTCTAGTACAGTACACCAGACTCTAGAGGGTGTCAAGGAACTTAGGAGAGTGTATGGTTAGGAACAGTTGGATGTATATCCATGACTCTCTTATTTACTTCCCAGAGGTCCTGCACCAGTCGATAGTCATTGGTGTGAGGCTCTCCGACCAGGAGAAGAGGGGCTGTTCCAGGCAGATTGACAGGGGACTAGTATCCCTAGACTTCGCAGTCTCCTGATGTGAGGCTGGATTCCCTTCCGGGCCTCCTGGGACATAGGATACTGCTTGACTCTCATTGGGCCTTCTCCAGGCTTTAGCTCCCCCAGGATTGGGGCCCTGTGAGCAGCCAGTCCAACTCCCCCCATCTCTGCCCAAGCTGTGGGGAATTCTTGTAGCCACCCGTCCACACCCCTGGTGGAGACGATACTCATCCTCCAGTCTCAGAGTCAGAACCTGCATGGTGTGGCCTTTACCATCAGTGATCTGGGGCCCCCCTTGCCTGAAAGTTATTTGGGCTCCAATCTTGGTTAGCAAGTCCCAAAGACTCTTCTCCAAATCTATCTATTCTCTGTAGTTTCTTTCTGATGTCTGCACCTGACTGGTCTATAAAACTCATGACTACAGCTGCCTTATTCTCAGGGGCTTCTGGGTCCATGGGGGTGTAAGTGTGGCATGCCTCCATGAAACGTTCTAAGAAAGCAGCTAGAGGTTCATCCCTTTCCTGCTGTATGTTTCCTACCTTGGTCAAATTGGTAGGCTTTCTAGCAGCCATGTGGAGACCCCCCATTAGAGTCTGGCGGTAGACCCGGAGCCTTTCCTTACCTTCTGCTGTGTTGAAGTCCCATTCAGGTCTAGTCAGGGGAAAGGAGGTGTCTATCTGAGCCTGGTTGGTGCTAGGGTTCCCATCCATGCCTGGGACTAGCTTCCAGGCCTCATTGAGGATCCTCTCCCTCTCCTCGGTGGTGAATAGGACCTGCAAAAGCTGCTGACAGGTAGGCTGATGGGTGAAAAGAACAGAATCTAACAAATCGATAAGCCCTCCGGCTTCTCAGAAAACGTAGGATTCTCAGCTTTCCAATTATAGAGATCACTAGTGGTGAAAGGCCAGTAGTGATGGGGCTGATTGCCATCCGCGTCCGGGGGGCCCGCAGCTCGCAAGGGCAGAGTCTTAATGGTGGAGTCAGGGGCTGCAACATGTAGTTCCCTCTGAGCCCTTTGCCTGGTAAGAGGTGGGCTTCCTACCGGAACTGCGGCCATACCCGGAAGCCCGCCCCTTTCCAGTGCCTGAAGCCCGCCCCCTTCCGGTAACCTGGGGAACTGGTACGGGGGAGGGAAAATTAACTCTTCTCCTGTTCCCCCCTGTAAAACCGGGAGGGAATCAGGAGCTGATGGCAGGGTGGCTTCCTTCTCCTTCTCTGAAGTAACCGCCTTCTTTTTCTTCTCCGTTTCCTGCAAGGCAAGAATGGGTTCCAGCTCCGGAGGGCACGGAGCTAGGAAAGGTTTAATCCAGATGGGAGGGTCCTCTACGAGATCCTGCCAAGTAATAATGTAAGGGAGTTGATTAAGATGGCCTCCCCTTGGCCGAGAAATGATTTCTCTGACCTGGCGAACAGTGGGGAGGTCAAAAGTCCCTTCTGGTGGCCATCCGGTACTGAGGGCCGGCCACGTGCTGGAACAAAATTTTTGCCATCTGCTTTTCTTCACTTCTAAACTAAGGTTGTTATCCCTTCTCTTAACCTCTCTAAAATGATCAACCATAATACTCAAGGGGGTAGCCCGAGTCTGTCCCATAACTTCTATCCAATGAGCTCACAAAAGTACACAAAAAGACACAAACTGATCAAACAGATAAAAACATCCAAAGCAGCATTCCCGACCCGCAGAAATAAAGCCGATCAAAAACATCCC
>JAAGEH010000135.1:6493329-6689219 GCA_011751065.1 Lasiurus cinereus
CGCAGAAATAAAGCCGATCAAAAACATCCCAAGCAGCATTCCCGACCTGCGGAAATAAAGCCGATTAAACAGATAAAAACATCCAAAGCAGTCTTCCGGACTCGCGAAAATAAAGCTGATCACTGGACGATGGCCGTGCGCCCACCCGTAGGAGCCACCCACTTCGTCCCAGAGGTTTGAGGGGATTCCACATCCCTCCTGTGAGGGGATTCCACGTCCCTCGTGGGGAAGCAGAGCGTCCTCTGACCCTCCCCCAGCCCGAGATCCACTGGTGCGTCCACCTAGACCATTTCGGGCGCTACAGACTTCAGAAGCGAGCTCGCACACAGAACAGAAACAGACAGACACTTAACGCGGTCAGACAGACTCTCCGGATCGGGGTCCCTCGTGGGTATTGGGAATCCCGGACGAGCCCCCAAATGTTGTGCCCAGAGTTCGGGGTCCCCAATAATCCACCACTAAGGAGCCTTTTCCGATGCAAAAGCAAAGAGTCTTTATTCAAAACTAGGTTTGGCTCTCAGCCTCTTTCTGACGCAGCAGCGAGGCGAGAGAGCGGACCGGGTGGAAACAATGAGTTTTATGGGGTAGGATAATTAGGGGTCTTGGGAAAGTGATGAAGGCTACGGAGATTGGTCACTTGAATTGGGGTCTTTCTGTGGTTAAGCCTGTGTCCCTGGAGCTTCATTGGTCCATTTGGGTGGGGGTCGGGGAAGGTAAGACATTGCTGGCACACCTGTGGCCACTCCCAGAAAAGGGAGGGGGTTTAGGCAGGGGTCCCAGCCCTATAGGACAAGATGGAGGGGAGTTCATTTCCTTTCAGTGCCAGCATTCCCGGGTTAAACCCTTGCTCTGTTGTTTACTGGCCCGGTGCTTGGAGCAACGCCCGTAAGGTGTTAGCGTCGTTTTGGCACCCAGGATACTCAATGGGCCGTAATTACTGACTGCGTATGTTCTGAAAAGCCGCAGCATCGCCAACACCCGTTCGTAATAATAATAGCTGTCATTTATTACTGTCCAAATGTTCGCTGTTATGTTTCTTAATCTAGTGAGGCAAGCGTAATCAGCCCCACTTCGTGGTAAGGGACGAGATAATCTTCGTGTAACCATGACCAGGGGGCGGCTGGAGGCCTAGTAAGTGGTGCCTTGGCCTCCAACCCCTGACCAAACCGGGGCTCGAAGTGGCCTCTGCCACCAGAGGGCCCTCCGCCCCTCGCAGATGGCGCCAGGAGAGGCAGCCGTCGGCCAGGCCGTAGCCCTGGCCGCCCCGTGGAGCCCCTACCTCGAGGAGCCTGGCCGGCGAGGCCTCCGCTTGGGCACCGCCCCCGCCTGGGCCTTCGCAACCACCTTCCCTCTCAGGTTCCCCGGCACAGCAGGGCACGTGAGCCAAGGCCTCGCTCTGAGGAAGGAGGGGCGCTGTCTCCAGGCAACGCGCTGACGTCACTGAAGTGCGACGGTCGCGCGCCAAGCCGCCGCCGCCGCTGCAGCCCGCCGCCGCCGCCGCCGCCGCCTCTGGGCCTGAGTGACGGGGCTGGGGCGGCACCTGTGCCCCCGGAAGCGCGATGCCTTGAACCTGGGTGAGCTCCGCAGCGCCGTCCTTTCATCGTCTCCCGGCCTGCCAGCTTCGCGAACTGGAGGCTGGGACTGGAACCCTGGCCAGGACTCGACTGCCGAGCCGGGCTCCAGTGGGAGCCGCCCTTCTAGGTCCGGCGTAGGGCGCGGAGCCGGCCTGAGCGGCCCTGCGGGGACACACCGGCTCCTGCCCGGCCGTTCCCAATGGCCGGGTGCGGGGAGGTGGCTGGTCCCGTGTGGGGAGAGGATCTGGGGGACCCGGAGAGAGCTTTTCCTTCTTGAGCCCGGAACCGCTTTTGAATATTGCCGCCTGCGCAGTCTGTCGGGTAGCGGACATGGCTGTTGGTTAAAAGCTCCAAGTTCAAGTGCGCTTGAGGAGGGGCCGAGGCGGCGGGGGTGGCCGGCTTGGGTAGTAAACACCGGCGATGCGGAAAACCACGTGCGCCCCGCCGCGCCGGACCTCCCAGCGGGAAATCCCTCTGCCTGGTGACCGTAACTCGCACGGCCAAGCCCACCTACTTAGCGTAGCTGGCCTTCCATTTCCAGATTAGTTTAGGCCGCTCCTCTTCCCAAAGGTCTGACCCTTGTTGAACCTACTACTACTTCGGCTAAGGCGAAACGTTTCCTTGCTAATAATTGTTATCTATATGTTTGCTGCAAAATGTGGACTGGCCGTTATTATTCAAATCCATCCCCGGCCCCTTTATTTTGATTACAGTGTACGCCCATATTCTGGCCCTGCATAAAGTTATTCTTTTCCACTCCCCTCCGCCCCTTCTTACTGCCATGAATTGAGCTCCATCCATTCAGAATGTCATCTGGGGCATCTCGGACCAAGACCCTAAATTAGTCACTGCTATACTGAAGTCACCTCTCTAAGAAGTGATTCTTTCTGAATTCAAAAAATAGTGTGGATTTTTTTTCTTTCCTTTGATGCTGTCATTTCTGAATAATTTCCTCCTTAGTGTAATTGTAGGCTTCCAAAAATACGTTCTTTGTCATTTCTTGTAACTAAACTTTGTATTTGATGTGTGTAGCCCCATCTTTCTTAGTTCACTTTCAAACACCTAGCACACTTAACCTTATTACCCTTCTGCCAAAAAAGCAGAGAAGGCACAGAGAGGATTCTTACAAGTCTATTTATGTAATGTATTTAGTAAACATACTGATGCCCTCAGAAATCAGTATTCTTAATCTTTCAAGTACTCTCTCTCCTTTTGTACTTTTTCTTTCTATAAAAATTTTCTTCAGAACAGGCATTCCAGGCTCTATAGTGACTTAGTTTAATTTGTTTCACTGCATATCTGTTGTAACTGCTGTTAATTTCTTATCTTGCAGAACAGCTTACAGATACAGAGATTGAGTAAGGAATGAGTAATAAAAGTATATCCTTAGGGACCTAGTTTTTAGTGCTTAGTTTTTATCACTGATATTTTTTATTACTGACTTCATGATGAAAATAATCGATTACTTCAATTACCTATAGATATTTTCTAAGTACTACAGTACTTGTGAATTAGTCATTTTGTTGCACTTTCAGGCTTTTCAGCTTGTCTTTAATCCTTTTATGAATGGATATGGTTTAAATTTTACTGGATGTTTTTGGGTTGAGTTTGGGCTTGGGGATTGGTTTATTGGTTTTGCCAATTGCACATGATGTGATTTTATACCTTTATAAAGGATATTTGAACTACAACAATTCACTTGTTAGGAAAGGAAGTGAACAAGTATATATTACCACCCACTAAAGAATGTGGCATTTTGGGAATCCTTGATATTTTTGTATGTCAGAATAACAGTTCTTTATTTTTAAAATCTTCCAAATGTTTATTGAAAGCACATTATTCTACTATCAAGGACTAAATTATAGGTGGCACAGTAGTATGAGAGCTGCTAGTTCTTTGAGAAATCTTGACCAGAGATTTGTCTTTTGCTGAATTCTATGCCTGTGGTTTGCAAATTGTGTTCCCATGCAATACTACTGTTCCATAATCCAGAATAGGGGTGGGGAACCTTTTTTTTCTGCCAGGAGCCATTTGGATATTTATAACATCATCAAGGGTCATACAAAATTATTAACTTAAAAATTAGCCTGCTATATTTGGTCAAACATTTAATTAACTCACTCCGAATGCCTTGGCAGGACCAAACCAAATGATTTTGCGGGCCTTCTACAGCCTGGGGCCAGATGTTCCCACTCCTGAGCTAGAAGGAAGGCTATTATCAAAATGATATTAGCCCCTGAACTCAAATGTATTCCTAGTTTTCTTTTATTTTCTTGAAGGGGTGAATATATTGCTGCTTTTATATTATATGTTGTAACTTTTATATATATATATTTAACAGAAACTATGTGAAACAACACTCTCTGGATTTCAAAAGACATCATTTCATCATGGGACAACAGATTTCGGATCAGACGCAATTGGTTCTTAACAAGTTACCAGAAAAAGTAGCAAAACATGTCACATTGGTTCGAGAAAGTGGCTCCTTAACTTACGAAGAATTTCTTGGGAGAGTAGCTGAACTTAATGATGTGTAAGGCTTGTTCCTTTTCATTTTATTTTCCTGCTTATGTATGGTCCACATGTCATGACTGCTATGAAAGGTAATCAGAAGTATTGATGACTTAATGTTTTCAGCAGCAGTTAGCAAATATTTATTGAATACCTTCTATAAGACTTTCTATGTGGCTATTTTAAATTATGTAATAAGAACAAAAGAGATTGAAGGAACATAAAATTAAATTTTAAACACATGCATATAAATTGTTCTTGTTTGAAAGCACTTAAGAGGTACATAACAAGAGTGTGCCAATTAGCCACTCTAGAGAAAGGCTCCTAGATGAACTGTATATCAGCCAGTTCATCTGGTTAATAAATAAATCCTCTGTGTTTGTTCACAGAGCTATTGTTTTACCAGAGAAATACATATATAGTAATAATTCATTTATCATCATAGAAGAATAAGATATTTCAGTTATTAATACTTTCTAATTAGCTAACATCTTTAAATCTCTAACTTTGAATAGATTAATGTTTTAAATGGAATATATATTTTTCTACTTTAATGAGCATATTTAATAGAATTTAGTCTTTTGTGAATTTATTCTTAAATCCATTTTTATACCAATCTGTTATAGCAGTTATTAAAATACACAGGGCTCTTTGTCCCTAAATGGCCCCAGATTATTATGCTTTTAAAATATTACTTTTACTTTGTGTGTTTTCTCTACTAGTGACAGATGAGCAGATGTCACTTCCTTCTATTAAGTCTTTCTGTGGCAGCACCTACATTCATGTATATATATCTTCTATCTCTCTTGGCATGTAATTATGAAATTGCCTTTTAAATAAAATCTTAAAGGTTCTCTCTTAAGTCTATTCAATTTAGCTAACATTCACTGAACCCATAGTGTGTATAAGGCACTGTGCTAAGGTTTGGACATTTTAACTGAGGCCTAAAATGATTGCCCAGGGATTAATGGCAGATCCAGCTCTCTCCACGTCTGAAGTTTTTTTCATTAACCTATCTTAACTATTCCACTCCAACCTCTCTTTAAACCCCAAAAAAAGCCAATCAAAATCACTAAGCAGTCTGGACCCACTTAGTATAAATATAAACTATTAACAGTCCCTATTCATAGTTTAGGGTAAGATATATGAACCTGCTCCCTAGCTTTTTGATAGCTATATTGGTTGATAAGAAACATACTTGGCTATGTGGAACACATTTAGATAAAGAAAAGGAAATACAGTCTTTTTATGGACATGACTAGAATCTATTGTTATTAGCCAGTCATGAAGAGTAGAGTGTCTTAAAGTTGTTTTAGAAGATCATTTCTTTTAAGAGCACTGGATTTTGTTTTATTCTTTATATGGATGGATCCTGTATTGTTATATATGTATATACATAGAAAAAGAGCTAGGAGGCTGCATACCGGGTCTCGGGAGAGTCAGTGGAAGTAGGGGCATCAAGGGAGATTTTACATTTTACTGTGTGTTTGTGTATTGTCTGATCTTTTATAATAAAAATGTAGCCATCAGTTTTTAAAACTTTAGCATCCCATAGAGCAGTGGTTCTCAACCTTCCTAATGCTGCGACCCTTTAAGACAGCTCCTCATGTGGTGGTGACCCCCAACCATAAAATTATTTCCGTTGCTACTTCATAACTGTAATTTTGCTACCGTTATGAACTGTAATGTAAATATCTGATATGCAGGATGTATTTTCATTGTTACAAATTGAACATAATTAAAGCATAGTGATTAATCACAAAAACAATATATAATTATATATTGTGAAATATTTATTTCTAATTACAAATAAATGAAATTTTGTCATGAATCGTGGTGTAGCATGGGTAACAGTCTTAATATAACAACAGTAAACTACATTGCTACATTTTGCTATACCGAGGAGCGGTGTGTTGGTTCCTAAGACCATGGGAAATAGGTGTTTTCCAATAGTCTTAGGTGACCCCTGTGAAAGTGTTATTTGACCCCCAAAGGGGTCGTGACCCACAGGTTGAGAACCGCTGCTTTAGAGTCTCGGAACTTATGTAAACCTAGTCTATTATAACAAAATTTTACCTTTTCGTCTAAAGATACTGAATAAAATGTATCCTCTGAAAACATCCACAAGCTAAGTTTAATTATGTAATACAGAGGTAATGGTAAAGAATATTTTCTTCTCATTTATTTAGCACAGAAATTTTCTGACTGGATTTGGTTCATAAAACCAATTTTCACAGAGTTGGGCATTCATAAGTGCAGTGTTTTCTGCGAAATAAAGCTAAACCTATACAGATGAAGCGTGGCTTTGATAGCTAGAAAACAACTGGGAACTGGCATAGTTGAATTACATTCCCTGGCAGATTTTGTTACCTCAGGCTAGTTGCTTTATTTCAGTGGCCTCAATTTATTTAGCTGTAAGTCACTTAGTTCTGAGTGTGATATCCCCATTGATGCACAGAAAGAAATGTGACTAATGATAGAAGGAAGCAGTAATATTTAAGTAATATTTAAATTAGCATTGATGGCAATATTATTCTCTAAAAGTCATATTTTTATGTTAGAATCTTGTGGCTCTCTAGATGAAAATTACTCTGCCCGCGGTTATATTTAAAGTGTCTCAAAACATTTGCTTGATCCAGTCCATATTACCTGAAAATGTTTTCCCAAAGTGATGTGTTAGTATTGTTGCTTCAATAAGGACTCAACCAAAAGCAAGATTTTTTTTCACACTTTATGTACATTGAGGCAATAGTCAAATTTGGATAAGTGCAACCAGTTTGGTTTTGCTTTTAAATATCTGTTTCCTTGAATATGTTTTTTGTAGATGTCTTTGTTAAAAATTTAAAGATCATTAAGATATTAGATATGACAAACATTTATAAATATCACTCCACTATGCTGTTGACTTTAAAAACCTTGGAAATTAAGTTGTATGTTTAATCTTTGTGTTTTAAGAATCTAACTATTACAATCATTGTTATTTGACTTTGTGTTTTTTCTTCAATTTTTTTTCTCTGATTTAAAGTGTTGTGTTTTTTTTTTAATATATTTTATTGATTTTTTTTACAGAGAGGAAGGGAGAAAGATAGTTAGAAACATCAGGGAGAGAGAGACATTGATCAGCCACCTCCTGCACGCCCCCTATTAGGGATGTGCCCGCAACCAAGATACATGCCCTTGACTGGAATCGAACCAGGGGCTTTTCAGTCTGCAGGCCAGACGCTCTATCTACCGAGCCAAACAGTTTCGGCTAAAGTGTTTCTTGAATCTAATTTCATGGTTCAATTATTTTATATGACTTTTCATAAAATAAACAAATGTTTTTTGTCTCTTTTCAGAACTGCTAAAGTAGCTTCTGGCCAGGAAAAACATCTTCTCTTTGAGGTACAACCTGGGTCTGATTCCTCTGCCTTTTGGAAAGTGGTTGTACGGGTGGTCTGTACCAAGGTGAGAGTGATAAAGACTTCTAATGCAGAACTTGAATTATTTTGGTGGTTAGAACCATATTTAATTGTGTAATATAGCATGATTGAAATAAATGTTAATAATTTGGTTGTTATTAACTATTTAAAACATAGTTTTGGTACTGCTATTGCCTTCCAGGTTAACTGAATCTCACTGGTTATATAATTACTATATAGCAGAGATTTTTATAATCAAGAAAGGTGGTAGTAAACCCTCTACCTTTCTTTTTATATTTAGCTAGCTATGGAATCCTAAGGCAACACCATACATAACTCTAAGATGACTCCTAAAAATTAGTTATCTTAGGAGATCTTTTTTTTTTTTAAGAACACTGGGTTTTATTTACTAACTTTTAAATCCATTAGAAAGGTTTGTGTGTTTTTTGTTTTAGTAATTTTTGATTACAGAATGGATTTTTTACCATTAATACACTGTATTAGTTCATCTTTAAATTTTAGATAATTGAATATATCAACTGTGTTGAAAAATATAATAGCTGCTATCAGAGAGTATTAGGAATCCTCATCCACCAATGGGTAGAATAGAATAGACGGTTTTTAACCTTTGTGAGGCCACAGAACTTTTGGTGAAAATGAAGGAATGAATTTTATTAGGCCTTCTCATATCCCAGTTCCTATTCTACAACAAACAAATGGTGAAATCATCTATATGCATATAAACAGTAACTTGGGCATTCATGAGTGCCCTGAAGTCCATTCCTGACCAACTCATAAAGAACTCGTGGGTAAGGTGATTTTTTCCTTTTGTGTCACAATCAGCAAAGGCTATACATTCTGTCCCCACCTCACCCCCAACCTTATTTTTTCCAATTCCTCCCTCCCTCATTCTATTCCAACCACCCTGAGTTCCTTGCTAGACTCCTTGTGCTCCTTGCCAGGTACACTTCTGCCTAACAGGCTTTGCACTTCCTGTTCTTTCAGCCTGGTATGATCTTTCCCCCAAATGTTGATAATGATTCATTCTTGCACCCCTTTCAGTTCTTAAATGTCATCTTCTTCGTGAGGCCTTCCCTACAACCTTTTAGCATTGCATCTCTTCTGTTTATCTTCTCCGTAACACTTCCTTCTATCTAATCTGTATTTTATTGTCTGTCTCTCCTACCTAGAGCATAAATTTCATGAGGTCAGGGGTTTTGTTTTTTATATACACTATGTCACCAGTGCCTAGAGCAGTGCACATATTACCAATAATAGTAATGTCTACTTACTAAATATTTGTTGTGCCCTGACCAGTGTGGTTTAGTGGTTAGAGCATAGAACATCAGCCCACACACTAAAGAGTCATGGATTCGATTCTCAGTCAAGGGCATGTACCTGGATTGCAGGTTCAATCCCTGGCCCTGGTCAGAGCACATGAAGGAAGCAGCCAATTGATGTGTCTCTCTCACATTTATGTTTCTCTGTCTCCCTCCCTGCCTTCCACTCTAAAAAAAATATCTTCATGTGAGAATTGAAAAATAAAAAAATATTTGTTGCAGTTTTATAAACTTTGCTGTTAAATACTATATCCATGTGAATTATTCCCGGATTTCTTCTAAATTATACAGTTTCAAAGGAAGATTGGCCCAGTTTCTTTAGCTCTGAAAATCTATTTTATAATTTATAAATTCCTATCACCTTTATTTCTATTTGTTCTCAACTGCACATATAGTATTTTATTACAAAGAATATTACATATTTTCATTTCCATTTAGATCTTACCATTCCAAATTTTAATCAATTTTTTTTAAATTAGCAGTGGTTCTGCCATTTTTACACATGGAATCTGATTCATACTTGATTCTCAGTTTTTCTTCTCATCGTCTTCTCAAGTAGTAAACAATAGATATTAGTTGCAACTATTACTATATTCATTCCAGATATGGAAATGTTGCTCTAATAATGTGTTTTAATATGTAACCTCACACTTCATTTTCTCATATCCCCAGTTCCATTAACACCTACTTCATTCACAATTTTAATGCCCTCTCTATATATTTCTCCCTGCATTCTTCATTTCTAAGTATTTTGATTTTGTTCTATTTATTTTGATTTATACTTAATAGATTTCATTGCTTACTTCTGTCCCCATAGTCTTCCTTATCATCTCCTGTGCTGAAAGGAAGTCTTTTACATCTCTGATGTATTGCTAATTAATTCATGTTCTTTGCCCTCAGTCCTACTGGCTTTGCTCATTTCAAAAGTGAAGATATGCTCCACTCCATGAATCCTCAAACCTGAAAGCAATATTCTCTCTCCTTACCTGTTACCTCACACTTGCCCCTAATATAGCCTCACATTATAATGTAAGCTAGAGCACGGCTAAGTACAACCTGTAAACACTGGTTCATTTCTTTAAAATGAGTTTTTACTATACTTTAAAATGACCTTCTGAGAAAAATTCAACCACTTTTTGTTAGGATTTACTTCAATATAATTTTCTCACTTTAGTTTGGAAGTTTGGATATAAAGTAGAACTTAAGATATTCAAGAAAACAATCTGTTGTTTCAATTATAGAATGGCATATGGTTGTGGGATTCAAATAAATGCCTTTAATTAAGAAATGATATAAGAAGTTAAAATGAAGAGAATTGTCAATACTGATCTCTAAAACACTTTTCTTAAGTCTAGGCAAATTGCCTGACCTCACAAATCTAAATAAGATGATGCCTAATCAACCCTACAGAGTTATTTTGAAATCAGATTAGATAAATTTGTATAGCTCCTTTGAATCCCACAAATGTAGGAGACATCTTTTTCATTTGCTCAGACTCCTGTTCTCTTGTTAGAAACCTGGCAAAATTCTCTTTCTGAGGATGTTTGACTTAGTATTTGTTCCCCTTTTTTGGGAAAAAAATTTCCAGAAAAATTATCAATGTTTTTTGTTTTGTGGTGTGTGTTTGTTTTTTTTGGGGGGGCGGGGGGTCATATGTGTGTATTGTTAATGTTTTTTTCCATTTTCTTTGTATTTTTAGATTAACAAAAGCCGTGGTATTGTAGAAGCATCACGGATCATGAATTTGTACCAGTTTATTCAGCTTTATAAAGATATCACAAGTCAAGCAGCAGAAGTGTTAGCACAGAGCTCCACCTCTGAAGACCCTGATGAAAACTCGGCATCTGTAACATCTTGTCAGGCTAGTCTTTGGATGGGAAGGTACACAATACATAAGCACTATATTTCTCTTATTTTCCAATATGCAAGCTATTGAAATCTCATTAATATTTTTGCTGGTGCTCTTTGTGACATCTTAAATCACATTACTTTTTGCTTCAATTGATATTATATCTCAGATCAGCTTTTGGGTCATTCTCTACTTAAGGACATTGTTAGAGGGCCCAATTAAAGAAAAGTTCAAGTGGCTTATGCCAGGTCAACTTCATTTTCATAATCCACTCTCTGCTCTACATGCTCGCATTTAATAACAAAAGAGTTATAGTTAATACCCCTCTTATAATAGATATTTAGGTTCTTACATCAAAGCCTTTCAGGAAATTAGGTCTAAGAATGGCAAAACCATTCCAGTTTTTTAATTGGAGCATTAAAATTATAAATATTGGCTCCAGGATTTGGCAGTGCATTCAGGAATGAACAAGTAGTTGGTGTGCATATTGCATGTGCCAGAAGGAAATGAAGTCAGCCAGAGTTTTCTATGATGGTCCTTGTTTACTCAGGCCTAATACATTATTGTTCTATCTAAACTTTCTTTTCCTTCTCTATAATGTTTTTGGCATGTGAAAG
Organism: Lasiurus cinereus; assembly: GCA_011751065.1. NCBI lineage: Eukaryota > Metazoa > Chordata > Mammalia > Chiroptera > Vespertilionidae > Lasiurus > Lasiurus cinereus. Next base: position 6,504,622 of record JAAGEH010000135.1, read on the forward strand.
CTCCCACCTGTTGCCATTTGACAACCATGATCATAATTTAAATTTGTAAACACCTCATTGGGAAGACTTCCCTGGATCCAGACATGTTGACATCCTGTGTTATTGCCATACAGAGTAGACAGCAGAAACCTGAATTGACAATGCCTTTTACCTTAAAGTTAAAAATATGATTAACAAGAATTTCTCTTCTATTTCTCTAGTTGCATTTTCTGGTCTAGTCTTAACCAACTAGTCTCCAAATACTATATTATAGTAAAATTGAATATTCCATTTATCATTTTCTGTTTATATTTCATAGGATTGTTTGGTTTTCTAGGTTTGGACTGTACAAGTGTTACTGAAATTTCAAATGAGTTTTATAGCATCACTAGAGGCCCAGTGCATGAATTTGTGCACCAGTGGGGTCCTGTGGCCTGGCCTGCAGGATCAGGCCAAAACCAGCTCTCCGATATCCCCCAAGGGGTCCCGGATTGCAAAAGGGCACAGGGCAGGCCAAGGAATCCCACTGGTGCACAATTGGGGCTGGGGAAGGATGTGTAAGGTTGGCTAGCTGGGAGTTGACTATGGGAGGGCTCCTGGGTGTATCTGGTTCATCTTTTTCTGCCAGACCCCAGCAGCAAGCTAACCTACTGGTCAGAGCGTCCTGCTCCCTGGTGGTCAGTGCATGTCATAGCAACTGGTCAACCAATCGACTGTCTGCCTCCTGGTAGTCAGTGCATATCATAGCAGTTGAGCACCTTAGCATATTATTAGCATATTACGCTTTGATTGGTTGAACTGACAAGTGGACACTTTGCATATTAGGCTTTTATTATATAGAATAAGCAGCATTAAGGCTTATCTTTCCTGTATTTTGTAAAGTTAATCTTTCAAAGACAACTATCTGATTTCCTGTCTTTTCTCTTGCCTTCTTCAAAATGATGATTATTTATACATAGTATTTTAAAAGCCAAGAATAATATTTACTATATTTAAGCTCTATGGTAATCAGTGAAATGAAAGTAATATTTTTTCCTTATTGCAATAATTCTAATGAAGGAGATAGGGTGTTATTTCTAGAAATAACTAGAAAATTCAATGCCAGATCAGTAAGTTAAGGCTGCTTTTTGCTTCTCCATGCTTTTTGGTTTTCAGTTACACATGATACACTAGTTTATAGAAAATCAGACTTTTTAAGTTAAAGGGAACCTTAAGAGGTATTTATTTGCTTCAGCCTTACATCTCATGCATATTTCTATTAGTGGTTTACATGTATTGAGTACTTATAGGGTAGTAGGCATTGTGATGTGTGCTTTACATGTATAGACTCATTAAATCCTTACAACAACCCTATGGGAATACAATTATTGGCCTATTTCAGATGAAGAAACTGAGTTTAGACAAATAAATGACATAGATAGACATTGGCCTAGCTGAGATTCACATTCAGGCCTGTCTGGCAATACAGCTGTGCTTCCAACCTGCATTGTTATTCTCTGGTGCACAAAGATCCTATACTCAGTACTTTCTAATTTTTGACATTCAGTGGTTTTGAGGAGGAGCTTAAGATTCTAGCAAGCTGCCAGGTAATATCACTGCTGCAGAACCATAGATAACACTTTGAATAGTAAGATTCTGCTGATGACATTTATCCAAGTGAAAGTGCAACTTGTACTTGAACACCGGCAATTGAATGAGGCTTATAGCCTCAAAGAAGCAAGTCTTTTCATATACAGATGGTTCTAATCACTATGAATTCTTCTTATAATATAGCTCCTATAAAACTATAATATCTGTTTCATAAGACTCTTGAGAGAGTTAAGTGAGTTAATATTATGTAAAATGCTTAGAATAGTACCTGGCCCATAATAATATGTAAGAGTTAACTAGCATTAATTATCACTAAATTATTACTGTAGTCTACTTATTTCAGTAGCAGTGTCTTTTGGAATCCTACCAAAAAAAGTCTGTTCTCTTTTCCAGCCCTTCACATATTTGAAAATAGTAATCAAATCCTCACCGAACCTCTGTTCTCCAGGATGAGCATCCCCAGTTCCTTCTGATTTGTTTATATGAGTCTCTTCTATGTCCTAGAGGCTTTCCTGGATAATCCTTTATCTCTCAATGTGTCTTTCAGGTTAGAGAGCATAGAACTGAATGCTCTTTAAGTGATCTAACAAGTTCAAGTAGAGCAAGGCTCTTCTTCTGGTCACTGCACTACTTGGAAGGTAGCAAAAAATCAGGTGAACATTATACAGGTTTCATTGGCTGCTTTTGTGTCTCCTGTTCTTTCTTTTACCCCTATCCAGAATGCTGTTCTTCATAGCCCTCAGTTCCTCACTTTTAAATTCTAACCTGTCACTCTGTTGATTTAATTATATTCTCTGCTATTGACACCGAAGTCTATATCCTTAGATTTAAATTGTAAGCTCCTCAAAAGCAGAGACTCCAGTTCATCTGGGTCTGGCACCATATATAGCACCTAAACACTGAAATATTGAAATGAACATCTGTAGAAAAAAATAAAATACATTAGATCTACATCCATCTAGGTTTTTATTCCATTTCCCCATTTCAATTCATTGGCCACCCTATATTTCCCAATACTAAAGCATAACATTTAATCTATTACCACATCCTGATGATTTGTTTTTTGTAATGACCCTTAGACCAGGCTCCAATTATCTCCCAAGTGAATTGCTGAAATAATCTAATTGGGTTTCCTCCCTTCTACACTGTCCCTCATGCTGCACTCCAATTAATCTTCCTAAAGTATTATTTCAGTGGAGTTACTTTCCTCTTGATAAAACTCTGATTTGTAGTTTACCAGTCAGAACAAGTTTAAACTTTTCATTTTGATATTCAAGGATCAGATTCTCCTTGCTATGCTGGAGAATCTTTTCTCTCAGTTTTCTTCCCAGAGCATCACACCAGGTTCCTTGTTGCATTCATGTATGCATACACAGGGTTTTTTTCTACCTTCACAGCTGTTATTCACCTAGTATGTTCTCTGACAAAATCCTATCATTTCTTTACCTAATCTTTCCAATAAGTTTTAAATTTCTTCCTTCTTTACTTTGCTCTTACTACATGTAATGCACATTTGATATTTGCTTATATTATATTTTATGTTCAAATAGATGAATTTTAAAGTGACATCTCAATATTTTATATACATACACTGATATAAGCACAACAGGGAATTAAAAACATGTAAGCAGTAGCTTCTCCTTTTAAACTTATAGTCTAGTGGCTATACATTAAAACATTCAATCTTTAAAGAAAGTAATACATGCCTGATGAACAAAACCTAACAGTAATAGAACAGCACAAAGGATAAAAACAAATTAAAATCACTTCAAGAAACATTTATTGAGAACCTAAGATAAACTCCCTTTATTCAAAAAATTTTTAAGTTTATAGATATCCAGTAAACAGCCAGTTGAAATTAACATGTAAGTACTTTAATTAAGGCATATGTTGGTTTTAAGAACAGGCAGGTGATATTTTGAGCTGAGTTACTGATGTTGGAATTTACCAAACTCACAAAAGTATTCCAAGAAAGGAAAACACCACATTCAAAGGCACTTGGCCCATTCGGGACACTTTAAATGGTGGCTGGAGTGGAAGATTTAACATCCCTTTCCTTCCCAAGGTGAGAGAGCTCCTGGAGAACCAGGACTGTGCTTTCTATCTCTTTTGTATTTACTGTAGCACTGATACTTAAGACTAAGCTATTTTTTCATTTATATGCTCCTTATCAGCATCAGCAAAGGAAGACCCTGATGGCAAGATCCATATTTTAGAGTGCTTTTGTATCCTATATAGTGAATAAATCAAGTATTGGTTGAATTCACTTATAAATTTTATGTGATTTAAATGGGTTAAGCTGTTTGCAGAAAGATCTGAATATTTCCAGTTTTTTTGTCCATATTTTCCTTTTAATCACTACAGAATTTATCTTTTATCCAGTCTTTCTTTATAAAATTTGCACCTCTTAGTATTCTTCTCTAATATAATGCCTTTCCTAAAAAATATGTTGATTTAGTGTGATAGTGCATGAATCATTTGCTTTATACTGAAGGCACATAGAGGTTTGATAATGTTTTTTCAGGTCATGGAAACAGTTTAAACGAATAGTCACCAACCTTTCGGACCTCATGGACCACCAGTCCACCGGTTGGCGACCACTAGTTTAAACTATAATGACAGCAGAGAACATCATTGTTCTAGCTTAGCTTTCATATTTCAGGGTGAAGCAGCTTACTGATGAGGAGGAGTGTTGTATCTGCATGGATGGTCGAGCTGACCTCATCCTGCCTTGTACTCACAGCTTTTGTCAGAAGTGCATTGATAAATGGTAAGTTATCTGGTGTCTTCATGGAATAGGCAAAGGTCAAATGGGAACATGTATATGAATAAACTTCAAAAAAATACAAAAATATTGTAGTTAAGTATAAGATTTTGTTCTTCAGCACTTTGGATTTTAAGACATGCCTCCTAATGGTTAAAAGTATTTTTATACTTAAAGTTTCTAAAATGTAGGGATGTATGGCATTTTAGTTTTGGCATTTTACTTTTGCTGTAAGGAGATTTGTGCCTGACTTCAGTCAGAATCATATGCTTCCCTTTTTCTTATTTCTGCATTGTTCCTTTATATGTGATTAGAAAAAATAATAATTGGACCTGGAGGGAACTTGAGATATCAGCTGGTCAAGCTCATTAGTATTTTATAAATAAGAATCTCATTTAGGACAATTTATATTTGATATACAATTAACTATACTTCAAGTCTAGTTTGATGTTTTGACATGTGTACACATGCACATTTTCACTATATAGATAATGAAGTAGTCCATCACCCCAAAAAGTTACCTTTGTGTCCCATTGTAAAATTTCCTTCCCACCCCTTCCTTCCAGTGCCCAGACAACCACTACTCTACTCTCAGTCACTATAAAATAATTTGGATTTTCTAGAATTTTTATAACTGAAATCATATATAACCTATTTTTGTCTGCCTTCTTTCATTCAGTATAATTATTTTGAGATTTACTTTATGTTGTAGTATGTGTCAGTAGTTCCTTTTTATTGTTGAATAGTATTCATTGTATGGATAGCAGAATTTATTTATCTATGTACCAGTTGATAGACATTGGGTTGTTTCCAATTTTTGCCTATTACAAATAAAGCTTTTTTTTTTTAACTTTTTTTTTTTTTTTTACTGTTTTTTTGCTAAAATAAATGGAAATGCAATCTCCAAATTTAGGATCTAAAAACACTACCTTTTTTTCCCAGAACCTGCCCATCTATCCAAAAGTATGAAATCTAGATCTCTTCAAATATCATGTGAAAGACATTTACTTTTATCATTATATAAATAAAAAGTAAAACAATATTACAAAACCACTTTCACTTATAAGAAGGACAATGTTTTAGCACATACAGTCTTGGCAAGCTTGTGGAGGAACTGGCATTTTTATATATTGTTCGGTATATAAATTGGGTACAACTGCTTTGGAGGACATTTTGGCAATATCTGTTAAATTAATATTTTTTAACCTTTAAAGGCAACTTTATTGAAACATAATATACACACAATAAAATTGTCCATTTTACATATATATTTACATTTTAACAAATTTTTACAACCATGTAACCAGCATGACAATCAAGATATAAAACATTCCTTTCCCCAAAAAAGTTCAATGCCTGTGACAAAGTCAATAATAGGAATCAGATATTCTTGCTTATATTATATTGATATGGAAGTCATAGATACTTTCTTATCTCTCTTCACTACTTTGAAACCATGGCAGTTTTCAGATTCACTAGCTTTACAAATAGCTTTCTATATATTTGTAAACAAGATACTTTATGAACATGTATTTTGAGGTTTTTTTCTTATATAAAGACCAAGAGTGAAATGGCTAGATCATATGGTAGGTATATGTTTAAATTTTTAAGAAACTGCGAACTATTTTCCTAAGTGGTTGTACCATTTTACACTTTCACCAGCAGTATATGAGAGCTGCAATTGCTCCACAACTTTGTCAATACTTGGTTTGATCAGTTAGCCATTCTGTAGATGTATAGTGTTATCTCATTGTGGTTTTAATTTGCATTTCTGTATTGACGATGTTGAGCATCTTTTCATGTGCTTATTTACCATCCATATATCTTCTTTGGTGAAGTGTCCGTGGACCACTGGTTGGCAACCGCTGTACTAGAGGTCTGTGCACGAATTTCGGGTCCCTAGGCCTGGCCAGCAATCAAGGCCAATTAGGCCTTCCAGCTGCCAGCAGGGGATCTTCCTTCATTCCGCGCTATACCCTGATGGTCAGCACATGTCATAGCGAGCAATAGAACTCCCAGTCGAACTCCCAAGGGGATAATTTACATATTAGGCTTTTATATAGATAGATATCCTTTATCAGATATATGATTTGCAAATATTTTCTCCCATTTTGTGATTTGCCTTTTCATTCTCTTAAGAATACCTTTCTAAGAGTAGAAGTTTTTAATTTTGACAAGGTCCAATTTATTGTTAGTGATTTTAGTGTCATATCTAAGAAATCTTTGTCTATCTTCTAAAAATTTTATAGTTTTTAGGTTTTACATTTGGGACTATGATCCATTTGAGTTAATTTTTTAATATGGTTTGAGGTTTTTGTCAAAATTCTCTTTTTACATATGGCTCCAGTTGCTCCATCACATTTTGTTGAAAAGATTATCTTCACTAAATTGCCTCTGCACCTTTGTTGAAAAGCAATTGTTCAAATATATGTGAGTATATTTCTAGGTTTACTCTAGTCCACTGATCTATTCATCTATTTCACACCATTATTGCAATATCTTGATTATTATCTAACTTCTATAAGTCTTAAAATCAGGAAGTGTTAGTTCTCAAACTTTCTTCTTTTTTAAGGTTGTTTTGACTATCCTAGGTCTTTTGAATTTCAATGTGAGTTTTAGAATCAACTGTCAATTTCTACAAAAGAAGTTGTAAGGATTTTGATTGGGATTGCATTAAATAGTCAGTTCACAGACTTGCTTTCCAATCCACAAAAAAACAGTTTATTTATCCATTTACTTAGTCTTGTTTAATTTCTCTTACCAATTTTTGTATTAGTCAGTATTGCATATCTTTGACAGATTTATCCCTAAGTACTTTACATTTCTTATACTATTTCAAATGATATTTTTATTTAGAAATACAATAGATTTTTGTGTATCAATCTTGTATTCTGCAACCTGATTAAACTCATTTATTAGTTTTGATGTTTTTTGTAGGTTTTATGGATTTTCTTGAATGTCTACTTAAACATCATTTAAAAAATATTTTTTTCTGGATAGAGAATTCTAGATTGATAGGTTTTTTTTTTCAGTACTTTAATGATATTGCTTTATTCTCATTTTTCTTGCTTTGTTGCCTATGAGAAATCTCTATCAACCTTTTTTCTTATATGGATATTATGCTTTTATCCCCCTCTGGTTGCTTTTAAGATTGTTTTTCATTATCACTGGTTTTGAGCAGTTTGATTATGATGTGCCTTAGATTAGTCTTCTTCCTGTTCCTTGAGCTTAGAGTTCATTGAGTTTTTTAGATTTGTAGGTTTATGGTATCATTAATTTGGAAATGTTTCAGTCATTATTTCTCAAATATTTTTTTCTGTTCTCTCCCCCCTCTTGGGACTGCAGTTACACATATATTAGACCATTTGAAGTTGTCCTACAGTTCACTGATGCTATTTTTTTTTCTTATTTTAGTCATTTTCTCTGTTTGGATAATTAATACTGCAATGCCTTTTCAAATTATTAATCTTTTTTTCTACAGTGTCTAACTTGCTATTAATTCCCATCCAGTATATTTATTACTTCAGATATTGTAATTTTCTTTCTAAAAGTTTTTTAATATTTTCTATGTCTCTACTTAATGTGTTTGGTCTTTCCTCTAGTTCTTTTTAAAATGTATGGAATATGTTATCATAACCTTTCCTTTTCTTCTCTGCTAATTCTAACATCTATGTCAGTTCCTAATTGGTTTTGACTGATTTTTCTCTTCGTTTTGGGTTGCATTTTTCTGCTTTTTTTTTTTTTTTTTTTTTTTGCCTGGTAGTTCTTGATTGGGTGCCAGACATTGTGATTTTTACCTTTTTGGGTGCTGGATATTTTTATATTCCTATAAATACCCTTGAGCTTTGTTCTGGGATATAGTTACTTGGAAACAATTTAATCCTTTTGGGTCTTGCTTTGATAATTTGTTAGGCAGGACTAGAGCAGTGTTTAGCTTAAAACACATTATGTCCCACTAATGAGGCAAGAGCTTTCAGAGTACTCTATGCTCTGTGAATTATGAGGTTTTCCAGTCTGGCTGGTGGGAACAGGCAATATCCCAGGCCCTTTGTGAGCTTTGAGTACTGTCCTCTCAAATATGTCTGGGTGATTCTTCAGCCTGGAGTAGTTTCCTCACATGCACACACTCTGCTGAATATACTCTAGGGGGGACCATCTGTAGATTAGAGAAATCTCCCTTTGTACAATTTGTTCCACACCAGTTCTCTGCCCTGTAACTCGGAGCTGCCTTAGCCTCTTGAGACTCAGCTCTGTTCCTTCAATTAGAGGAGGAGCCTTCCAAGTTCCATATGGGTTTCCCCTGCTTACTCTGTGGCCTAGAAACTCAAGGCAGCTGGGGCAGTTGTAGGGCTCACCTTCTTTGAATTATTGTCCTCTCAGGAATTATTGTCCTTTGTTGTCTGGTCCCTATTGACCAGAAGCAGAAGTTGACTGTTTTAAAATTATGACTTGTGCACAGAAGAGCACATGTAATTATCTTTATAAAGTATTTCTCTCTGAGGAACCAGAAAGGAATCTGAATAATATATGCCAGTTCTAGCTTTCACATTTAGTTTTGAAACAGATCTCTTAGTTTTGCACAACAGCCAGAGAGCAATTGATATAATTTAATTACTTTGGTCTCAGATTTCATTGAGAAATGAAGAGAAAAGCATTCTCCTTGCATGACATGTTTCTGGCTCAAATATGGTAGTTTTGAAATTTCCCAATTAATGTTTGACAAGACAAAAAAAATATCCCTTTGGAAAACATAATTTTATTTAAGTGATCATATATAAGCTTTTTTTCTGTCAGGAAAATTATTCTGCATTTAAAGTTATCTTTTATTTTAAATCTTGAATTCTTCCATTTTATTGTTTGTAGTGGCAAAAGAAAGGAAAAAACCTAAATGTTCTTCTATGCGAGACTAAATAAAAGGTGGCTTATTCGTACAATGCATGTTTAAAAGAATAGACAGCTCTAACATGCAGATACATAATGGCCTATAGGACATAACTGATGAACTGGTAGTGGTTGCCCCTGGGGATAAGAATTAAAGATTGGGATGGAGGGAAAGATTTATTTTTCACTGTATACTTTTATGCTATTTCCTTTTTTAAAAACCATTATATGTATTACTTTTCAAACAAACTTGTATTTAATAAAGAAGAAAAAGAACTATTCTTTAATCGACTTCTCTAACAGGAGTGATCGACACAGGAATTGCCCTATTTGTCGCCTGCAGATGACTGGAGCAAATGAATCTTGGGTGGTATCAGATGCGCCTACTGAAGATGATATGGCTAACTATATTCTTAACATGGCTGATGAGGCAGGCCAGCCCCACAGACCATGACCTTGAGTGAAGTGTTTTGTTGCTATTGTGGGCTACAAACACTTGGATCATGGGGAAAGAATGCAGGGATGTGTGGCGAGTCAACGAGAACTCACTTTTCCCCACCTCTTATTTTCGCTTTTCTGACAACCTGACCCATTTCTTTTGATAAGCTTTTCATGTCTTCCATTTATGGTAAATTAAAATTTGCTACTGTTCTAGACCATTATTTTCCTATTATTTATCTGTTCTAATATAGCTTATTAGAACTAATTGCTCTTGAATCCTTTGCTGCAGTAACAGCAACATTTCCAGAGGCTTCTGAAACACTACTATTTTTCAGGGTAGGAGCATTCTGGAATAAACCATAAACCCTGGCCAAAGTGGCTCAGTGGTTAGAGTGACCCATGCACCAAAGGGTCTCAGGTTTGATTCCCAGTCAGGGCACATACCCAGGTTGCGGGTTTGATCCTCAGTCAGGGCACACATGGGAAGCAACCAGTCGATGTTTCTCACATCGATGTTTATTTCCCTCTCCCTTTCTTTCTCTCTCTTGAATCAATGAAAATGTATCCTCGCATGAGGAATAAATAAATAAAATAAGCCATGAATGTTAAAAAGTTGTAGCCATCTGAGAGAAAATTTTATATGACTGAAAATGTAGAATACATCAAAGTGCATGTTACTACTTAAATTAGTTTTTCTGCTGGAATCTAAGGAGTATGTATGCCCCCTTGTGGTTAATTATTGCTCCTTTAATAATAATTACTTGAAATGATCCACAGTTATTTCATAACTTTAGCTCTGTATTTGAAACTACATGTTTTTTACTTAAAAGCCTTTTTTTTTCCCCTCATGCTATATAATGTGGGTGAAAACTAAAAGTTGGGTGTGATTTTATCTTGTAAATGGATTTCTGCTGGGGAATCTTCTAGAAATGCCTTTCCACAGCTGGGGCACTGTTCTAAATAGCTTTTGATAAAGCTCATATGTCTTGGAGTTTCAGAAGGAAATTTTTATCATAGATTCTAAATGTTATATGTCCAAATTATGGTGAATCATTCATTATTAGTTTATGGTGCTTTTATTTTAACTTGAAAGCATCTTACTGAGGCCAAGTCTTCAGACTTCTTAGATTAAGAAAGAAGAAAATAGGATGAAGCCTTTTAATCATTAGTACATAAAACACCACTGAAAATTAGGAGATAATTTGGTTGTCTTACTGTTCATTCCACTTCCTTTGAAATACTTTGAAGGAATTATAATGTTCAGTGGCATTTCAACCATTTTTTAAAATTTTATTTAAAAAGTACATTTTTGTCTTATGTTAAACATGATATCAGCATATAATAAAATCAGGGCCTGATGTCTCCTTTTAAAATAATATTAACATTCCATGTAACTTTTCTGACTTGTTGATAAGTTACAAATATATTCTGAAGTACTAAAGTATACAATTTAAGTTGCTTCATATTGATGGCAAAATTTTTGGATACTAGGATTTTTTTAATAGGCATGTAAATGAAAAAATTCATTTCTAAGCAAAATGTCTTAACTAAATATGGCTTGATTTTTACCCCCAAAATACTGATAATAAACTGGTTGACATTCATGATGGGGGCAGGTCAGTACCAAATAGCTAAACACTCACTGGATATTTATGCAGAGTACTGAGGGCTCTATCACATCTACCTGGCGATGCCTTTTATGGTTATGTGACCTTGAGAAAGTCCCTTCCTCTGGTTTGTAGGCTCTTACTTTAGAAACTGAGACTTTGTAGTTTTCACACTTTTATTTCAGCAGTAGAATCTTTTTTTTATTCCAAGTAAAATCTTACTCAGAATCTCTAGCTCCACATGCTGAATGTGCATGCATGCACACACACATCCTACACCACTTTATAAATTATATTTTATTAATATAAATTTCTTTATGTAAATTTCACATATTATACTACTAAATTTTATAAAGCCAATCAATGAAAATATGTATTAATGCATTGATGATATGTAATGTATTAGAATTTGGTGAGTAGCAGAGTTATATGATGGGACTTGTTTTTTTTAATTAATTTTTTTTACCAAAAAAAGTTTTTTTAAATTACATTCAGGTCAAATTTGCAGAACCCCAACTCTCCTCCATGATTGTTAGTATTCTGTGGAATATATTTTGAAAACGTTGGAGTAGATGATCCCCTGATATCTTTTTCAGCTCTAAGATTTTAAATACTTTGGATTAGACTGAGTCCAGTTCAGATTGCCTAATTTAAGAATGTTTCTGAAAATGAGCAAAGTTGCTTTACAGATTTCTGGATCTTTCCCAGGTATAGCCAGTGATTTATCCCTCAGAATCCTTCACCTTTCAAGGAATTATTTGTGAGAACAGAAACTTGATATTGCCCAAACCTTTTTACTTTTCAATATGAGCTCCAAGACACTAACTGATCTACTGTGAAACAAAATGTTTTTATTAGCCTTATTTAATAAATGAGCAGTTTTTGCTCACTCCACTAAACTGGGTGATAATTCTTTAGCTGTGAATATTAGGTATGTTATAATAACTAATCATAAAAAGTTGTAAATGTGTTCATGGATGAAATGTACACTTTTTTGTATTCTGTACAGCTTTGTCTTTTTTAATTATGAAGTACTTAAATGCACTCACTATGATAGGAAGTATAATGTGTGCCTTTATTTTATGTTGTAAAGTTTTCCCTATCCTAATTCAATAACAAAGATTTGACTCATATTACAGTGCTATAGAATTTTAGTTTAAGAAAATAGATTTGACTGTGTACTGAATTTAGAAGTGGAGAATAATAGTATCTGTTTTATTCTTAGGATAAACTGATATATTGTGCAATAAATAATCTTTAACAAGTAAATTTTACATTGAAGAGATTTTTTTCTTATGATGTAGTTTCACATTCTCATGTGCCCCAAATGCTTATATTCCTTAAAGGACTGTTTTGTGTTGGGCTCTGGGGGGTTGTGATGTTTGTGTACTATGTTTTAAAATTCATTTCAAATTGGACTCAATTTTCTTATACCTAATATATATCTGAGTAATAAGGCTTCTTGAAAGTACCTTTTGGTTCAGTGATTTTTAAACAATGGTAAGTTGGATTTATTAAAAGGAAGTCTGAAGAATTTGCATTTTACTGGTTTCTTCTTCATTAAGTCAGGAATTAGAAAACTACTTATCCAGGAATAAGAAAACTACTTGGAGGTGAGGGAAATCAGCTGATCACCCATATTTATGCTGGACAACACAATGACAATAAAACAAACAGTTTACATACAGCAGACTTTCATTTTTCTTATCTCTTAAAAATAATTGATAAAATATTCCATATTATGACAGGTTTTGTTTTTTGTGTATATTTTTATTGATTTCAGAGAGGGAGAGAGAGATAGAAACATCAATGATGAGGGAGAATCATCCATCGGCTGCCTCCTGCACGCCCCACACAGGAGAACGAGCCTGCAACCCAGGCATGTGCTCTGACCGGGAACCAAACCATGACCTCCTGGTTCAAGGTCGATGCTCAACCACTGAGCCATGCTGGCCGGACCCTATGACAGTTTTTATGTTTACCTTGTAAAATCATTTCTACGATAAAATTAAATAATTAGAGAGGCATAGTAGAATTTTAGTGCTGAGAAAAGCCATTTATAATAAGTGGTAGTTTATAATTAAATTTACTAATATATGTCATCATGGAGAACACATTTTGGTCTCAAAAGACATAAAAGCTTCCAGATATATTTTAATCTTGCAGCTGTGTATAGTCTTACTCTCTGGCACCCTCTGTCTTTTTTTTAAGATATTTATTTAGAGGTTGAGGGTGTAAAAATTCCTGAAGAACTGTATCTGCCTGATTAGTGTTCCTTTTATTTAGTTAGTTACACTTTTTTTTAATTTCTTTATTGACTAAGGTGTTACTTATGTGTACTTATTCCCGCATTACACCCCCCTCCCCCAATCTCTCCCACTCATGCCCTCACCCCTCTGTTGTCTATGTCCATTGGTTAAGCTTATATGCATGCATACAAGTCCTTTGGTTGATTTCTCCCACTTACCCCCACCTTCCCCTACCTTCCCTCTGAGGTTTGATGGTCTGATCGATGTTCCTCTATCTCTGGATCTATTTTTGTTTATCAGTTTATGTTGTTCATTATATTCCAAAAATGAGTGAGATCATGTGATATTTATCTGTCTCTGACTGGCTTATTTCACTTAGCATAATGCTCTCCAGTTCCATCCATGCTGTTGCAAATGGTAAGAACTCCTTTTTTTTTTTTTTTACCGTAGCATAATATTTATTACACTTGTTCTTTATAATAGTCATTGTTCAGGTATAGAATACTTAGGTATATTATCAACATAGCTCTTTCAGCTATCCCTAGAAATCCAGAAAAAGATGAATATTATTTCACTTACACAGCACTCAGAAACAAGTAAAGTGGAAAGCCAGAGGGGTGGTTTGCAATTCTACTTTAAATCAGGATATGAGGAAGTGAAGGCCCAGGACAGGCCTTGGTAAATGCCAACTTAGGAGTTGTGATTTGTTTTTATGAGACAAAAGGCAATGACAATGATAATTTCAGCAATGCATTTTAAAGTAACACATAATGTGAAGTTGAGCCTTTTAGAGTAAGAGATAACATAGTCAAAAGCTCTTATTTTGAAAACATGGGATAGTATACAGTTACCTTTGATTCCAGCTATAAACGTGAAAGGAAGTCGGATTCACAACCCCTCCCCCAAGAAATGGCCAGTTATGTACAATGATGTAATAAAAGTACAAAGTGCTATAGGGAAAGAAAGGTGTCTGAAAAGTTTACAGGACAGGTAAAATTTTTGCAGTAAGTGCTGGCTGAACAGATGGAAGTAATATTTGTGGAAAGGGAAATGAACATGCATGGAAGAAGTTAGAAAGATAGCAAAGGTTTACTTTCTGGGCTAGTGAGCTCCAGTTTGAAATTTTTGTTTTCTACTGAATGTCATCCATGTCTCAGTCTTAGTTAAAAATGAGTTAGTAGTTATTGATAGCTTCTCCTGATGCCCAGTATTTTCTTACAGTAAAAGACTTAAACATTTGCTTTAAATGGTATTAAGTTAAAATAGTTTTAAATTATGGAGCCATAGTCCTAACAGACTTTATTTGATAATTACAAACAAATACTTGATACAGACAGAATGACAATGAAAAAACTGTACAATGCTTGCAATGATAGGGCAAATGTATATAAATGGGGGCATTTCAAAACTAATAAATGCCTAAGATAATGCCAGGTTTTCATTCAATTTCTTGATTAGTGATAAGATAGCATATATGTTTGCCTAGTTAAAAAGAAAACACTA
This sequence comes from Lasiurus cinereus, assembly GCA_011751065.1. Taxonomy (NCBI): domain Eukaryota; kingdom Metazoa; phylum Chordata; class Mammalia; order Chiroptera; family Vespertilionidae; genus Lasiurus; species Lasiurus cinereus. Next base: position 6,519,636 of record JAAGEH010000135.1, read on the forward strand.
CATTTATTGTCCTGTTGACCAGTGAAGGGGACATGCATTATAAAATTAAGTCACAGGACAAGAAAATCTGAAGTCAAATAAGCATTTTCACAGGCAAAAATAGGGTTCTTCCAATCTCATGATTCAGGACTCCCATAATCTGCATTTGCTCACAGAAATAAACAAGAAGGTCCTTGAGCAGTTTTTATACTAGGAGCACATATTTTTAAAAGGTTGTCAAAAGAGAAAGTCATTTATTCAACATACATTTATTGAGCACCTACTATGTACCAGGCACAAGTAACACAGATGAAGAGTACATAGGTAAAGCTTAAATTCAGACTGGTCTTAAGAAATACTTTCACCTGTCCCCTGGGACCATTTATATATTGGGGGAAAGTCCATGTGTTAGGTAAGGGAGGAAAAATAAATGCATCAGGTTACAGTGATAAAAGTTAGAACTTTTGTGAGGCCTTGTGGAATAGTGGAGAAAGGATTGGATTAGGAGTAGAGAAACCCAGTGTTAGTCCTAGTACTTATTAGTTGTGTGACCTTAAGTAAATCTCATTTCTCTGGCCCTAATTCTTCATAAGTAAAATGGTGATTGGGCTACAATCATTCATAGAATATTAGAGCCAAAAGGGAACAGATTAATCTGGTGTTTTTCAAAGTCCTTACTTCAAATGGAAATATATAGAAGTCCCAATGAAGAATCAAAAGCCACACCCAGAACTTTACTCACCTCCCCTCTTCCATCCTGAAATTGGGAGGGGAATTCAAGACCTTCATTTGAAAATCTCTCTCACCGAGTCCAAACCCTCACTTTTCAGATGAGGAAACCAAGACACAGACCAGGAGTGACTGTTTCAATGTGCACATTTGGCTTCTTAAGTAGAAAGGAGAAAGGCAGGCTAAATAAAATAGTTTAAGAAATTCATAAGAAATGCAAAGAAAGAAGCCTTTTGGGGTTGGGAGGGGTTTAATAGGATATTTTTCCCCTTTGATTTTAGAGTAGAAAGAGGGGGAGGGCAGAAGAGAGAGAAATATCGATGTGAGAGAGACATCAATTGGTTGCCTCCTGCAACCCAGGTACATGCCCTTGACCAGAATCGAACTCACAACCTTTCAATTCAGGGGCTGACACTCTAACTACTGAGCACATCAGCCAGGGCAGAAGTTGTCTTTTTTAATTCACTCATAGTAGCTCCTTAATTGAAAGGGAGCTTTGAAATTGATTTTGTTTAAGGCAGGCAGCCAGCCAGCCAGAGGCCGAAATAAACAACTACCACCAAGACTGGAGGGCCTATTAGTGGACTATGGCAGAAAACCACACGGACCCCATGGTAGTAGCCTCTTGAACTGTGGAAGATCCTGGCCCCAACAATGTAAGCACTAGTGGTTTGAAGAGAAATATTTGGAAAATTAGGAATGAGTACAGATACTGTCTATCTCCCAGATCCCCAAGGAGCAGTCACCACCTATTACTCAGAAATACTAACAGAAGTGGACATGTCAGGTCTTAAAGTGAACAGTGCAACCAAAATCACTAGGTTTGAAGGTTCTTCAGAGGCATCCTCTCCCAGGAGGAAAGTCCTAGTGTGGTATCTTGACCACAGTTAATCACAGCAGAGGTGAAATTAAACCAGAAAGTTAAAATGCATGTCCAGTGCTAGACCTACTTGGTAAGGGCTGTGATCTGTTCTGATTTCATGGCATCAGACAGGAAGCTGAGCTCGTTGCATAAGGTCTCGTATCGGAATGCCATCCGGATCTGAGCAACGTTTGTCTTTCGAATATCATTTCCTTCAGGTCCTTCTTTATAATAATTTTGTCCCAGAAACTTCTGCTTTTCCTGGCCCAAGAGAAATACAAATCAAACAGTACACCTTAGATTCATGTTCTCTATCCACACGGCGGCTCTGGCATTCAGCCACACCAAATCAGACTTGCCCCTGAAGCAGGTCCCCCATCAGAGCATCTTTCCCCATGGGGCTCTTACAAATTTCCTCCTGGCCCCCCTGTCCTTAGGAATGTCACTCTGACAATCACATTCATTCCCTTCATCTGTGCCTTTGCCTTCCTTGATCAAAAAGGAAATATTCCTGATGGTGAGGAAAATGGCAGGGTGAAGGCCCTTAAGAAGTCCCTCCTAAGAGCTGACAAAGGCAGACAGTTGGGAGTTTGGGGAGAGCCGGTCCAAGGAACCAAGTGCACACATTGAATCTGCAGCCTTTAATTCATCTGCATCAGCATCAAAAGAGCAGCCCTATTCCTGTATCAGTGATATCACCCAGAGTAGGTCCCTGGGGCCTGTGACACCATCTAGAGCAATAGTTCTCAACCCTGCACATCAGAACCACCTAGGAGGCTGTAAAAAGCTACTGATGTCCATCCTTAAGAGTTTTTTAGTCAACCTAGGTACTACTACTCTAGTCAAAAAATACTGAGGGGGCCTATATGTGCCAGGGGCTATTCTAGGCCTAGAGATATAATGCTGAACAAACAGTTTCTGCTCTGATAGAACTTAACATTCCAGAGGGAAAGACAGAAAAACACATACTACATATTACAACATCAGTAATAATATGAAGGAAAGAGTAAATGGATAGAGAAAGGTAAGTGTATCTATTGCAGAATAAGATGGTGGTGGTCAGGGAAGGCCTCTGAGGAGGAGACATTTGAGTAGAGGTCTGGAAAAGGTGACAGCAACCAGGGAAATTCCAAAGTCTCCTCCCCAGGGTTCTCCTCTAGAACATGTGACAGAGACCCTGCCTGTCCCCTTCGTCACAGAACCCCAGAGCCTAGAAAGTACCGGGTCAACAGGCATTCACTGTATAGGTGTTGAAAGGCCAGGAGGGACAGCGCCGCCACACCGTACCTGATGTGAGAGGCCGCTCTGCAGCACGCTGTTCCTGGCGATCTCACACAGGTCACACGTGCTCAGCTTCCACACTTGAGCAGCAATGGCATATTCTTCCATAAGTGCTTCCTAGAGTCCCCCAAAAGTGAATGTATTAGATGGCAGAATATCTATTTCAATACTGCACAGATTTCCAAAGCTAGAAACATCAGACATTGCAGATTTAATTTTCCTTTCATGACTGGCTACCTGGATAATCAACATCATGGGGACACCAGCCTGCTCTCCTGGGACAGTCTTCCAGGTCAGGCACTCCTTTAGTACCTGCTCATAGCTTTGTTATTTATTTAACAGGCCATTTCCTTAAGATTGTCCAAAAGTCAAAGGTAATCTGAGTACACTACAAAGAGCAGATATGGAACCTTAAATAAGGAGAAATGATCATTATCAGCAGTGAGACAGTGTAATCCCCAAAGGATTTGGGTTTGGGCGGTGCTATCACTTTATCTTCTGGGATGTGAAACGTCTGACTAACCCAAGCTCTTCCATTACCCCACTGCCTCTTATCAGAGCAGCAGTTCTTAAGATGTGGTCCCAGGATCCCTGGAGGTCCCCAAGGCCTTTTAAAAGGTCCTCCCTTTTTCAAAAATATATAGTTGGAAAGGGGAAGGTTTTCTTCCTATACTTTGGTAAAAGTAATTTATCACAACAGATATGAGAATCCAGCTGTCTTCTATTAAACTGGACATTAAAAAGATTTGTAAAAATGTAAAACGGCCATTCTCAGTATTTTTTTATTTTAGGAAATATGGTTATTTTTCATAAAAATAGCTATTTATGTTAACCTTTAATAGGTTTATCACTAGATACAACTCATGCTCTCTGAGGGTCTCAATTCTGGAGAGTATAAAGGGATCTTAGACCACAGCTTGGAGAACCTGTCCTAGAAGACTCTGTGACTTCGGTTTTCACTAATTGGTGGCTGTCTTATCAATACCACCAGAATGTGCTTGGCTCACTCATGACTGGTCCCCATGCATGACATTGCCTTTCCCCAGAGATCCAAATGCAACAATAATAACATTATTAAGAAAAATGGTAGCCAACATTTTTAATACAAGCTACATGCAGATGCTCTATTAGGCTCTTCACCATCTGAATGAAGCCTCCTGTACACTACAGTTGATAGGTAGATATGAGACAATTGTTTCCCTATTTTACACATGAAGAATAAGTTACAGAAACATGAAGTAACTTTACCAGCATCACGGAGCTAGTAAATCAAAGAAAGGGGAAATAGAGAAAGACAAGGAAATGAAATAGTACCTTAAAGATTCCAAAGACCCCAAAAGAGGGCTCCTGGAAGAACACTTCCTTCCCTCACCAGGAGCTGACCTGCCGTCTTCACGGGGCCACCGCACCACCCTCACCCTGACAGCAGAACTGAGCCGTGCGCTCAGGTGCTGCAGTTGGGAGGCCAGGCCAGGAGCAGTGCCTGCTGGGACACCTGCAGTCCTCGCCTCCCCTCAAGTCCTCACCTTTGTGTAGTGGAACTGCATGGGGTCATCAGTGGAGAGGGAAACATGCAGGCCCTTGTGCAGGAATTCCCTCAGAGGGTTTTTGGAATATTCGAGGAACAGACTGTTGTTGCTAAGGGGAGACATGGCAATGGGGATCTGAGCCAGGTAGTAGAGATACTGCAACACCGGACTCTGCAAAAGAACCACCAAACTCAGGTGACAAGGACCAGAGAGGGGAGGATGGGGGAGGGCAAGGGTGGACAGGGAGGAAGGGAGGGGGAAAGCTTCATCAGTGGAAGCCAGGGGTCTGAGCAGTGTCTGCAAGTCCCCAGCCAAGCCCGAGTTACCCCAAAGCCAGGACATTCCATCCCTCCTTCTTTTCCCCCTGACCTCAACATTGACCTCATTCCTACATCACATGCCCTTCTCTCCCTGGGTCTGCCCTCCTGCCCACTGTTGGAAATGCTCCCTCTTGCCTCCAAAGTGGAGGCATAGCTCAGAGCAGCTGCATGCCCCAACTGACTCCAACCTGCATACTCAGCTCCCCTCCCCAGGTGCTGACCTTAAGTGGATGCCCCACTTGGTGGTTTTGTTGCTTTGACTACAAACATTCAGGTTGAGGTTATAAACACTCCAGCAGAAGGGAAGGGGCAGACCTAACTGGGCTAGAGTGGTTTCTTTAATTTTATAGAGTGGTTTCTTTGATACAGTACCCACCCCTCACAGAAATGAGACAAGTGGTTAGACCTCCCAGGACCACAGCAGGGGAACAGTTTGAGCAAACATCGTCCCTGTGGAAGCAATCCAAGCAATGGAGCAGACCACGTGCACAGAGTTCATGGGAGCATTATTTACACCAGCAAAAAACTGGTTCTCTGCCCAGCAAATAGAGATGGTTGAATCAAAGATGGACCATCCAAATGACAGGCCATCCATCCAACAGCCTTTTCAATGAGGAGCATATATATGCTGCAGCACAGAAAAATGCTTGTTAAATAAAGTTAAGGGACAAAGAAGGAACAAAAACCTCTGTTCATCTTACCTAATAATAGACAAACATGTAAATTGACCGTACCTCTGCTACGCCACCAGCCAATCAGAAGTGATATGCAAATTAACCCAACAAAGATGGTGGTTAATTTGCATACAGGTGCTGAGTGACTGGGGCAGGACTACCCCCCCCCCCCAATCTCTCAGGGCCTCTAGGCAGTGTGAGAAGGCGGGGCTGGAGCAGAAAGAGGCGGCTCCAGGGCCTGAGTGGAAAGGGGCTGCTGGGCTGGAGTGGAAAGGCGTGCGGCAGCCAGGGAAAAGAAAGCCCATTCTAGCACAAATCTTCGTGCATTGGGCTCCTAGTTATTATAATAAGCATTTAGAAATATGCTCTGGAAGGAAAAAATGGAATAGGAAAAACTAAAAGGCTATAAATGGCTGTTTCTATTAAAGCAATAGAAATATGGGTGGGGGTTTTTTCTTCCCATTTCTCCATTTGTTGGAAATCCAAATTGTGGATTTATAATACCACTTTCATAATTAAATATGAAATCAAAATGACTACAGACAGCCCTGCCCAGAAAAAGGCCCAGAAGCTCCCAGGATCAAACAGGAGCCCAGAGACCTCACTCCTCCCCAGGGGAGCCCAGAGCAGGACTGTCGCTGAAGGCAGATGTCAGTGAATAGCTCCTTACCTTCTTGAGGAGCAGCCCGTGGGAAATGTTGTCAGCAGTTAGGAAAGCAGACACCAGGTGGGTGATAGACCCAGCCTCCCCACAGTGAGGCCGGAACAGAAAGGTGCTTAGACCTCGTTCCCTGCAGAACAAGTGAGGCAGGCTCTTGGTCAGCAAGGACCCCTGGTTCATACTGCACAGAATCCCACAGGCTGGGCCTGCACCCCTAGCTCAGGGTCTGTTCCAGGGGAGATAGTAACCCAGCTGGAAACTGCCCCTCCGAAAATGTAGAGGCCAGGCCCAATGCCTCGGAGCCAAGAGAAATATCCCTGGGGGACAGAGGGAGCCTAGTGGTAGAAGGAGACTCCCTTACCCTCCATCCACTCCTCCCCTCCCCTCTCCACCGGGCCCGTAGCCCAGATTCATAGACCTTCAGAACAAGAAAAGCCATGAGAAATCATTGAGTCCAACTTCTGTTACACAAATGGACAAACCCAGAAGGTGGAGTGAGACATTAGATAAGCCACTGAGCAAGTCAGTGTCAGAGCTAGAACTAGAGCCCCATGTCCAAAAGCTTAGCCCAGACTGCTCCTACCCAACACTTGGCCATGTTCTTTCCATCAGTCTCATTCAAAACCTCCACCCCACAAACTAGTGAGGCCCCATGCCCAGCAGGGGCGGGAGGGGTGCAGAGAGGGGCATGGATGGCTCAGTATTCTGTGCACTGAGTGCCTACCATGTGTGCCTCATCTGAGTGTGTGCCCTAGTGGGAGCCTGGCCTGTAAGACCATTGGGTATAGGCTCCATGAAGGCATGGGCTTAGTCTGCTCTGTTCCCTATAATGTGTACAGTGCCTAACGTAGCAGGTACAATAATTTGTTGCATGAATGATTGCACATGTGAACACTTGCATGTGTGTTGGCACATCCTATGTATCATATCAGGTACAGGCATGTACACATGTAGGTGTTAGTGTGTGTGTGTGTGCACATGTGTGTGCAGGCTTGGGGTCTGGCCTCATGATATATATGATAGATTGTGACTGTCTGTGTACCTGGCCCTGTGTGGGAGGCTGGGCACGTCCTTGGGTTCGAAGTGTGAGGGCCCATGGCCGTGGGTGCAGGGCAGCTGACCCACCTGCGGAGGTTGTTGAGCACCATGATGTTGGCATACATGTAGTACAGGTAGTAGCTGTAGGGCGGATTCTGCTCACTGGTCCAGATGTCCGGGTTGGGGCTCTTGTCCGAGAACATGTGGTCGCTGTGCTTGGACTCATCATCCACACTGTCGAACCCTGTGACCTGGGTGGGACAAGGGGCCCTACATCAAGCCAAGGCTGGTCCTCTCAGGTTCATGCCTCAGCTGGGGACCCTAGGGCCAGCCTGAGGCACAGTGCCCACACAATGCCATCATCTTCCTTCAGGGCTTCCAAGGGTACCCAGAGGACCAGACTGGAGAGTGCTAAGCCCCTGTATGGTGACGGCAATGGTGAGGGGACACTCGGGCTAGGTGAGCAGCCTTACCCACTGCTCATCCCTCTGCGGTGCCAAGGAGGAGGCCAGCACTACAGGGTAGCCAGCAGTCCTGCCATCAGCAGCAGGGACAGCAGCTCAAGGGGGAGGGGACAAGCATGTCCCATGCACCTACTATACATCAGGCCCTGCTTGAAGCACTTGTCACACATCAAGTGACTTAATACTCAGTGGCCCTGTGAGGGAAGGCTGGGCTGAAAGCAAACCGGAGCCAAGGCGATTAGGCTAGAGACCCCAGGCTCTGAGCCTAAATGGGCTCAACATCTGGACTCCAGGGCTGTAGGTGAAGAGTGCCCAAGGGCATGTCCCAGATGTAATCATGAAAAAACAGCTGGGATGTAATCACGAAAAAACTGGCCAAGGTGGGCCTCATCCAATACAGCCGCCTTGGAGGGCTGAGCCATGGTTCTGGGAGGAGGTGGCTCTATGCACCACCTCTTCCACAGGAGCTGCCCTTTCAGCCAGGTGAGAGGAGCTCCCACCTTCCACTTCAGTTGCCTGGGCCCAGACAATGCCCTGGGGCTTTCTAGTCACGTGTTCCCAGAGGTCAGGCCCTGACCACAAATGTACCTGTGAGGACACGGCCTCTTACCCAGCATGTGGGGCAGTTTTGCTAACACATGTCCCTCCTTAACATTCAACCAGAGTGAAGCTCTAGGAAGGGCCTCTGAAAGACTGTCCACTTCGCTCCACACTGGCCCCAGCTGGTCTGCCAGCCTCTCCCAAAGGAGCAAGGGACCGGGACGGGGTAGGTAGAATATTCCCCATCACAGAGCCCTATGTGTCAGAGGAACTGTAGCTCTCGGCGTGATCTGGACGGGCATGGAGGACTGGGAAGAACTCAAGTTCTGCTCTATCCCCACTAGCTCCAGCTTCACCAGGAATCTCAAAGCTGGGCATGGGGGTAATGTCAGCCCCTCTACTGAACTCTATACCAATGGATGCAGGGCCTGGGACTGGACCTCACACAGGCCTCAAGCACAAAATATATACAAACCTTAAGCTTCACCTCTTCCTCCTCCTGCTCAAGTCTGCTCTTCCCCCATTGTCAGCAATGGACCCTGACAGGCACACTGTCCACCTCCCCAAAAGCCCAGGCACCAGGAGGCTCCCTGGACCTCTCCCTGGAGCCCACCTTCAGGCTCCACCCATGTCCTGTCAACCTACACCCATGCCCAGCACGCTGCCCAGAGTCCTGGCCTGCCTCCCGCATATGCCACACTTTTCTTACTTAGGAGGCCACCTGGGATGGGGATAACAACCCTCCTCAGGAGTCAGGCACCTGGATAATCCCAGTTCTTTTTCGTTTTTATCTCCTCGTGTGTAAACTGGAGCTAGTAGCTTCGTAGGGCTGGTGTGAGGATTAAATGGGACAGTGCCTGGAGAGCACCTAGCACAGGGTCTGACACACAGCAAGCACATAATGCTGCTTATTATTAATACAGAGTCCAATACACAGCTAAAACATAACCCTCTTATTATTAATACCAACCATGGTGTAAAGTAGGGCAGCCCTGAGGCTGAAGCAGGATCGCGTCACGTGCAGACCCCAGAGCAGGCAGCAGCAGTGACAGAGCTGTACGGTTAGTTCAAGCCTCTGTCTGCCTGACTGCTGAGACAGGCCCCTGACTCATCCTGACTCTTTCCCCCGCCTCCAGCCCCAGGCCACTCACCACACAGCAGCCAGGATGGTGTTTGTCTAAAACAGATTCAATGATGTCCCTCAACTTATTCAAACCCTTTCCTGGTAGACCCCCGGCCCCCCAACACACACACATTCACAAACTCAACTATCCCTGCCCCATGACCCCAGCCTTCTGAAATCTCCCCTGCCTCCCTCCTTGTCAGAAATCTTCCCAGAACTTCCACCAGATACTGACCTTGCTTCTCACTGTCATCAGCTACCTCTATGCCAGGCACACAGAGCAAGTGACCAGCACCTGCCCACTATGCCCTTGCTGGTTAGGTCTCCTATACCCCTTCTCTCCCTCTCGCATGGAACTAAACAAACACGGAAGATAAATATATTGTGTGGGGCTTGTGTGCTTAAGGTGTGAGCACCATCTTTCTGGGTGAAAGCAGGAGAGCTGAAATGTCTGTGTCTCTAAAGAAGCCAGAGGCTGCTGCTCGGTGCTGCTGGGGCAGGACTCAGTCTTTCCAGCCCCACCTGGACAGGCACAGACTCCTCAGTCTTTCTCCGTGCTGCCCACCTCAGCACCCACCCAAGCTCCAGGGTGCCCCTGAGGAGCCTAGGAGGTGAGGGGGGGGGGAGCTGGCAATCCCATGCCTGAGCACAGGAGTGACAGACCTGAAAAGGGAAGCCTAATCAGCCCACTGGGAATCCTCTCCTCTCTCTACCTCCGTGCACATCCCCTGGGCACCACCCACACTTACATATTTGAGGAAAAGGTGAAGCTCTCGGTGATCTTGGGGGTTGATTGTAGCCTCAAAAAGGGGCAGGAAGATGTTCTCCAGCATCTTCCCAAAGCTTGGCAGCAGCTTCTTTGACCTAAATATGTCACTGGGGGAAGCGAAGACGATGATCAAGGTGAACCCAATAGCCCCCTGGGCCTGTCTGAAATCGACCTCAGTCACTTCCGGAGATGTGGCTTGAACACAGTCTTTCCCCTCCTCTCCAACTCACAGCAACATCTGCACTACTAGCATTGGCAAACTCAGCACCTACCCAAGCCCCTCCGAGAGCTTTCTCAAGCCAGAGGGGACACTTGGGAGAAGGGTGGAAGGATTCAGAGTGACCAAGGAGATGAGTCTACCTATTCCCCAGTGATCCAAACTCTATGCCACTCAGCTCAGTTCCCCTAAACCACAGGCCCCAGTCTGCCCAGGGGCCATGAACCCCCCACATCAGCCAGACAGCAGTGGTCTCTGAGTCAGATCCAGGGGAGGGCCAGCAATGCAGACCACCCCCAGGTGCCCCATACCCTGGTGCTCACCCTAAAGACCTCCTCATCCTACAGTTAGAAGACAGGCAGCAGTTCCCACCAGGCATTTGCACACATGTTCTTTAAAGAGTAAGAGTGTGTCACAAAGACATCCCTGCTGAGCACCCCTTCCTCTAGGAAAATCTCTGGGGAGAAGAGGCCTAAGTGGCACTGGAACAGGTATCAATAATGCAGACTCAGTGGCCAGGCAGGACAGGTGGGGGTCCCAGGGGGCACAGGCAGACAGGGGGCCACCTCACTTACTAGATCCGGGGCACCTGGATGATCCAGCGCATGTTAGGAGAGTAGACCTTGTGCTGAATGAACCAGTGGGCCAGATTGAGCCACTCATCAGGACTGCGGCCGTAGATGGAGAGCCTCGGCTCTGAGTACTGGTACTTGCTCTCTTCCAGCTCCCGGGCCACCTCCTGGGCACCAAGAAGAGCTCAGGTCAGGCCATGAGCACCCCAGCTTCTGGATCCTGTAGCTCCCTCAGCCACCTGCTCCCAGGCTGGGGAGACCTCCACTACATCACCTGGCTGCCAAGCAAGTACTCACTCGCCTCAGCAGAGGCTCCTTCTTGGAGAGAAAGGCCTTGGGTCTGCACCATCACAGCATAACCAGGCTAGGCAGCAGACACGGCTCCCCCATGGAGCTCAACTGCTCCCAGCCAAGCTCAGACTGCAAATAGACAGGGCAGCAAGGCTGGACGCTGTGAGTGTTCTCGGGATGGACACCCTCCTTCTCCTCTTGCCCACAGTCCTCACAATGGACACATTCAACACCAGCCTGTCCACACTCGGAGCCGACAGCCGGGGCCAGAGCACTGGACTTCTGAGCACCTGAACTCACCAGAGATGGATGGTGGGTGGGCAGGGATTCGGGAAGAAGATGACAACGAGGCCAAATGCAACCCCCTTCTGAGGGCAGATGCTGGCAGGTGTCTAAGGAGGGCTTGGAGGCTGAGGGCCCACTCACCTTGACCATCCGAGCAAAGTACTCTCCTCCCAAATAGTTTTCCGTTTTTAAATACAGGTCACGCAGCTCACTGGCCCCCACAGGATTATATTTAGAGTTGAACTTGTCAAAGCGATGGAATGTCTGCCGACCCTGGAGAGAGAGAGGGAGCCACAGCCAGATTCGCTGCATTGTTCTGCAGCCACCACATCTGTTCCCCTCTCCAGGCCTTTACAAGGTGGTATGACACAGGGCCACACTGAAAGGTCTTCTCTGACAGTTCTTACATAAAATCAAAATGTCCTGGGGCCAGAACCCTGCATCCTCACTCTGTCAGCCTTGGGGTCCTTTTGTGGGGGGCCCCTGATGAAGGAGGACCAGGGGCATCCTATCTAATAAAAGAATAATATGCAAATTGACCATCACTCCAACACACAAGATGGCTACCCCCATGTGGTCAAAGATGGCTGCCCCTATGTGGACACAAGATGGCCAACAGGGGAGGGCAGTTGAGAGGGACCAGGTCTGCAAGGGAGGGCAGTTGTGGGCAATCAGGCCAGAAGAGGAGGGCAGTTGGGAGGAACCAGGCCTGCAAGGGAGGGTTGGGGGCAATCAAGCCTGCAGGGGAGGGTAGGCTGGCAGAGGAGGGAAGTTGGGGGTGACTGGGCTTGTAGGGAAGGGCAGTTGGGGGGAACCCAGGCCTGCAAGGGAGGGCAGTTGGGAGGACAAGGCCTGCAGGGAAGGGCAGTTAGGGGTGACCAGGCTGGCAGAGGAGCAGTTGGGCATCAATTAGGCATCAGGGGAATGGTTAGGGAGTGATGAGGTTGGCAGGCAGAAGTGGTTAGGGGCAATCAGGAAGGCAAGCAGGCAAGCAGTTAGGAGCCAGCAGCCCTGGATTGTGAAAGGGATGTTCCAGATTGGAGAGGGTGTAAGTTGGGCTGAGGGTCACACCCCCTGTGCATGAATTTTGTGCACCGGTCTCTAGTTGTCCTATGTATAAGCTGCTATGGCTAAAAGTATGGCTGGCTGAGTGAGCAGAGGATTATAAACTATTGAATGATCAATATGGTGTGTGCAGGCAGGCCGGAATGGCTTAGTGATTGAGTGTCAACCTATGAACCAGGAGATCATCATTTGATTCCTGGTCAGGGAATTCCCTGTGTGGGGCATACAGGAGTAGCCAATCAATGATTCTCATCATTGATGTTTCTATCTCTCTCTCTCTCTCTTTCTATCCCTCTCCCTTTCTCTCTGAAATCAATAAAAATATATTTTTTTAAATAAAAATAAAGTATGTCCTATTACTACTTAAATTTCATAAGGCACTTTCTCCACCTTATTGTATTCAGTGTTTTGTTTGTTTATTCAACAGATCTTTTTATTGTGGTAAAACACATAACACAAAATTTACCATCATAACCATTTTTAAGTGTACAGTTCAGTGGTATTAAGTACATTCATATTGTTGTACAACCATCACCACCATCCATCTCCAAAACTCTTTTCATGTTATAAAACTGAAATTCTGTACCTATCCTATATAATAAAAGGCTAATATGTAAATTGACTATACAGTGGAACGACCAGTCACTATGACCCACACTGATCACCAGGAGGCAGACACTCAACACAGGAGCTGCTCCCTGATAGTCAGTCCACTCCCATAGGGGAGTGCCACTCAGCCAGAAGCCAGGCTCAGGGATGGTGAGCATAGCAGCGGTGCAGGGAGTCTCTCCCACCTCCATGACAGCACTAAGGACCCCTTGGGGGATGTCCAACTGCCACAGGGAGCGGACCTAAGCCAGCAGTTGGACATCCCCTGAGGGGTCCCAGACTGTGAGAGGGTGCAGGCCGGGCTGAGAAATCCCTTCCCCCCAGTGCGGGAATGTCATGAACCGGGCTTCTAGTTAAACAGTAAACTTGCCATTCTCCCTTCCCCCAGTCCCTAGCAATCTCTATTCTCCTTTCTGTCTTGATAAATTTGCATATCCTAGGTCCCTCACACAAGTGAAATCATATACTACTTGTCCTTTGGTATATGGCTTCTTTGACTTAGCATAATGTTTTCAAGGATCATCCACATTATGGAAGATGTCAGCACTTTATTCTTTTTAAGGCTGAAAATTATTCTATTGTATGGATATACCACATTTTGTTTTTTTGTTCAAGGTTGTTTCTACCTTTCGGGCATAGTGAATAATGCTGCATTGATGTGCAAGTATCTATTTTAGTCTCTGCTTTCAGTTCTTTTGGGTACATACATAGGAGTGGAATTGCTGAGGAAACTCCATCACTATGTAGTTGCACCATCGTTTAGTATTTTAATAACTTTGAAATGTCAATATGCATGTTGCATTAAGCATTTTATAGGCAAGGAAATTAAAGTTTAAGTGAGTGGCTTAGGGGCACACAACTGCTAAGTGACTGAAGTGGAAATAGAACTGGGACCTGCCTGACTTCATGTCACATACTCTTGTCACCTGGCCCAGGGCTACTCCCAGCCAGTTACTCTGAAGTCAAATTATCTCTCACAGTCGTAATGGCTAGAAGAGAAAGAGCTGCTTGCACAGCCAGCCTCTCTCCAAGCACAATCGTGGCTTCTTTTCAGGCAGCTGATTCCCCAGCAGGGACTGCCTGAGGCCCCGGGGCGGAAGCTCACTCACCGCATGGACGTCCAGCGAGTCCACAGTGAGGTCGTAAGGGTCCATGTGCAGGCTGTCAAACACCTGCCGCAAGGTGATCTTCTGGCCCTGCTTTTCAGCCACGATTCTGTCAGGCTCTGTCTGGTACGTGTGCTTGATGAAGCGCAGCAAGTGTTTCTGATTCATGCAGGCAGCCGCATGGATGTGCGTGTCCACCTGCAACACGGCACACACCAACCCGTGAGCCGGGCCGCCTCTCTGGCAACAAGAGTTAGGACACCCAACCCTCAGTGTGCCACACAGAGCCCCCACCAATGCCTGAATGCCCGCTTCCCACTTCCTCTCTAGACTTTGGAACTGGTCTCCCTATAACCTTGCTGCCCAATTCACCGCCTTCCAGCATATAGAAATCTTTTTAAGCTGCAGATTGGATCGGGCTATTTCTGTTAACATCAATGCCCCTCATGTCCTCAAGATTAAGCTCAAGTACCTTAGCCTAGGATTCCAGGCTGACATCAAGCCTTACCTCTCCCCTGCCATGGTCCTGCTTTATGCTCCAGCCATGCTGCACCATGCTATTCCACACCACATCTTTGCCCATGTGTGACCTCAGCCTGGCATTCCTTCTTTTTTCCTCATCAATCTCAGCCACCTGAAACTTCCCAAAACCTCCTCCATTTGAAAGCTAGTCTTGATCCCATGGGCACAGCTGATGAGTCTCCCTTACGCAACCTGGGGAGCCGGCACAGACTCTCCCTGTACTGTACATGTCCTCTGATCCGTGCCAATATTTTCCTGGCTCCTGGTTCACTAAACAAGACAGGGACCATGTCCAACGCATGTAAGTCTCCAGAGCCTGGCACAATGTATTACTTAAATCAGGGGATGGCCAAATGAACAAATGAACTGGTATAATAGGTTCCATTCATTTTGATGATGTTCATACTCTCATATATTCTCAAGGCCCACCAAGTATCCCACAGAATCCCACTCTACCCATTGACCTCTCTTGAGCCTTCCATGCAGATGCCAGCCCCAAAGAAACAGAGCCCGGGCTAAGCTGAGGCTCACCTGAGATCACAATGGGCATCCTGGTCCCCCTTCCAAGAGCCCAAACGACCTAAGGGAGGTTTGTGAGGAGGGTGGCAGCAGCCTCACAGGCCAGAGTGCAGCTGGCTGCCACACCACACTCTGCAGTTAGTGCTGTGGCTGACTGGGCACTCTGCCAGGGCTGGGGTGAGGAGGCGGCTGACCTCGGGCCTGGGAATGCTGCCCTGCTGGCCGGGCATCTCCAAGTCATGCCAAACCAGACATTTGATCCATTGGACCTCTCTGGGTATTATACCAGGCAGTCCATGTTGTTGGCACATCACTTACTCATCAAGGCCCTGTCTGCCATCTTTAGAAAGATAGGCCACTATACATCAGAGAAATGCAGCCATGCAAAGCACCAAAAGCACAGTGTAAAGGCTCAGACACTTCAGGGCTGAGCTGGGCTCATGTGGAGACACAGAAGAAGGTCAGCTTGGCTCAGTCCAGCCAGACACAGCTGGGTTCCACCACCTCAGCATGACTCAGCACATTCGGGGGTTTCTGGTCCTGTCCTCCAGCTTACCAGTGAGGGGATACAGTCTGTCTTTAACCCCCTGAGTCACAAGATGAGAAAGCAAAACAACTGGACCACCCAGGAAGCATCCACACTTCAAAATCTCCAAGACAATTGTTTTTGGAACAAGTAAAAGATGTTAGTGTTTTCAATTCATCTTAAGATCCAAATGCATTCCTTCTTTCATCTAACGCCCGGGTCTAGTAAACAAACATTAGAGTTTCCAAACAGGGCTGGCCAAACCTGGCTCCTGAGCCAACACTGATCATTCCACACCCACGGTGGACACCATTAATCAAAACCTCAGGTAGCCAACTCCTCATTGGTTGTTTGGCACAGAAGATGAAACCTATTTGTTACCCTTGATATGACACTTAAGCCAGAGTGAATATTGCCTACTTCTACCCAACTCCTACGCAGCAAACACACTCAGCCTCTCATTCTTAGCTATGAAAAGAAACTAGCTGTCTCAGTTACACAGCTGCTGGCCTCATGATGCCATAACCCATGACCTGTTGCAGTGTTGCAGGTACTTTCACAAACACTGCCCACATCCTTAGAGCCTGGCCCTAGCGTGTCCCCAGGACACTGCCAGCCACCTCAGGAATATGGAGGCCACCCTCCCAGCCCAGCCTGGATTTCAGAAAGCTAGCTCTCCCCCCATAGTAGATGCTTCCAGGGTAAGATAAAATAGCCAGCTCCCAGGGGTTGGGAAGGGGCAGGCACAGGCCTGAACTCAGAGAGGACCTGGATTTATGGACTGACTGTGAGGCCAGAGAACAGGTGACTATGCCACAGCACAGGGGTCAAAGCCATCTCTGTCCAGACAGCTCATTAACCCCAGAGAGACAGGGAACCCCGAGGATGGGCTCTGGTATGTAACACAGCCCCACAAGGACTCTCCCACATCGTGGCTATAGAGCAGCTGGTTGGACCAGGAATACCCACTGGTATTCAGAAACCAACAGTGTGGGAACCAGTGCTGTCAGCAAGGCCACCTCGGCACCAGGCAACAGGAAGCAGTCAAGCCCAGAGCATATGCCTACAGAGCGCAGGACTGCATTGAGCTTGGACACTCATCTGGGCTGGTGCTGGACATGTAGGTGCATCTGGGCAGGGCTGAGAGGAGCTGGTAGAGACATGGAGGCACCCATCTGTATGAACATCTAAGGTTCACAGAGAAGAAACAAACGGTGATTGAAGGCGAAAATGCCAGGTAGGTGATGTCTACGTACATCCTTTCACCTCTGTCTGGAAATCCCCAAGCACTTCCAGAAGCCTCACAGCCCAGGAGCTGAAGCTATACTCTTATTTCTTATGGATTCCATTCAAGTGGGAGTCCATGGCAGACCCTGAGGCTTCCTCAGAGGGAGCCTTCTGTCTCCCAAGGCTGAGTGCTGCCCACCTGAGCTGGGCTTTCCCAGAGGAGCTATATCCTCCCTGGGCCCACCTACCTCATCAAAGCAGACCCAGGGAGGGGCAGTCCCTGAGATCCCATCTGGGACAGAGGCCCCTATGGAGGTGAGGACTCTACTGTGACTCAGGTGTGGCCCTTCTTCTCCAGGCAGATAGCCTAATCTCCATCCTTCCCCACGAGCTTCTTTCCCAGCTCATTACCAAACCTCTGTCATCTCCCTGCTTCCTCTGAGAAATCCATGGGCCCCTGAATGATCCAGAACTCTGCAGCCTCACTCCCTCCACAGTCCACCACTGCTCTCCCTGACACCTGAGTTCCAGCCACACTTCTCTGTGTGCAGTTATGCCAACACAGAACTGAGTCTCTCTCCTTTAAGACCACTCTCTCCCTTCTGGTATGTGCATATGTGTTACTTCTGCCTGGAATGCCATAACTTCCACCCCCCTTCCCTGCCCTCCCTCTTCCTAGCTAAATCCTACTAAGTCAGCTCAGTTCCAGCCTCTTCCAAAAGCCATTCCTGTCACAATACTTGGAACTTCTTGTAGACAGGAAGTGACTCTTGTTCAACATCAAATGCCCCATGCTTAGTTCTACTCCCTTTATTTACTGTATATTACTTAAGTGGAAGAAAATGGAAAAGCCAGAAATTGAGATTATTTACCACCTGAGTCCAGGCCAAGCCCTCTCATCCACTCTAGTGGAGTGGCAGAGAGAGATCACACACTTTTCTTTAAATACACTTGATCCCAAAGGAAGCAAAATCTCAAACTCCCAAGTCCAAAGAGGTTTTAACAGCCTTTTCTCTCCGTGATAAATTTAATACATCCTCTACCTTAAAAATAACCTGGCCTCAACTCATGACCAATGAACAGGTCATGCCTTTTTTCCAAGGAAGAGGACACATTCCGACAGATACAATATGGGTACCAAGAACCATCTGGAGCATGATGGCCTGACATACAGAAGGTAACATGCTGGTCTTCCTTCTGCACATACACATCACCTGCTCTGGCCAAAGAAGGTCACACAAGGGGCCAGCCTCAGACCAGCTCAGGGCATCCCTGTAGGCTGGAAGACCATGGAGAGGGTTCTAAGCACTGGCCAAGGAACACACCTTTCTCACATTATAGAAGTCTCGGTGTGGGTTACTCTTCAACTCTTTGAACTCAGACATCTCATTTAACATCTCGTGAAGGCTGAACTTGGATTCCAGAAAGTTCAATCGCCGGTGACAATATGTTTTCCTGCAGGTTGGAAAGGGAGAGAAACCATAGTTGAGAAGTCTCACCGAGCTCTCTGGTTTGGAGACCTCCAGGGTCTGCAGGGACCGACCCTCGAGTGGAAACGTCAGGATGGAGCAGGGAGGGATGAGGTTCCAGCTCTCTACAGACCCAGCTGAAGGAGCTGTGCAAGCACATCCGTGTGCTCTGAAATAAATGAGCAGCTGATACAGGGCAGTAGAGCTGACTTTGCAACCTCAAACGGGTTCTTTGACTTCTAGCTCTATGTGCTTAGGCAACTGATCTTGAGCCTCTATTTCCCATGAACACGTAAAAAGCTGGCAATGCCCAAGATTAACGGGAGGGTGAAACTGGTTTACGCATGTGAAGTGGATTCTCAATAAAAGTCTCCCTCCTTGACTGCTTCCTTTTCTTTTCCTCCCATCTATCCTCAGCCACCTTTAATTCTTTGAAAGGTGTTTTAACTTCTTCCTAGGAGACTGGTAATACAGTCAAACTCTCAGGCCTGGCCCGCCCACCTTGGCCTGCTCCCAACCCGAGACCCAATGACCTCTCAGCTCTGATGTCTCATTGTGGGCAGATGAGGAATGTAGAGATGTCTGTTACTAGGACAGAAATCTCTGCTCTGACTGATGCCCCCACCAGCTGGCAAAAAAAAAGCCATTAGGGGTGAATGGGGGAGCCCACTGCTCAAGGCCAGCTGCCAGCCCACACCTATCCCAGATGCCTGGCCACATGCCTGTGCCCACAGCCACACAAAACCTTCAGCCACAATTCATGCCACATGCTTCCTTGTGCCCCCCACAAACAGCAGCTCCTTTAGCATCCAATTACTCAGACTTTCATAAAGAGCGGCTGTGGCCCCTGGAACAGCATGGTCATCTGCCAGTCAAGATGAGCCCCAGAGAGGAATTCAGGAGTATCACAGGTCACTAGGGATTTCAAAGATTATCTCACGCAGTCCCTCTTCCCTTTTAATAGCCTCCCAGACAGGACGGCCACACACCCTCACCCTCGTTCCCTCTGTCCCAAGGCTTTCCCTCAAAGCTCCTCACTTTGGCTGAGGTAAGCCTCCCAGGAATTGTCCCTCCCCTCTTCCAGGTCTTATCTGCCCTCAGATCAGTAAGGATCAAAAGCCACCTGCCCATCCCCCTGGGGCCCACTCTCCTCCCTTGGAGACTGGCCTCACACTCATTCCCAGTAAAACCCAAAAGGCAGGGCAAGAAAGAAGTTCCTCAGTGGTGACCAGCACCCTCTCCCTTCCTGAGACCCCTAGTCCTGCCTGGGCACACCCAGCACAGCCTCCCAGGGTCCAGTCATGCTGCACTTCCATTGCTGATTAGCTTAAGCACTCACCAAGAAGTGAGGGGCAAAAGTCAGGAAGACAAAAGCCTGCCAGGTTAACAAGAGCCAAGCCCACAAGCACAATGGGGGTCATGGCACAAAGTTCCCAGGCTCCCTGCACTCTCCCCTTCAGAAATATAGAAAATCCAACACCTGAAGCAACAGCCCTGGGCTGGTGACTGTGCATGGCAGTCATCACGCCTGGGGAGAAGAGTGGCAGCCATTCTCAGGTGCACAGGTGGCAAACAAAAGCTCACACCTACGCATTGGGGCAGGAAATACCAACTCTAATATCCCAGCCTGTGATGGAGAACTGTTGCAGAAACCCACAGGGCACGGGGTAGAGGGGAAACCATTTTCTTTCTGGGTGATTTAAGTGCGAGAAAACCCAGAGCAAAGGGGTGACCTAGCTTTTCCCAGCTCCCTCCCTCCCAGATAGCACCCACACAAGGAGAGGCAGACTGGGGGCAGCCGGCTTACGTGGGGCCATCAGTGATGAGGGCCAGGATGTGGCTCATGTCCACCGTGTAGGTCTCCAGGTCGGGATAGGGCAGGCTGTGGGGCTCCTGGTGCTCCAGCATTTTCTCATCGTCATACACGAAGAGGATGCCCCCCTGCATGCGGACCAGGTAGCCCAGGTTGGGGGGAGCATCATCTGTACAGTAAGGGTCTTCCTGGGGCAGTGGGAGAGGGTGGAAGTCTGCAAAACAGGATTGAGCGACGGCAAAGTGCCCTTGACCTCGTGAGCTCACGTGGCTCCAAAGGCACATTCTGGTGAGACTGGTTATGGTCATCCCATATAAAAACCCCCACTCCCACCACCCACCCTGGCATCTCACACCCCTTCCCCGCTTGACTTTATTTCCTTAGCACCTACGACTATGTAAAAATATGTTCACTTGGTTATCCTGGGTGGTACATGTTTGTCTGGTTCGCTTCTGCATCCCCATTTCCTAGAATAATCCCTGGAACATGGCTGGCAAATTTTTAAAATTTAATTGAAATGAGCTGGAGCCTCCTGAGCACTTCAGGGCCACCAGGTGCACTAAAAAGGGCAACTGTGTCCTCTCCTAAGAGGAGAACAGACAGCACCTGGGACTGCCCCTCAGGCACAACTATCCCTGTCCTCCCATGGTTTTCTCAGACCAGGGCAGCTGAGGGGCTAAGTCTCCCCCCACCCCCAGATGAGCACAGAATAAGGCTGTTCTCCCACGGAGCAAGGAATGCCAACCGCAATGGGTTGAGTTAGCTCATGGTGGGCAGAAAACTACTCTTGGCTATTGCCCAGCTATAAGACGTTGAGCAAACCACTTTACCTCTGATCCTGACTGCTCATCTGAGGATTACACATCCTGCCTTAACAGCCCATTGTGAGGGCTGCACAATGGGTATAGGAAAATGCTTTGTAAACAGCAATGTCTGACATGTAAATTACTGATTCTCATAATGACTTTTCCTGACTCTTGCTAAGCTCTGTCTCTGGCCAAGGAACAGATTATGCTTAATAGCAGTGGAACTGGGGGGCTTCTGCTCTGCTCAGGAGTCCCTACAATGTGCCAGTGGCCTGTGAGTTGCCAGCAGTACAAAGGCCTGGGAGAAGCCACAGCTCCACCCACCACTCTCATGCCAGGACCCTGGGTGCTCTGCTTTGTAGAAAGTACACATTTGACAGTCATTCCTGCCGGCCTTTGTCAAAAATGGGGCAGATTGATCAACTTCCTCAGACAAACAGGGAAATGGGTGAGAAGAGCTGAGATTTACCCAGGATCCCTGGTGGTAACAGATACTCAAAGTCCAGGTCTCAAGAGCTTCAAGGAGGCCAGAAATGGCACCAACTACACCCACGGGGCAGCCTGGGTCATTGGCACTGACACAGACCATCAGGCCCTTACTGGATCCCCCACCATCAACTTTCAATATGGAGGTTTCCTGTGGTGCTCATTCATCTTACAGTCTCTACTGCTCCTGGGTGCTTCCCGGCTAAACAGAGCCCACCAGGAATGATCCTGCCCTCACCAATTTCTCCAACCCCACAGCATAAACCAGCTTCCATTTACTGAACACTCACTGTATGCAGAACTGTACTCACTGCTTCACATTCATTCCTTCATGCAATCCCCTCAGCAGGCCCAGGTGACAGGTAATATTAGTATTCCTATTTTACAGACTGAGAAACTGAGGTCTGGAGAAATCTTTGCCCAAGAGAGTGGCAGAGCTTAGATCAGAATACAGGTATGTTTTAACATCCGAGCCTCCCTCCCCTGTCCCGGAACATGCCTCCTGTACTTACCCTCTCTGCTCCCCCTTCCCCCTCACCCCCTCTCTCCTCCCCACCACACACACACACACACACACATACACACTAATTTGGCAATGTCTGATCAAGTTTTTTAAAATAGTCCACATGAGCGGAAACCGGTTTGGCTCAGTGGATAGAGCGTGGGCCTGTGGACTGAAGGGTCCCAGGTTCGATTCCGGTCAAGGACATGTATCCTGGTTGCGGGCACATCCCCTGTAGGGGGCGTGCAGGAGGCAGTTGATCGATGTCTCTCTCTCATCGATGTTTCTAACTCTCTATCCCTCTCCCTTCCTCTCTGTAAAAATTCAATAAAATATATTTAAAAAATTAAAAAAAATAGTCCACATGAGACTGCCTGTCTCCCTGAAAAACTCCCAAGATCCAGACTTTCGTCTCTCTCCTAACTTCCACAGCTCAGTTCTGTGCAGGGTGAAGCCAGCACCCTGCCCTTAAACACCAGCCAGGGGAAATACATCCAGCTAGTAGTAAAAAGCCCTGACCAACTCTTGGACCACGTCCACTTGGAACCCCACCTGCAGTCACCACACCGTACCTGGGAGCCCCTCCCCGGGAGGTGCTGTGTCCACCCGTGAATGACCCAAGTACTGGGCTGTGGTCCGTGGGAAACGGTGATAGGCAAGCCGGGCATACTTCTCCCGGATCATCAGGGCCTTGGCCAGGCTCTTGGCGGCCTGCTCATAGTCCTCCACGGTGATCTGCAGAGGAAGATGTGCAGGAAGAGTGCATGTAGCCGGCCTGAGCCCACTGTCCTTAGCAAGATCTGCTGCAAGGCTGGCCCTCGGCTGGCAGATGGGAACTGGGGTTTCGGGAGGATTCCCACCATTCCCTGACTTGTAAGAGTGGTTCATTGTGTCTATGCTGCTTGCACCAACAGGTGTATGCCGAACACCTGATTTCCTTCTGGGAGTTCAGAATATGGGGATGTACTATGCAGATGTGAGCCCAGACTCATTAAAAGCCTTGGGCACTGAGTCTCTCATGAGCTTCCGTGATAGATGACACGTCACACATGTTGCCATCCTCCGAATTGTGTGCTGTGGTGACTCCCCTGGGAGAGGACCTCTACTAGACTCTGCCCCAGGGACTGTCCCCCCTGGACTGGTTTTGCTCTGTATCCTTTCATTATAATAAATCCTAGTCAGAGCACAGCTATGTGCTGAGCCCTAGAAGTCCTAGCAGATCCCTGACCTGGGGAGGAGAGTTAGGTAGGGAGACAGGTACTCCAGCCTGCACACCCCCAGCCAGCCTCCAGTGCTGCTGATTAAAGCACAAGCCTGTGGCTGCACCCACAACACACAAAGAGGCAAAGCCTGGACCTCATCCTTCATGAGGGTAAGCATCATCGCTCTCAGCTGATGGGTGGGTCCCTGGGAGGTAAAATAAAAACGTCTGCATGCTCACTCCGCTGCTTTGCCACCCCCAGGCTCTGATTCATTGGCACTCACCCAAATTCACCCAGCCACAAGCACTTAGGGACAGGTGTCGGGTGCTAGACCCTCTCCATAGATTTCATTGGGTCCTCGTTGCAACCTGTTTTACAAATGGGGGAACCGAGGCCCAGCGAGGATAAATCACTCGCCAGGAAGGTACAACATCAAACTGCAGAGCCTGATCTGACTGATTCCCAAAGCCCAGGGATGTTCTGCATTCCCAGAGCTGCCTCGCGTTCAAAGACGAATGAGACAAACTCTCACCTCCCAGTGGGCTCATCAGTCTTAGTCAATTTGGGAAGGATGTGTGGGGCAGAATCTGAATGTGCTCGGAAGACAAGCAGCTAAACTGTCATAACAGCGGATATGTGACACAGCAAAGGGTGAACAAAATGCAGGTAAGAGGAATGTGGGAGGGTTGAGGCCTGAAAATGTCCTCCTCTGCTTTAATTAAAAAATCACTTTAGTTTTGAAACCTTTTAAGTATATAAACAAGCACTGGCAGACACCCAGAGCTGACAGTTTTAATATTTTTTTATCATGGTTTCAGATCTCTTATAGGTTTGAGTAAATAAATCATCACAGATGTAGCTAAAACTCCACCCTCCACCCTCCCACACCCCGCTAAGTCCTCAGAGGACCAACACTGGCATATCTTTTCATGCATGTTTTTATCCTTTTACTAAATGTTACTCCTTGCTCTTGGTTAAAGAAGTAGCTTCTTTCCTAACTCCAAGTGTCCCCAGGAAGGTGTGTTAATTCCATTTTAGCCCTTCTGGATGGCTTTGGGGAGCAGCAGGAATAAACAGGTGAGGAGACACAACACCTTAGAATTAGACAAAGGCAAACACGCTGTCTGCAGAACCAATGGACCCAGGGGCTCAGGCCACAGCTGAAGATGCTAGAGGGGGTGCTCAGGGGACCAGCAACCACCAACCAACTTGTAGGCACCGCAGACCTCATACCCCATGGTCGGCAAACTGCAGCTTGCGAGCCACATGCAGCTCTTTGGCCCCTTGAGTGTGGCTCTTCCATAAAATACCATGACCTGGGCAAGTCTATTTTGAAGAAGTGGCATCAGAAGAAGTTTAAGTTTTAAAAATTTGGCTCTCAAAAGAAATTTTAATCGTTGTACTGTTGATATTTGGCTCTGTTGACAAATGAGTTTGGCAACCACTGCTCATGCCTGACGCCGGGAGGCCAAGGAGATCTGCAAGGTCAGCCTGCGTGACATAGGCTGGTAGCTCTCTGGGACCAGCTGTCCAGTTCAGGGGCTCCATGCCCTATGACATGTCAGCCAGGAAACTAACTAAAAGAAGGTCGACTCTCCCTTTCCACTGCTCTGCTCACAGGCCAGAGGCTGGGGGGAAACCAAGGGCAGGAAGCTGCATATTCAGACAAGGCCTGCATTGCTTCCAACCAACCAAAATTCCCATCCACGGGCACTTAAATAAGATAGCGGACATCTTCACAGTGGAATACTATGCGTTCGTTAAAAAGAACAAAGAAGTTCTTTAATGATATGGCTAGGCTCACTTGTGTCATGTGCATAGTAAACTACCATTTGTGTACAAATAAATAAACGAACCATGTGTATATAATTAATTACAGGTACACAGGCCAACTATGTGAGAACACACAAGAAAACAAGCCAAGGGCTGCCTCTGAGAAAGGGAACTGGGTGCTGGAAAACTATATAATTTTTGTTTCTTTTATATTTTGTACCATATGCAAGGATTCTCTATTGCCCCCAAAATAATATATGTTGTTATGGCTAGGGGAAAATGTGTAAGAAGAGTCATAAGCCATTTAGCTTTCTCTGGTATAGTATCTATTCTAAAACTACCATGAAAAAGGAAAGAGAAAGATAATAACATGGTCAACTGAGACACAAGTAGTAGGTTGAGGGCCAGGTAGATAGGACCAAACTTAACCCTGGCACCACTAACTTTAGTGATATTTCTCTTTCTGAGTAAGTAATAAAAATGCATCCTCTTACCAGGTGAAATTAGCGCATTTTCAGTGACTGAAGTTAACTGACTTGGTGTGTACATCAGTTCATTCACTTCCTTATCAAGACCCTCTCTTCCTGGCTGGAGAGCTAACCTATATCTAAGGATGCTGAGAGAGCCGAATCAGCAAACCAATCCACAATAGGACTTTGAATCCATTCAATATCTGGGAACACGAAAGGGGCATCTTCCTCAATGGGCTTCAGGGCAGAGAACACAGGCCATGGGCACAGTGTGCCAGCTCACAGCCCCAGACCCTCCTCACAGGAATGGACAGCACTCTAGATACCCATACTCCACAACCTCCCTAGGACCCTCCTTTTCTAATTCCTATACCTCCCGCCCACTCCAGACACCCCTCCCTGCTGCTTGTGTTCTCAGTTCTCTACCTCCTCTGTAACCAGCTCCCTGCATTAAATCCTATTTCCAGCACTCAAGTGGTTTCTGTTTTTCTGATTAGACCTGACTGAGACTGCACATAATTTGTCATTTTTTAAATTAACTTGTGCATTTATTTAATTATTATCCAGACCACTGTAAACTCTACAGGGGAGGGACTACATCTATCTTGTTCTTCAAGGCTGGGCATAATCCAATGGCCCAATGGGCTCTGGCCTCTGCACAAGGCACATACCACCCTCACACAGCCCCCAGGGGATTCCCACGGAGAGGGGGAGTGGGAGACACCTTACCCCGGCACAGTAATCTCCACTGATGGTTACCCGCTGGTACTCGGGCATAGCAAAAGGTGCTGGCACGAGCTGGCAAGTGGCTCCAGAGAGCACAGGTGTTGCAGGAGACATAGCTGGAGTGGTTGTCGGGGGACCCTTCCAATCTGGCTGCGTTGGCATTTGCAGAGACAGGGACTGGGATCGAATCATCTTGAAACTTTTCTTTCTAAAAGCCAAGCACGAGGGAAAGTGGGAGACGTCAGTAGCTAATTGGGACAAGTGATAAAGAGCCTTGTTATACCACCGTGGCAGGAGAATTTTGCTCTGATTAATCACTGATGCTGGCCTTACTGTTAAGATCTAATTAGTTATGCTTTCCTCTTAAACACACCAGCGCAAGATACAGAACAGCCATTCAGCACCCATGGCTGTGGTCATGAAAACCGGTCATGGGCTGTTTGCTCTGTTAAGAGGAGGACAGACCATCCTGCAGGGGTCTAACCCCAAGGTTAGGGGAGGAAGGACAATGCCAAGTCAACCAGCGTGCTGTCTTCAGACAACCCAAAGTCTAAGTCCCAGGAAGGACTACGAACAGGGTCACGGAGAGAAGTGACACTATCCCGGAGTTGGAAATTTAGAGCTTTTGGCGCCAGAAGACATCAAGACCCTGGACCAGGCACACATCCTTGTTTCATAGAATAAAAGTCAGGGACCCAGAGATGGGAAAGGGTGTACTCAAAGTCATGAGGTAAGGTGGCAGCTAGCCCTGGGCCTCCTCCCTCCCTGGTACTTGCTCCACCACGTTACCCCCCCTGCTCCTCCCTCGAGGCTGCCATGTGTCTTCCTAGTTGCTTCTGCCTAGCAGGCACAGATCTGAGTCTCTGTTATGGAAAACTGATTAGTCAGCATCACTTTCAGGTCCCTTTGAACCTGTCACCTTGGCACCGACAGATGACTTTACAAACTCTTGGAGAAGTGGGCACAACAAGGTCAGTTTAAAATGCTATATCTCGCTCGCCCACCAGATGTGGCTCAACCTATTAACTAGGAAGTCATGCCAGGGTTGTGGGCTCAATCCCCAGTGTAGGGTATGCAGGAGGCAGCCAATCAATGATTCTCTCTCATCGTTAATGTTTCTACCTCACTATCGCTCTCTGAAATCAATTAAATATATATATATATACATATATATATTAAATACTACATCTCATGCTTATTTGCAATACTGATTTGTGAATACTCACCTTCCTCATTAACTAAATAGTATTGTTTCCAATGACATAATCCCAAGTCCTAGGATCCCAGGAAGGGAATTAACAGCAGTGAGGTGAGGCCCTGAACACTCAACTCTCTCTTGTCTCTCTCTGTCTCCAGTGGAGCCCAGCCCCCTAGCATTGCCAACCCCACGGTGTCAGAGCCTACAGCCACCAGCAAAGGACAGGGTGACAACCATGACCCCCCAGAGTCCACAAAACCCCTCCTCTTCTCTAGGCACCAGTGACATCTATAGGGTGTGGAGAAATCAGTTAATCTCTAAAAGAGTCTCATGGCTCACAGGAAGCAGCTGACTTCCTCCTGGCTCTTGGCCAGATCTCCTCACAGACCCACTGGTGATTTTTCAGGAACCATAGTTCCTTCCCTTGTTTATACACCCACCACTTGCCATGGCTTGCTGGTCCTCATCACCTCTTTGGGGACAAGGTTTACACCTAGAAAGTGGAGGCAACCACTTTCCCAGAGTCCGTCTTTGCCCAGCCCCTGGCCCTGCATAACAGGTGCACTGCATTGTTTGGGAAACTCAGCCTGAACGAACACCAGGAGCCTCGGCCCAGGTCTCCCAAGCCTGCCATCCATTCATCACACAGAGCTGAGTCAAGGACGATGCCAGTTCATGTCAGTCCATCATCACCCTGAGTAATGAAGTTCTCACACTGGCATTGTTTGGACATTTGCATTTAGAGGAAAAGCCACGCTTTGGGCTCCCTCTCACATTCTGACAGGCTCCCTCGAGACTGGCTTTGGTGTCACTCACATGCCTGCCAGGTCACTGCTGTTAATCTCTAAGCCAAGTGCCATACATGCTTCAGCCGGTGCCACCTGATGGCTGGTCCCGCCAAGGAGAAGCAAGGTGATGTATACGGTAAGAACAGTAAAAAAGCACCCCACGATCAGAAAGCTGGGAGGCTGGCTAAGCCAACACCCCATCAGGTTTGTCCTAAAACGTCCACATCCTTCGGCTCATTGAGGAAGCCAGTGTCCACATGCTAGTGTCCAAAGATTTCTCCTTCTTGAAGACGTCCATTATAGCTCCAGCCTTGGTCTTCAGCTGAGACCCAGATGTCACATGTAAACATTCATGAGCTGGAGCTCAGACTTTGCAGACAAAAGTTTAACATCTATAGGGTCCTTCTCGGGACCCACTCACCTTAGGAAGGGAATTAACAGGGCTTGGGGAAAGGGCTTGGAGTAACTGGAGCTAACTGGAGCTAACCACTAAGTTTGTGTCTCAGATAACTGAGAAAGCTCAATGGAGTCCAGGGAGAGGGCCCAGTGTTCATGTTCTCTTGCT
Source organism: Lasiurus cinereus (assembly GCA_011751065.1). Taxonomy (NCBI): domain Eukaryota; kingdom Metazoa; phylum Chordata; class Mammalia; order Chiroptera; family Vespertilionidae; genus Lasiurus; species Lasiurus cinereus. The sequence continues at coordinate 6,548,342 of JAAGEH010000135.1, forward strand.
GCATGACAAATTGCCACAGCCAGATGGCTTCAACAACACGCAACACACATCTGCAGCTGAGAAGTCTGGCTAGGCATGCCTGGGCTCAATGCTCAGGGTATCAAAGGGCAAATCAAGATGATGGTCACACTGAGCTCCTATCTGGAGACACCTGGAGAAAATCCACTCCCAAGCTCATTTAAGGAATTGGCAGAATCCAGTTCCATGGGACCACAGACTGAGACTACTTGCTGGCTCCTGGGCAGGTGTTACTCATTTTCTTGCACACAGACATCCTCCATCTTCAAAGCCAGGTATGACCTTGGTTCTGGTGCTTCGAATCACTGACTCCTCCCTCTATGACCAGCCTGTGATTAGGTGATGCCCACCTGGTAATGTCCCTATCTTCAGGTCCACTGTGCCACATACCATAGCATAGTCACAGGAGTGGTGTCTCATGATATTCAAAGCGTCTGGAAATTAAGGAGGGACATCATAAGCCCGTATCTAGTGTCCATTCTATACAACCGAGGCTATGCCAACAAAAATAAGAGCAGTAGCTGTGTGGGGGGGAGGGGGGGGGGTTTGTGCACACACGCACATTCTTCTTTCCCTCTCAAGACTACCTGAAGCTCCCCATATGTGTCACAACTATAAAAGCTTACCATAACTGTTATGTGAATTTTAGAACCATTGGGGGGTCTCCTAGCTAGAAAGGACTTTAAAGATGATATACTCCAACCCTTTCACAAAGGAGCTTTTCCTTGAATATCTCCAGTGACAGAGAGCTCGCTACATTTCTGAGTAACACATCAGCATTCAATCGTATTCAAAAAGCCATTTGCCAAGCACCTACTCTGGGCCAGGCCAGTGTTAGGCACATAAACACAAGATGAACAAAACATGACCATTGCCATTTGTTAGAAAGCACTTCCTTTTGATGGGCCAAGAACTGTCTGTCCACAGGCGCACCTGCTACACCTCGGGCTACCCCTGGGGCACCAGAGGAAGCCAGCTTGCTCTGCCACAGCTGGCACACCCCCTCCTTCCCTGCCCACACGTCCCCCTGGCAGACACACACGCCTGCCAAAAATCTGTCAGAATATGGGGCTATGAGTACACCAGCTCCAGGCCAGGCCAGAGAGCCCACAAGCCAGGAAGCAGCTTCGTCCTCCTGGGCCACAGGGAACCTTCTTGCCTGACCAGCTTGTCAACACAAGATGGTGAACAGCCTCTCTCTGCACCAGCATGCTCTAGGGCCCTTGGCTGCCTCTGCCATTCATGATGTCCCAACCCTTCCCCTGCCCTACTCCCCAGCCCTCCTCAGCTCCTGGGAACCAGACGCCCCAGAGTCTTTGGTCATAACATTTGATTGATTTATATGCTAAGCCCAAGGTAAGAACCAGGGCCCCTCTTGCTCTTCTAGAGAACAGCTGGCATCTTCCCAGGGGCCTTTGCAGCGTGCCAGGCAGGGAGCAGCACCAGAGCAAACCTTTCCCCAAAGGCTTTCAATTATGTACAATGAATCAGGGGCCACAGAGAGCCCCTTCTCCAATGAATAATCTACCGTGTGCCAGGCCCTGGGAGTAGACGGATTGATGACATATAACCCCTGACTCCAGGAGCTGAGTGGTAATGGCACTAATGATTGGACAATTCAACACTGTCCTCATTGTCATCATACAATGTGGTTGGTGTGATAAGAAACCCTTGACGGTTGAGGATCCCAAGGGAGACCCCTGATCCAGACTGGGGGCAGGTGCAGCGGAGCAGCAGATGCCTGCATCCCTTCCTTCTGAGAGAACCAGCCCTCACCTATGGCTGTCCCCGCTCTTCCCCCTCTCCTGACCAAGGGCAGGTCTCCTTTCATCTGCCTCCCCCCTGCTCCTCTTCACCAGGCCTTCCAGCTGCCCTTCTCCAGAAAGATCCCAGAGGTCAAAATGAAGTACAATCTTTACTACCTTTCAAATTAAATTTTAAATGTTCCGTTCTCAATTTGAAAAGCAAGATGAATTGGCTGTTTCAAATGAAGCTCCTTTGTCAATGGCCATGAATGAACAAATTACCTCCCCCTGAGTGAAGAAGTGTCATAAAATAAAATGATGTAACAGTACTTTCTCTGGGCTACACTCAATTCATAACAAGTATCTATTTATCTGCTTTACTCAGTACATTCTTGAGAAATTTGCTGTTTTGGAGAGTTACATTTTTCAGATCAAGTCTGCCCCCTAATTTTTAAAAATACCACACTTTGGTGTGGCTTTTTACAATGAAAATCATAATCCTTTGTCTTGGTCAGAGCATGCTGCACATAATCTAAAGTTTTCTCAGTGACTCAGGGTCATCATTGTATGGTCCAGTCACCATCTTCAAGGGGTTTTGCTCTGAGACTGCAATGCTTCAAATTCTTCATCTGCCTTTCACAATTATTCCGTTTCCTCCCTCACTGTTGCCTGTCTAACACTAACAATAACAAAAACAGGAACACTAATAATGTTCCGAGCACTGTGCTAAGCAGTCATGCGTATTAGTTCATTTAATTCTCACAAGATGGATCCTTTAATTACACGCATTGCACCGAATGAAAATGGTTCTCCTGTGGTTAAAAGACTTGCCCAAGGCCACACCCAATGAAAGACAGGGCTGTCATTTGAACCCAGTGGACTGGATCCAAAGCCTGGGCTCGTAATCACCACACATCACTTCTGAGACCCTGTCTTTAGAAGTCCTCCTCTCACTTCTAATTTGCTTCCTTAAATTTGATACCATATGATCTCACTTAAATGTGGACTTTAATGAACAAAATAGAACCAGAGGCATGGATACATGGAACAGACTGGCAGACATCAGAGGGAGATGGGTGGGGCAGACAGGATGAAAGAAGGTGAAGAGATTAGCCAAAGAACATGTATGCATAACCCATAGACACAGACAACAGTGTGGTGACGGTCAGAGGGAGTGGGGACAGGGGCTGGGTAGAGGTGGGTAAAGTAAAAGGGATGGGGGGGGGGAATGAGGGACATCTGTAATAGTGTCAGTAATAAACTTTTTAAAAATTGTCACAGGGTAAGAAACAAGATAACCAGCTTATTAGAATCTGTGCAATGTAATAATAAATAAGAGATGGGATGGAAATATTGGGAGGATGACAGCTAAAGGGTATAGGTTTCTTTTGAGGATGATAAAAATATTCCAGAATTGATTGTGGTGATGGTTGCACAACTCTGCAAATGTAATAAAAACTATTGAATTATATATTTTAAATGGGTGGATAGTGTGTTATATGGATTACATCCCAATAAAGTTATTTAAAAAGCAGAAATAGGAGAGGCCGGAGAGCACTAATACACATTTTGGTTGCTCAGAAATTTTTCATGATGTTAGTGTTGGCTAAATTCCTACTATGTACTTGTGGGGGGTAGGTGAACTCGGGCTATAGGTAATATGAAGAGATTCAAAGTGAACAAAAGATAGCTTCTGGGTACCACACAGCTTTTTCTGTCTTCTTGTCTTTGCCTCCTGACTTTGAGTCCATAGATTTCCCACCCCTCCCTCTCACTGTAAGTCGTCCCCTAACCTCCTCCCCATTGGAGACCTAGACAATGCCATCTTCCTAAGGAGGTGGGGCCCTGCAGCAAGCCACCCCTGCAGGCCTCCAGATTGGAGCCTCACCTGTAAAAACAAGTGCTTCTCCCAGCAGCCTGGGGCACTGGCTTTCTGGACTCAGCTCCCCATGCTGTAAGGGAGACATCTGAGCCAAGTTCAGTTCTTACAGTCATTGGAATCCTACACAGCAAGCCACTTTTTCACAGACCAAGTTATTCTTTTTTTGTAAGAAGCTGTTTTACTTCCTGGTTCTATCTTATGCTTTTACAGTAGACTTAGAAGAATCCTTTTTTTTTTTAATACAAGAGAAAAAGAAAATGGTTGTAAACATAAAAAATGTAAAACGCCTTCTCCAAGCATCAGGAATATTCAGGTTTATCAGAGGAGCCAGGGCAAGGGAGGGCTTTTCCCAAACTGGAAGCCCCATCTCATGTCACACTTTGAAACAAATCCACTGACTGGGAATGTGGAGGCTGGTGGACTCCTTGCAGGAAGGCTCCGTGTCACCGTTTATACTCAGAATGTCATGAAGGAGCTAAAGATGAAGAGAAGGCTGGGGAGAGGGTTCCTCCTCTAAAGTGGTCACACCTGAACATTTGCGTAACAGTACCTCTGCTGAGCAGTGAAACAGAAAGACAAAATTGGGGGCGGGGGAGGGGGCAGAGGGGAAACAGCCCCAGAGGACACTGAGACATCGGCCAGGTAGTCCAGGGACCAGGCTGTCATTGGCAGGAAAAAAGCCCGTGGGTAGGGTAAGAGCTTTGGCCCAGTTTCTCTCTGTCTCATTCAGAAGCCGCCAATTATATATTGGGGAGCCACACCCATGCCACTCCAGTGCCTACGACAGAGCCAAGGACCCCAGCCCTGACTAACAGTGGAAGAGCCTCGTGGGCAAAGTGTGGGGTTTCGCATTCAAAAGACATGCGCTGTTATTTTTAATACTCCTTTTTAAATGTCTTTCATTGATTGCTGACTTTTTTAAAGTTTTAAAATCCACATATATTGCCAACACCATAATAGAAGTGTTTATTTCTTGACAATCTTTTTATATATTTCACTGTGATATATGTATGTACATCTGACTATGCTTATTCCAAGCCTTCTTTGTGTCCACAGCAAAAGACATGAGTTTTAGTCCCTGCTCTGTCACTAACTTGCTACGTGCCCTTGTGCAAATTAACTTCCCTGAGCCTTAGCTTCCTAATCTGCAAAATCAAGGTCATAAGAATATCCACTTACGAAGATGTGGGGATTACAGAAGGAAGGTAAACTGTGCAGCCTGGCGCTTACCCCACGGGGGGAAGCCGCTGCTATTGTGGCCTATCTCCATCTCAGTCAGGAAGTTGGATAGAGAACATATACATGGGGTTTACTATGACCCCTGGCCCTGTCCTGAGCCTTTTACAGATGTGAATTCTCTCACTCCCTGGGATACCTCATGAAAGCAGCTACTATTACCATCCTCATTTTACAGATGAGGAAGAAACAAGGCACAGAGCAGTGTCTTAATTTGCCCCAGGTCACAGAGCACACTGCTGAGTGGCAGAGCACAACGGTCCCGGGAGCTGTGGCCATGCTGATGCAGTGTCTGTGGTGAAACAGGGGAAACAGGACCTCTTTCCTCTGCTACACACCCCACTGCTCACCAACACAGGCCGAGTCCTGGGCTGGATCCCGGGGTGCAGTGGGAGCCAGATACGCTCCGCAAGGAGCTTCCAGTCTAAAAGGAAGCACACCAAGACCACCTCAACCTAGGACGTAGGGACAAAACAACATTTGCAGAAGAATTTCTGGAATCACAGAGCACCATTTGGACTTGGAGGAAGAAGGCAGTGAAAGGAAACAATCTCTTTTTATAGATGTCAGGCTCAGTGTCACTCTATAATGGAAACTGGAGTCAGAAACCTCTTATTCCTAGTAATAATAAAATAAAATAAAATAAAATAAAATAAAATAAAATAAAATAAAATAAAATAAAATAATCAATGCCAGGACTCCTCTTTAGTAAAGATCTAAAGGCTCATGCAAAAGACACAGAAGGTCCTACAGGCCAGTCAGCCCATGAAGTTGCCATCTGAGAAGCCAGGGCAGTGGGTACGAGGGTCTCTAGAGTCATGTCCTTCTTTGCCCACCAGGGATGACCAGGCCACTGAGCCCCTTCTCTCTCAATACAAGGCTGGCACTCAGAGTTAGCTGATGGCACCAACAATCCCTTCATTTCATGGGCTCACAGCACCTCTGAGGAGGGAGAGCTGGATGGTGAAGCTTTGTTCTTGCCTTTGTACCAATACTCGACATTTTACTTCTTTCCCCAAAAAAAGTTAAGGAAAGACTGAACTTCTACACTACCAAGAAATGAAAGGACTTGCCTTTCAAAATAAAGAGGTACCTTAGGAAGAACCTAATCGCCAACTAGGTTGCAGAAGAGACCCCAATTTCCAATATATTAGCTGTTGAAGTCTGCAGTATGCTGGCCAGCCAGGCGTCCAGCCAGAGCCCCACTGGGCACTCCATCAAAGGTTTTTACTCTTTAATTCTGCCCTCCCAGGTGAGATCAACTGTGGGAGGATGAGGGCTTCCCACTGTACTTGGACCAAGATCCAAACTTCTTATCAGGGAGCACAAGGCCAGTCTGATCTGATGCCTCTGCTGGCGCTTGCTTACCCCTTTAACCACACCTCTACCCCACTTGGGCCTTGAAGATAGAGGGCCTTTTACGGCTCTAACCACCTCTGCACATAGCTGGGTCCTTTACACCCTTACATCCTTTACAGCTACAATGTCACCTCCTCCAAGAAACCTTCCCTAACAACCCCTTCTGAAAAAGGACTATCCCCCACCTCCACCCCACCCATATATACACACCTTTACTTTCTCTCTCTCAACTCCTATTCATCTCCTTCAGAGCCCCTGGCCTGGGCTTGAACCTGTTTGTCCTCAGATCCTCCCACCCCGCTGTTTCCAGCTATGCGTCAGCTGCCTTCTGGCTAGGTTTGGCCAATGGCAACCACTGGGGGAAACTAGAAGGTGCCGTAAGTATTAAAGCCAGGTATCTCCTGCGTCTGTCTCTGCCTTGGAAGGCATCCCTGCAGCTGTTGCTTTCCCTCCTTGGGTCCAGTGTCCATGGGGAAGGCCACCGCAGTCCCAGCTTCTCCAGCCCGGGCTCCAGCAACGCCACCTCTTTCCACTGACTCTCCAGCTGACGGTGGTAGCTGCTTCCTACTGTGTCCAATCTCTGGGCGGCCCCCCTCCCCGCTGCTTGTGTTCTCAGTTCTCTACCTCCTCTGTAACCAGCTCCCTGCATTAAATCCTATTTCCAGCACTCAAGTGGTTTCTGTTTTTCTGATTAGACCTGACTGAGACTGCACATAATTTGTCATTTTTTAAATTAACTTGTGCATTTATTTAATTATTGTCCAGACCACTGTAAACTCTACAGGGGAGGGACTACATCTATCTTGTTCTTTATTACATCTCCTTTACCCAGCATAGGACCTGGTAAATAGTGAACTGAGTTAATTAATAATGCAAAGTACTTGTCAAGTGATGAAAAGTGAAGTAAAATTGGTTATTTCCCAGGAAGTCCTAAAATTTACAAAAAGAAAATATAAATTTCATTTGGAAATAATGTGTATTTATGTAGTGGGTTCATTCTTAAAACCACAGCAAAGAGAAAGTGGGTTTTTTTTATCTTTTCAACTAAACAGACACACCAAAATGTCCTTCGTGAAATAAGTGATGGTTAAGTGGTTTTAGCTAAGAAATAAGCTCAGCTCCTAGGGTCAGGCCAGTTCCCATGAGCCACCTCAGCTCAGAACAAACGTCCACAAACGGCCTGGGTCTGCACAACTGTGCACACGACAGCTGAGTCGTGGGGACAAACCTTTTCACGGTCTCCAGTGACTCCTGCTCCGCCAGCTCCTTCTGCAGCTCCCTCTCCTTGGCCTCCTTCTGGCCGATGGGGCAGTCCTCGGGGACGGTGAAGAGGGACAGGGCATCTTTGCTGTCCTCTTCTCGGAGCACTTTAGCGAACACCTTCTCGGCCAGGAGCCGGACTTGCTCGTCCACCTCAGAGATGTTCAGCTTAGGGAACTGGCGTGGCATCTCAGCTAATAGAGAAAGAACAAGCGTTAACCTTCGCCGGAGTCACCATGTGGGGAGGAGAAGGTACTGAAATAAGGGCCAGTCCCCCAGTCCTTGAGGTCAGCTGCCTACTCAGGATTTCCCCCCGACAAAACCCAGCATGCCAATGTCTAGAACTAGCTCAACAAGAAACTGGATGTGAAGAGTGTAGGGCCAGTCACATTTCATGAGAAAGAAAGTGTCCGGAAGTCAAAGAATGGACCTGTGGCTAAGTATGCTTCCATCGGCCTGAACTCAGGATCCGAAGCACACCCGCAGCCCTGCCTTTCCCGGCTCCGTTTCTGTGGGGGAGAAGGGAGAGGTCAGACCCTCCTCCTTCAGACTGAGGAGGCCATTCCAGGTGTAACAGTGACCAAACCTCATTCCCACTGCACAGAGGGGAAGCCCAAAGCCCAAAAGGTTTGATGATTATCTTAAGGTCCCACGGGAGGACAGCAGAGCCCTGTGGAATCCCAGGCTGCATGCCTCTTCACAGAAACAAGGTCGTTTGCTGAAAAGAAAGAATTTTCAATCACGGTTTCACAGTGTCAAAGTCCTCTGGAACTTCTAATAAGACAAAATGAATAAAATACGGTAGTGTCTGTTCTCTCCCCCCCACCCCCAGCCCCTTAACTATGGGAAATACATTGCAAGACCCCCAGTGGAAGCCTAAAACCCCAGATAATACCGAACCCTATCTATACTATGATTTTTTAAATATTTTTTTATTGATTTCAGAGAGGAAGGGAGAGGGAGAGCGCTAGAAACATCAATGATGAGAGAGAATCATTGTTAGACTGCCTCATGTATGCCCCCTACTGGGATCGAACGCAAAACCCAGGCATATGCCCTGCCTGGGAATAGAACTATGACCTCCTAGATCGATGCTCAACCACTGAACCACACTGCTGGGCAATATTCTATGACTTTTTTTATACATGTGTGCCTATGATAGAGTTTAATTTATAAATAAGGCACAGTGGGAGGTTAACAACAATAACTAACATTGAAAATAGAAAAATTATAGCAATATACTGTAATGAAAGTTATGTGAATAAAAGTTATGTGAATGGCTTTGGGGCCATCATTAGGTAAAATAAGGGTTCCTTGAACACAAGCACTGAGACACAGTCGATCTGATGACGGAGACAGCTAAGTGACTAACGGGTGGGAAGCATCTATAGCGTGGGGACGCCGGACAAAGGGATGACTCACATCATGGGAAAGACAGAGCAGGCCCACACGAGATTTCATCACGCTGCTCAGAGTGGAATGCAATTTAAAATATATGAATTGTTTATTTCTGGAATTTTCTATTTAATATTTCCATACCTCAGTTAACCATGAGTAACTAAAATCACAGGCGGTAAAACTATGGATAAGGGGGGGGGACTACTGTAAAGGTTTGGAAACAGGAATACTCTTTACCTTTCCCAGCCCAGCTGAAAAGTTGCTTCCCTTATCCACCTCCCTGCATACCAGTTCCTTACCAGCAGTGGCTGGCCTACATCACCTGGTTAGTTCCATTTCTGTTTTTCTGGTTTTTTGTTTTGTTTTGTTTTGTTTTTGTTTTTGTTTTCAACACTTAGATAGCACTGATGAAGTACATGCTGCCTTTATATTTATTAAGTCTGCCTGTAAAATCCTATTACTGCCATTTTACAGATGACACCATGAAGACACAGAGAGCTCACTAGCCAGTGAACAGAGACGTATGCTGTTCTCAGCTGTGGCGCCCCTGGCCTGTTCCTCTCTGAGCCTCTGCTCAGGTATTCGAACCCAGCACCTGGTTCCATTTGTACTCTTAACCTGCCCCTTCTCTCTGTCCATCTGGGTGTCAGGTGGACATGCAGCATCACACCTACGGAATGGGTGAACACTGCATCGTTTCAATAGCCACCTCACCGGGAGTGGCTCTGGAAGAAGAGCTTCCTGTCCACCTATCACCATGGGTTCTTTAGGGAAGGTTTAAGGAGAGAAGTGGCATTGTCAGCCCAACAGATGCGGATGAAGGTGAGACGGTGCCCAATTGGTGTCTGGCAGGGAGAGGAAGCAAATACCAGGGAGGAGGGACTCACTGAGCAACCTTGGGACAGACATTCTCCGCATCTGCCCAATTTCTCAGCGGTGAGAAAGGGGAACTAAACAGTCTGCCAAGGCCTCTTCAGTTGTGAGTGCCTTAATTCTAAGTACCAGAGAGGTTCCCACTGCCCTGGAGGCTTGCTGCCCAGGTCTTCTCTGCGGCAAGTGGGTCTCATTCATGACACAGACAGGAAGGAGACAAGCATGCTAGTAACGGGCAGTAAAGAACAGCTGTGGGCCCCTTAACTGTGAAACCAATTTCCTCCTTCCCTCCACACCAGCACCCTGCCTTTCCTGGGCCCCTCTCACCGTTAGGGGGTTGAGTGGGAGGGAGCTGGTTAGGACAGAGGAACCCCAACACACCACTGCTTGTCTGTGGTGGCAGAGATCAGGACAACAGCAAAGGCCTGGCCTTCAAAGAGGAAGAGCAGAGCTGCCTGGAGATCACCATGTCCTACAGCAGAGAGAAGGGGAAGCTGGAAACCATCAGAGCAGAGGCTGGGAGACGGTGACAGGGGAGAGAAATGGAAGGAGAGACAGAGAACCAAATCCAGAAGGAGCTGTTAGGTCAGAACAAATCTGGACCTTCACCTCCCCTGTCTAACGCCACAGGTCAGGAGCAACGTTTCAAAACCTCATATCTCAGAAGGAGACATCCTATGGGCCCCAGGCAAGGAGCAGCCCAAGCCAGGAAGCACCCACACCACTGAACACCCCCTAGAAACTCCTTCTAAGGAAAGGATCTGAAGGAAGGAAAATAACCATGAGATTTACAGGCATAGCTTTAAAATGTCTGGTTTGAGCAGGCTCCCTTGAAAAAGTTGCTAAGCAACCAAAATTGTCATTAAGAGGACAATACAGCCACATAAAAATGGCTTACAAAATAACAGTAAGTGGGGGGAAAATACATAAAACGATACTCAGGCTTGGTTGCAAAGATATGAAAATGTATCCCCTGGTGGACAAGTGCTCTAAGAGAGACATGCACTCAGATGGCCAGATGGCAGGACTCTCTGTGTGAGAGGCAATGTCTGATTTTGATCATTAATGCTGTTATGCTGTCATTTTAACAAACACAAAGGAGACAGAAAGGAAATGGAGACGGAAGAGCTTATTAAAAAAAAGAGAAAAAATGGAAAAACAAACTTCAACATTGCAGGTTTTGACTGTTAAGGTCCTCCCTCACCAAACCTACCCCAGGCAGGCCAGCCCAAAAGGAATCACACCCCTGAGACCCATCTCTGCATTAGCTCTCACCCTGGACAGAAGCTGCCCACCACCACCTTCCCATCCCCCACGCCTAACCCCACAAACACACTCCAGCCACACACTCCAAGCCCCCTCAGAAATGGGCATTTGCGGGCGGGGGGAGGGGGGTCCTTTGTGCCTGATTGCTCTGATGCCCAATCCTGCCATGCTTTTCCATGAAGCATTTTTAGATTGCTCAAGTCAACAAAACATATTTTTCAGGATGCACCTTTCTACAAAAGACCCCCCTCTTCCTTTAGCTTAAATCAGCCTTTTTCAAACCGGGTCCCTTAAGATGCCCATACCTATTGCTGGTAGAACAGTCCTATAGTCAAGTATTAGGGAGATGCTATATCCCATAGCCCCTCAACCCAGATTCACAAAGTACATCAAAGACTCAAGGATCACAAAGTATCATTTCCCCACAGATCCTCCACCCCCCCTTTTTTTTTTCTTTTACAGAACCCATATTAATCTCCTGCAGTGGGCCTCAGGCACCTCCTGTACCCTTGCTGCCTCTGGGCATCCTTGGCAGACAGTTCCCACATGCCAGCCCCTCCCTCCATGGTTCATCTGTATTCTCAGCCCTACAGACACGGGCCACCTGGGGAGAAAAGCCCGCTCTGCAGGTGCAAAGCAGAGCTGTAGCTCCAGCTGCTTGTTCAAAGCTGGCTTTCAACTTTCTGTCAGCCAGAGCCAGCAGGCGTGGGAGGCTTCATTGACTTTACCGGCACTGGCTCACGATACAGCTTATCTCACCCCTACATTCAACACCCTGCCATGAGTCTGTAGAAGTGGCCCGGAGTTCGAAAGCTGTAAAATGCCACCAATTTCAACAAACAGGAACTGTTCCTGGCACCACAGCCCCTCCAGAAAGGAAGCACTGTACCCTGTATGTAAACAAATGAAGCTGTTTTTTGCTCTCGCCAGACTCCCACCGCCAGAACCCGAGACACAGACCTGATCCTGGCACTGGAGTCTCCATGGCTGCTCCTGAGGATGCCACACAGGCGAGGCCCTCAGGCCAGGGCTGCAGGCTGGGCTGGGCAGGAGGCTGAGCTGAGTCAGTGTCAGCGCAGCAGCTGCTGGCTCCTATCTGCAGCTGCTGGGTGGGAGGGCTCTGCCTTGCCTATCTGTGAGCAGCCTTGAGCTAGAGCTGGAAATTCTCCCGTGAATATGAAATGGAAGTGGAAAATTTCCAAGAGTCCTAACGGGCTCAGGTCATGCCAATCATCCACGGCTGCTATATCCTGAACGCAGTGCCCTGGCCCTCTCCAGAGCAAGCAACTCAAGCCACTGACCAGCCTTCCTGACCCACCACAGAAGGTAAGCACCGCCTCCCTCTAACATGCAGACTCCTCCTGACAGCTGAGCAGTGCCCTGCAATACCATCACCTTTGCTGCCTCCCCTCAGAAGTCCCCATCAAAACAACCTATTGGGGGCACCCCAGGACTGGCAGGGGAGCTCTGAGCCCCGTTGCCAAGACAAGCTCCTCCCTGAACCTCCCTCTCTGAAAAAGGGAAGGTCAATGAACTGCTCCAGCCTTTCCCAGGAAAGGACAGAGACTCAGACAGAGGGGAAACAAGCAGGAGCAAGCTGAGATGAAAAGCTGGCAGATCTTATTCCAGCCCTTCCTTTCTTGCCCCATGGAACCTGCCTATCACAGGTGACTGAGCAGCATGACAAGCTATACCAGAGTGTGACTGTGCGCACGTACACACACATACACATGCACAGGAAGTATGTCCCACCCCACCCACCTGAGCCCAACCTCCCCACCCTCTCCTTACTGCCGCTCACGGCTCCCAGGTGGGCCTCCAGCTCTGAGAAGCCTCCAGAGCCCTGGCTGGACTCAGCAGCTGCTGCTCCTACTGGGAAGGTGGGGATGCCTCCAGTAACCCAAGAGCAGTCCTCTAAAAGCAACCAGGGTGGATTACAGCAGCATCAGGACGCAAAGTTCCACTCTCCATCTGCCCTTTAGAAAGACAGTCCTGGGTGGGAAGGCTCAGGACAGACACATGGTCTCCCAGTGATTTAGATAAGTGGCGTGGGTCAGGGAAATAACCGTGAGCAAAATGGCTATTTCTGTGGTGCTGTTGAAATCCTGAGGAGAAGAGCCCAGAAAGGATGGGTCAGTTGTTTACCGGGAGGCTGGCTGTGGCCCTCATTTGGGCCTGAGTCACCTTCTCATGTCCAATCGTGAGGTTGTGCCTCCCTGAGCCCACATAATAGCTCCTGTGCGGACAGAGCAGGATTACATGGTTGACACACGATCCTTGGGCCACTGCTGAGCTTTAGCTACCCAGGGATTAGGATCCACCTGTCCTCACAGCTGTTTCATAAACAGTGCAACCAGCAGGCTGCAATCCACCTAGAGGGAGGGTAATATTTATTCATTAAATAATTAAACGTCCTGAACTCATAAAGAAAATGAATACAATCCCTTAGTCCTGTTCTGCCAGAGGGAGAAGATACCTTCTGCTGGTGTGTTAGGTGGAGGAGGGGAGATCTAGGGGCAGGGGGTGGGGGGCTGCAAGGGGAGCATCCCAGCCCATGCATCTGAGAAACTATCTGGACCCAATATATTCAGGGAATTTCATCTGCACCCTGAACCAAATTATGGCTAGCCTTAGCCTCAACATGCATACTCCAAACTGCAGTCTGTAAAACATAAACGGTTGGAAGGCTTGGAAAATACTGCATCCTATCGCCCCTTATGGGGAGTCTCGCACAATTCCTACTAGCGGGTTCTAAACATCTGAGAAGCCGTGCAGTAAAGAAAGCTGCTTACCTTTGTTTAACCCCACAAGCTTATTTGACCCTCCCCAACTCTGTCATCAAAGGAAAAGGTACCTATTAATATCCCATGGTCTGGGCTTTGGAAAGTGCCTTGCACTATGAGCTTTCATTTCCTAACCTAGAGAACGCCGTCTTCCTGGGCCCAGCTATGGGTGTGAGACCCATTCCATTGGGTCCAGTTGGATATAGGCAGCACCTCCCCTAACATGACACAGGATAGAACAATGAGCAAGGGTCCCACTGCAGCCAAAGGGATTCAAGACCCTCCAGAATAGTGGTGGTCTAAGAGGAAACTGGCTCTGTCTCAGGAGGGCAAGCTCCACTTAGGCCCTCACAGTTCCACCTTGAGCCTAACATGTCAGTGCTGCTCTTGGCCTAGAAGTCCCCTTGGTCTGAGAAGCACAAGTCCCAAGCTCAAAGCCCTATTTCCCTTCTGAAGAAACATTAAAACAATCTATGATAACCAGGCCCAGGACCTGTATGTCCTTCCCAGGAGACCAGGAGACATTCTCTTTTATCACTTAAGTGCCCCTTACAAACACCCAGGAACAGGAAAGGCTGGAATCAAATTATGTCCCCTCCCCAAATGTATGCTGTGGACTTGCCTATCGGGGTTCATTTTTCTGTTGCATTTACTGTACATGACTCACATGGGAGTTGGCCAAAGGGGTTTCACCTGCTAACTATCGGCTCCATGACAGACCTTGCCCATCTCATTCACTACTGTGTTCCTATGCCTGAAATATAGTAGGCATCAGAAAATATAATGAATGAAGACATAAAACAATAAGTGAATGAGCTCATAATTAATCTACTTACAGTATGCTCAGAGTCATTGCAATGTATGGTTAAAAATATGGACTCTAGCCAGACTAACTAGGTTTGGATCCTGTTCCATGACCTTGGGCAAGTGACTAAACTTCTCTGGCTCAGTTTTATTCCCTATAAAATGGGGTTAATAATAGTACTGACCTCATAAGTCGCCATGACAATCAAATTAGTTATCATGTGCTTTACAAGTGTTATCTATCAACCTCATTGTCACCATGACATCAGGCACGGGAGAATCCAACTGAGGACATGAACATGAATTTTCATCTGGACATTGTGTCCTTTTATTCAACAATATTTATGTAGTATTATTGTGTGCCTGGCTCTCTCTCAAGCTCCCCCTACTTAGGTACAAGGAAAAGAAAACCCTGTTTAAATGTGAAACCTGATCAGGAGAAATAGCCTTCTCTATGAATGATACTTCTTGCTGAGTTTGCATGGCCAGCACTCCAGCCCTGAGTCCATCCTCTTATGCCCTAGACCCTCATCTATCAAAGCCCAAAGCCATGGTCTCCTGTCCTAGGCAGGGAGCCAGCACACAAAAGAACAAAGAGATTAATATTTGGGGGGAAGAACCAGGAAGGCCAATGAGCAGCTTTAGGGAAGAAAGGGTATCTTCCTGCTTTTCTCTGAGGCTACTGTTTTATCTTCCCATTATCTGGGCTTCATTTTGAGGCCATCTGAAGATTAATTTGCCTAGTGTAAGGACAAAGAAAATAAGTCTCATCTTGCACCATTTTTTGACCTAGCTGAGAGGCACTCACCCCTTATCCAGGATGTCAGAAGGACTGAGGTGGGCTGAAGGTGGGGAGGAGAAGCCCAAGAATCCTCCAGAAACCCACCTATGCAAGCCCCATGATTTTTTTAGTCAGAGCAACCTCCTACCACCATCCTCAGAGTTGCAGCCAGGCCAGGCTAACGACCCCAACACTGCTGTCAGCCCTCAGGAGATGAGAGCTGATGGGGCTCTGTCTGCCTGGCTCCATGGCTTCAGGACCTCGGGCATTAATGCTCCACAGCCCGGGGAGGAATTTCTCTCATGAGGTTTCCAGCTGCAGCCAGCTTTTCCCTCAAGATGGACACACGTTGGTCACCACATCCAGGGGGAGAGCCAGGAAGGGCGTAGGACCATGCTAAGATTCCTCCCAGTGCTTTCATCTTAGCTCCCTTGCTAATTTGTTATCACTAAGCTTCCAAGCACATACAACGACCTAAAGCTCTGGGGAAATGACACTCTGGTTAGCAAGCCTCTCCTACTCCAGGGCCTCTCAAAAGTCACCCAGAGCCTGTTGCCAGCCCAGACAAGCCCTCAGCAGCTCCCCCGCAGAGCAGCTACCTGGAAGTTCAAGGGCAGAAAGCAGACGGCCAGAACACAATGCATATCCCTTACAGCAGTGGTTCTCAACCTTCCTAAGGCCGCGACCCTTGCATACAGTTCCTCATGTGGTGGTGACCCCCAACCATGAAATTTTGCTACTGTTATGCATCGTGATGTAAATATCTGCATTTTCCGATGGTCTTAGGCGACCCTTGTGAAAGGGTCGTTCGACCCCCAAAGGGGTCGCGACCCACAGGTTGAGAACCGCTGCCTTACAGGGAGTAAGCCAAACAGGTAAGGATGAAGGCCTGAACCGACCGCATCGCCATGTCATCCTGCCTTCCCCCTGGCTCCAGGTGGAAGTCCACCTCAGCAGTGAGCATCAGGTCAGTCCTCAAGCACCTACAAACTTGTCCGCGGCGCTTAACTGGCGGCAAATTTAATAGTTCTAAACCTCGTGAACCCAATTTAGGCCTCCGGGGAGCAGAGATGTGGCTGGCTCACCTGAGGCCTCAGAAGCCCTTTCCAGCGCAGAGACAGGACCAGGCGCAGAGGCGAGGACCCTGGCGGGGGAGGAGCCTGGCGGTCAGCCGGGCAGCCCAGAGCCCAGGTCCCCACCCAAGGTCAACAGCGCAGCAGCGAGCGCGCCCCGGGTCCAGGGCACAGGGCCACGGCTGGGCCGGAAGGGGACGGCCCGCCGCGGGGCTGGAGCGCAGGTGGCAGCGCTAGGCAGAGCGCACCAGGGGCACCGCAGCGGGGGCTGCCCGGACCGCTGCCAGCCAGGCGGGATCCGGGCCAGGCCGCGCCCCCCTCCGCTCCAACCTCACCCCTACCCCCAGCCGCCTGTGCAGCCTGCGGCAAGCGGGAGCCCGGCGCTCCCGGGGCGCAGCACTGCGGGCCCGGGCCCCAGACCCCCAGGCCCGCTCCAGGGAGGAGGAAGGAGCCCGAGAGCTGGGCGCCTCCCCAGTCGGTGCCCTACCTGGGCGGCCGGGGCGAGGAGAGGCGAGGAGCCGAGAGCACAGGGCAGTGGGCCGGCGCCGCCACTCAGGTCAGCCCTGCCCGCCGCCCACAGGCCCGCAGCCACCTGAGCTTCGCCGCCGCGCTGCCTGCGGGAACCTGAGACGCCGGCACGGCGGCCTCTCCGTCCTCCGCCGGAAGCGGCCGGCTCCCCCGACCTCGCCTCCGCTGCCACCCATGGCCCGAGGTCGCTCCCCACGGTGCGCGGATTCGCCCCGACCTCCTCCCCCGCCCAGACTTTTCCCAAGGTGAGACTCTGGGGTCACGGCTGTCAAACAGGTGACTTGCTCCCTGGAGCTGAACACGCACACACACATACACACCCTACCTTCTGGCATATACACTTCCCCCCAAGTCCGCACTGGCAGCCTAGTTGCCAAAGCCAGGGAATGCTCTGCAGCTCCCTTACTCGCTGCTCCCCTGTATTTAAACCTGCTGACCACGCCTTCCTTGAATGTTTGAGTACAGCTTCCATAGTTGGCGCCACCTCCCCGCGCTCCAAATTTTGCACATACTGTACCTCCACTAGAAGGCCAGCTGCCTGCCTTCTCCCTTCTTCTTCTTCTTCTTCTTCTTCTTCTTCTTCTTCTTCTTCTTCTTCTTCTTCTTCTTCTTCTTTTCTTCTTCTTTTCTTCTTCTTCTTCATCTAATATATTTGTATTGATTTCAGAGAGGAAGGCAGGGGGGAGAGAATCATTGATTGGTTGCCTCCTACACACCCACACAGGGGACCAATCCTGCATCCCTGGCATGTTGTCCCCTCCGGTGATCCAATGGTGACCTCCCGGTTCATAGGTCGAGGCTCAAGCACTGAGCCACCCCAGCGGGCCTCTCCTCTCCCATTCTGCTGGCCCAATTGGGAGATCACTCACTTCCATGGTTTTAACAATCTTCTGCCTGCTAATGACTCTTGAACCTCATCCCCAGCCCAAGTACTCCTGAGGCACCTCTCCACTGAGGTTCTTAGGCCCATGAAAACCTATCCAAACTCAAACTCTTCATTTCCTTCCAGAAGTATGCCAGAACTCCCCATCTTAGCAGGTGGTAGCACCAGCCCCTCACCCCAGGCCACATGTGGGACATTCTCCTTTTCATCTCTCACATCAATTGTCATCAAGGGGGGAAACAAAACTATTCACTGGTGAGCACCCACTATATGTCCTCACGGGTGTCTCATTTAAGCACTGAGTTTTATTACTTCTACCTGTAGCCTGATATTGACAATTTACTTATTGATAAATGATACACACATACAACTGTATTAATAGGTATTATAAAGCACACTAAAAAGTATCTGGCAAAAATGAAACAATTTTAAATTACTTCATTTTTAACGAATAGTAAATGTATCTCTTTCTTTTCACTTTAAAGTTGTTAGCAAAAATCTGTTTGGTGAAAGCAACATGATTAAAAATTGGGTTTAATAAATCTTTCTTCAATATTTTATGAGACTAGAAAGCATGCTTTTAAGTTCAGTTCACATCAATACTTTGTCCTAATGGCTGTTATTGACACAACAAGATCTCACAAAGAAATAAACCCAAATAGAAGAATTATATCTTTGACTACTCTAATTAAATCACTAGAGGCCCAGTGCATGAAATTCGTGCATGGGGAGGGGATGGCCCTCAGTCTAGCCTGCACCCTTTCTAATCTGGGACCCCTCAAAGAATGTCCTGTGGGATCGGGCCTAAACAGACAGTCGGACATCCCTCTCACAATCCAGTGGTTCCTAACTGCTCACCTGCCTGATTGCCCCTAACTGTTTCTGGCTGCCAGCCTGATCACCCCCTAATCACTCGTCTGCCAGCCTGATCAATGTCTAACTGCTCTCCTGCCATCTGATTGCCCCTAAGTGCCCTCCCCTGCAGGCCTGGTCACCCCCAACTGCCCTCCCTTGCAGGCCTGGTCTTTCCCAACTGCCCTCCCCTGCTGGACATCTTGTGGTGGCCATCTGTGTCCACATAGGGGCAGCCATCTCTGTGTGTTGGAGTGATGGTCAATTTGCATATTACCTCTTTATTCTCACTGTTTAAAACTCATCTATAAATTTTACAAATGTGAAATTCCATCAGAAAACTCTTTTGTCCATGAACCTAGTATCCACAATGATATTTTCATCAATTGTTCTTATGAATATTTTTAACAATGGGATTTTATTTTTAATTCCTGAAACTGTTCATTTGAAAGTATACTTCTTAATTTTGAAGACTATGGCTATGACAGTCTTATAGGTGACATTGACATTTCATTTTGATATTAAAATTATGTGATAATTTTGGCAGTTCCAAACATCAATGTCTAAGTGCTTTTGCGATAACATGATTCTTTTAAAGCCCATACCTAGGTTGCGGATTCAATTCCTGATTGGAGCCTGTGCAGAAGGCAATAGATTGATCTTTCTCTCTCATCTCTCTCTCTCTTCTTTTCTCTCTAAAATCAGTAAACATATCTTCCAGTGAGGATAAAAATAAATTTAAAAATTGTGATGGTTGTATTACATAATGTAATGGTTGGACAACATAATTAATGCCACTGAATTGTACATGTAAAATGATATGTAAAATTGTACATGTGAAAAGGGAAAATTTGTAGGTTATTTTTTAATTAAATCTTTATTATTCAGATTATTACATTTGTTTCTCTTTTTTCCCCTCCATAGCACCCCTCCACCCAGCTCCCACCCCTCCCTCTGCCCTTAGCTCCATCCCATTGATCTCATCCATAGGTGTATGATTTTTGTCCAGTCTCTCCCTGTACACCCCTCACCCCTTCCCCCCTGAGAATTATCAGTCCACTCCCTTTCTGTGCTCCTGATTCTATTATATTCACCAGTTTATTCTGTTGATCAAATTTTTAATTCACTTAATTTTTAGATTCACTTGTTGATAGATATGTATTTGTTGTTCATAATTTTTTGTCTTTTACCTTTTTCTTCTTCCTCTTCTAAAAGAGTACCTTTCAGCATTTCATATAATACTGGTTTGGAGTTGATGAACTCCTTTAGCTTTTTCTTATCTGTGAAGCTCTTTATCTGCCCTTCAATTCTGAATGTTAGCATTGCTGGATAGATTATTCTTGGTTGTAGGTTCTTGCTGTTCATCACGTTGAATATTTCTTGCCACTCCCGTCTGGCCTGCATCGTTTCTGTTGAGAAATCAGCTGACAGTCATATGGGTGCTCCCTTGTAGGTAATAAACTGTTTTTCTCTTGCTGCTTTTAATATTCTCTCTTTGTCTTTTGCTCTTGGTATTTTAATTATGATGTGTCTAGGTGTGGTCCTCTTTGGATTCCTTTTATATGGGGTTCTGTGTGCTTCTTGGACTTGTAAGTCTATTTCTTTTACCAGATGTGGGAAGTTTTCAGTCATTATTTCTTTAAATAGGTTTTCAGTATCTTGCTCTCTCTCTTCTTCTGGCACCCCCACAATTCTGATGTTGTTACACTTAAAGCTGTCCCAGAGTCTCCTTACATTATGTTCACATTTTTGGATTCTTTTCTCTTCTTGCTTTTCCAGTTGAATGTTTTCTGCTTCTTTATATTTCAAATTTTTGACTTGATTCTTGCCTTTCTCTAGTCTGCTGTTAGGACTCTGTATAATATTTTTTATTTCAGTCAGTGTATGTTTAATTTCTATTTGGTCCTTTATCATCTTTAGTTGGACCTTTTCCATCTCTAGTTGGCTCTTTTACATTTCTAGTTGGTCCTTTTTCATCTCCTCTTGGGTCTCACTAAATTTATCGAATTTTTCTAGCATATTCTTGAAAAACCTTATAAGCGTGGTTTTGAACTCTATATCCAGTCATTTTTTTTCTCCATTTCTTTTGTTTGTGATCCCTTCCCTTGTTTCAGCATTTTCACTACGCCGGGGAAACTTCTGTGTTGGATTCAGCCTTATGATACCAGACGCAAAACCGAAGAAGCCTCTGTTGAGCTTGGGATGGGTGGAGTCTCAGGGCTTAAGGGACCGCCTTGCCTTCCGGTCACCCGCCCCCCCCCCCCGCCCCACGGCTCCTGAGTCTCACGTGACTGGGTAATCCCTGGAGCGGTCCTTGTGTGCCCACGCGCACTGGCAGTGCCTCTAACCGCTGCCTTTCCAGCTCCCCTGCGCACTAGGACCACACGAGTCTAGGTCCCCAGGGTTTCGCCCGAAACAGGGGCCCAGTGGACTCAGAAGTGGCACAGTTCGGAGGGTCTGTCTCCCGCCCACTTGCGAAAGCCAGCAGCACAATCAGCAATCTGTCCTGCGCGCAGCACCGTGCTTGTGTGTGACCAGACCTGATCTTCTGCGACTCCCCTAAATTTCCGTGCACCTCTCCCTTTTCACAGTCCAAACTCCCCCCGTATGAGTTTCGGCTGGATCTGGGGTTTAGTGTCGTAAGATAAGGGGTTCAATGCCGTTGGGAGTCTCCGTTTCCCTCCCGCCAGAGAAAGCCAGCCAGGTACTCTGGCACCCGCTCTCTCAGCGCGCGCCTGTCTCAGTACCTCTGCTTTTTGCAGCTCCTCTGGGTCTCCGTGAGCCCCTCTCTTTCCTTCTAGCTGTAGAACTTATACTCGGCCAGCTTTCCTGTGGTTCTGGATGATGTCTGTTCTGTCTTTTAGTTGTAGTTTTGAAATTGTTGTGCGAGGTAGCAGTGTAGGTGTTTACCTATGCGGCCATCTTGGATTCTCTCAATTTGTAGGTTATTTTTACTTTTTTTTTTCTTCTTCTTCTTAGAGAGAGAGAGTGCAAGGGAAGGAGAGAGAGAAAATGTAACCAGACAAACAATAGGTCGATGTTGACTCTCACTACGCAAGACAATTAAGCAGAGTCATATATGAGCATTTGTTCCAATACTGCTGGCTGTATGGGAGAGCAGCAGGTCATCCAGGAAAATCTGCTCTGCAGCCCACCATAAGCCAGCTGCTTATAGAGCAAAAGGGCAGTTTACAGATATGCAAAAGGACTGGGGATCTTCAAAGGACTTAGTGATATGCAAGGGCTGGGGTTACATGGGGAAATAGCCAAAAGGTAGACCAAATGGACAATTAGCAGGTAAGCAGAGGCCTGGGGATCTTCCTATAACAAATCTTTGTTAATCTTTCCATGATAATAGGCTACATGTTCAATCCCTGATGGGGAGGAAGAGCTGCATCCCCAGGTCAGCTCCAGCCAAGGTAGAAGTGCCTTCTTTAATCAGAATAAAACAATCATGGTTAATAGAACATGACTGATATTTCTTACAATACTAACTGGTTCCCCAGTGTTCTATTTCTGAAAACATCGATATGTTGTTTCACTTATTTATGCAATTCATTGGTTGATTCTTCTATGTGCCCTGACCAGGAATACTAGTAGAATCTGCAATCTTGGAATACACAGATGACACTCTAACCAACGAAGCTACCCAGCCAGGGCCAAATTTTATATCCTATGTTTTACTAAAGTTAAAAAATTTGTTGAAAGCACACATTTTAAAAAATGAGTTTTTAAAAGAACAGTTATTTCATGGCTCCTCTGTTTCATTGCATCATAAGTGTGAACAGAACAAATGGCTCTTCATCAACTCTCCAACTATCCCCAAACCTTTAGGAAGGGTGGTTTAAGAAGTGCTCTGAAGGAACAAAAAAGCAGGAGTCGTGTTCTGTTTAGGATGGATCAGGAAAGAAAGAGCAGCTGCTGGAGCACTTAACAAGGAATGATAACCAGGAGGTCACTCCAACAGTTCCATCCAGGAATCCTCGGAAATCTTGCAGAAATTATTGGACAAGCCCCAAACACCTCAGGATGGGCAAAGGTTCCCATTGAGTCTCTGAGGAAAAAAAAAGAAATCAGTTGGAAGTCACCTGTCAATGGTTCCCAAAAGGTAAGCTCCAGTCACTGGCCTATCTGTATATTTCATATCTACATCACCCTCCAGGTAATCCCCACTTGGACCAGATCAATTTCTAGTTACCTACAGCAAAGTTCCTATCTTTTCTAAATAAACAGTGAAAGCTTCTGATTTATCAATAATTTAGTATTCTCAAATGTATTTGTTAGAATTAGGTTCAAATGAGGGTAATAGGGACCCAAAACAACAGTGAGATAAATAAAAGTTTATTTCTTCCTCCCTCCCTCCCTTCTTCCTCTCTCTCTCTCTCTCTCTCTCTCTCTCTCTCTCTCTCTCTCTCTTTCACTAAATAGTCCAGAATTGGGTATTATGGGCACTTCACAAATCCTCAGGTTCCTTCCAGCCACCACTCTATCATCCTTTGAGTTTGGCCTTCATCCTTATGGGAATTAGCAGTGGATCTTCCTTTACTAAGAAAAGCCTACAGCTAGAGCTTTAGCCATTGTGTCTATGCTTTATGGAGCAAGGAAAAGGAAGGATTGTATGGTAGTTCTATTTTTAATTTTTTTGAGTAACCCCCATACTTTTCATAACATCTGCACCATTTTGCATTCTTACCATGTACAAGGGTTCTAATTCTCCACATGCTGGACAATACTTGTAGTCTTTTGTTCTCTTGGTAATAGCCATTCTAATGGGTGTGAGGTGATATCTCATTGTGGTTTTGATTTGCATTTCCCTAATGATTAGTGATGTTAAGCATCTTGTCATATGCTTGTTAGGCTTCTGTATATCTGCTTTGGAAAAATGTCTATTCAAGTCTTTAGCCCATTTTTAAACTAGGTTATTATTATTTGCTAATGAGTTTTATTACTAGAGGCCCAGTGCATAACATTCGTCCACTGGGGGAGGGAGGTTCCCTCAGCCCAGCCTGTACCCTCTCACAGTCCGGGAGTCATCAGTTGGACATCCTTAGTGCTACTGTGGAGGCAAAAATGCTCCTGTCACTGCTGCTACATTCACCAGTTTAAGCCTGGCTTAGTGCTCTGCCTGAGTGGCACTCCCCCTATGGGAGCACACTGACCACCAGGGGGCAGCTCTGGCATTGAGCGTCTGCCCCTGGTGGTCTGTGCACATCATAGCGACTAATGGTTCAGCGGTTTAGTCTATTTGCATATTAGCTTTTTATTATATAGGATGATCCATCAATCTCATTTCTGCATATTTATCAAAAAGAGTTTAAATCAAAATCTCAAAGAGAGAGTAGCACTCCCATGTTTACTTTAGGGTTATTCACAATAGCTAAGGTGTGGATGCAACCTAAATGTCAGTGGATGAATGGATAAAGGAATTGTGACTGAAGAGAAACCAAGATGGCAGCATAGGTAAACACTTAAACTGCTGCCTCGCACAATAATTTAAAAACTACAACTAAAAGACAAAATGGACATCATCCAGAACCACAGGAAGGCTGGCTAAGTGGAAAGTCTACAACTAGAAGGAAAGAGAAAAGCACACTGAGACTCAGAGGAGCTGCAGGAGGGAGAAATACTGAAACGTGTGTGCGGAGAGGTCTGGCAACTGAGTGCGTGGCTGGCTTTCTCAAGTGGGAGGGAGACAAAAGCTCCCAACTGCACTGAACTCCAGTTCTGGGTGAGACTCTGGGCACCCAGACTCATAGGGGATGAAATGGGACTGTCAGGAAAGAGAAAAGCACACTGACATTCAGAGGAACTGTAGAAGGCAGAGGTACCAAGCACATGCACGGGAGAGGGTGGGCAACTGAGTACACAGCTGGCTTTCTCAAGTAGGAGGGAGACAAAAGCTCCTGACTGCACTGAACTCTAGTTCCAGGCGAGACTGTGGGGACCCAGACTCATTAGGGGAGAAACTGGACTGTCTGGCAGCAGGTGGAACTTGAGGGCAGCTTTCTCTCAGAGGTGCTTACAGCAATTATCATGGGACACTGAGCCACAGGGCCTATTAGGGCAGGGATGACGGAAAACCAATGCTATCTGCTCTGCCCTGAGACTTTGCCCATCCAAGCTGCACACAGAGGCTTTTGCAAGTCTTCTCCCATAAGGGTGTCTCCAGCACAGAAGTTCTCTTAGCATAGACATAACTGATCCTTACAGCCAATGGGCCTGGAGGTCAATTCTTCCCAGTGATACCAACAACAATCAAAGCTTAACTACAACAAGACTGTGCACACAGCCCACAAAGGGGTCCACCAAGTATGTCCACCTCAGGTAACTGGAAAGGCTGAACCACTGGGCCCTATAGGACACCTAGCACACAAAGCCACTCTATCAACTCAGGGAAGCAGCCAAAATGTGGATACAAAGAAACAGATCACAAATGAAAGAAACAGAAGAGAGTAAATGACTGGATATAGAGTTCAAAACCGCAGTTATAGGGTTTTTCAAGAATTTTTTAGAAACCGCCAATAACTTTAGGAAGACCCTCGAGGATATGAAAAAGGACCAACTAGAAATTAAGCATACAATGACTGAAATAAAAAAATATTATACAGAGATCTAAGAGCAGACTAGAGGAATGCAAGAATCAAGTCAAAGATTTGAAATATAAAGAAGCAGAAAACACTCAACTGGAAAAGCAAGAAGAGAAAAGAATCCAAAAATATGAAGATAATGTAAGGAGCCTCTGGGACAGCTTCAAGCGTACCAACATCAGAATTGTGGGGGTGCCAGAAGAAGAGAGAGAGCAAGATATTGAATCCTATTCAAAGAAATAATGACTGAAAACTTCCCACATCTGGTAAAAGAAATAGACCTACAAGTCCAAGAAGCACACAGAACCCCATATAAAAGGAATCCAAAGAGGACTACACCAAGACACATCATAATTAAAATACCAAGAGCAAAAGACAAAGAGAGAATATTAAAAGCAGCAAGAGAAAAACAGTTCATTACCTACAAGGGAGCACCCATACGACTGTCAGCTGATTTCTCAACAGAAACGATGCAGGCCAGATGGGAGTTGCAAGAAATATTCAACGTGATGAATAGCAAGAACCTACAACCAAGAATAATCTATCCAGCAAAGCTATCATTCAGAATTGAAGGGCAGATAAAGAGCTTCACAGATAAGAAAAAGTTAAAGGAGTTCATCAACTCCAAACCAGTATTATATGAAATGCTGAAAGGTACTCTTTTAGAAGAGGAAGAAGAAAAAGGTAAAAGACAAAAAATTATGAACAACGAATACATGTCTATCAACAAGTGAACCTAAAAATTAAGTGAATTGAAAATTTGATCAACAGAATAAACTGGTGAATATAATAGAATCAGGAGCACAGAAAGGGAATGGACTGATAATTCTCAGGGGGAAGGGAGTGCAGGGTGTACAGGGAGAGACTGGACAAAAATACACCTATGGATGAGGTCAACGGGAGGGAGGGAGGGTTAGAGGGAGGGATGGGAGCCGGATGGAGGGGAAAAAAGAGAAACAAATGTAATAATCTGAATAATAAAGATTTAATTTAAAAATATATATATATGAAAAAAAAGAGAGAGAGAAACAATTAGTTACCTACAAGGGAGCACCCATACGACTGACAGAAACTATGCAAGCCAGATGGGAGTGGCAAGAAATATTCAAAGTGATGAATAGCAAGAACCTACAACCAAGATTACTCTATCCAGCAAAGCTATCATTCAGAATTGAAGGGCAGATCAAGAGCTTCACAGACAAAAAACAAACAAACAAAGGAGTTCATCACCACCAAACCAGTATTTAGGAAATGCTGAAAGGTGTTCTTTAAGAAGGAGGAGGAGGAGGAGGAGGAAGAAGAGGAGGGGTAAGGGAAAGGGAAGGGGGAGGGGGAGGAGGAGGAGGAGGAGAAGGAGAAGAAGATAAAAGATAAAAAGTATGAACAATAAATACATATTTATTAACAAGTGAATCTAAAAATCAAGTGAATAAAAAAATCTGATGAACAGAATAAACTGGTGAATATAATAGAATCAGGGGCATAGAAAGGGAGTGGACTGACAATTCTCAGGGGCAAAGGGGTGTGCGGGGTATGGGAAGAGACTGGACAAAAATCATACACCTATGGATGAAGTCAATGGAAGGATAAGGGTAGAGGGGGGCGGGGAGAAACGGTGGAGGGAAGCTATGGGAGAAAAAAGAGGAACAATTGTAATAATCTGAATAATAAAGATTTATTGAATTTAAAAAAAGAAAGAGAGAATCTCCCTCCCCCCCCCATAAAAAAAGACATTGTGACCTACACATACAGTGGAATATTATTCAATCTTAAAAAAAAAGGAATGGATGAATCTTAAGGACATTATGCTAAGTGAAATAAGCCAGGCATAGAAGGGCAAGTGCTGCATGATTCCACATATATGTTATCTAAAACAGCAAAACCCATAGAAACAAAGAATAGAATGATGGTTGTCAGGGGCTGGGGGGAAGGAGAGAGAAAAATGGGAAGTTCCTAATCAACATGCATAAAATTTCAGCTGTGCAAAAATGAATAAGTACTAGAGATCTGCTGTTCAGTTTTGTGTCTATAGATAACAATACTGTCTTATACACTTAACCTGTTAAGAGGGTAGATCTCAAGGTAAGTGTTTTTACCACAAAAGAAAGACAAAGGGAGGGTAGGAGGGAGGGAGGGAGGGAGGGAGGGGGGAGGACATGCCAAATGTTTTTTAATGAAGCCACATGTCAGACTTCCATTTATCTTCTATTGGCCACACTGAGCAACTTTGTAACATCACTGACCAATGACATTGGTATTTTTTCCTCTCACATATAACTTCAATATCCCAAATATAATTGATTATTTTCATGTAGGCCTAAGGTTACCAGAATTATATAGTGTTTCACCTTCTCTTAGGGAAAGCCAATCTTAACATGTTAAAAGTCCTCCAGGCAGTCATCCGTAAAATATACATTGAGCATCTGGCAGGTCACAGGCACTAGGTTCTAGAACATTGATGGTCTAGAACACAGTTATTGCCTTCATAGGTGTTATCAGCTCAGGAGCATTGACCAAATGACCCCACAAAAATACAACTGATGGTGCTATAAAGGAAAAATGCAAGAGTTATATGAGAGCAGAGCAAGAAAATCTGACCTCCTTCTGGGTATGAGCAAGGAGAAGATTCTAGACATTAGTAGACATTGGGATAGCATGTGCAAAGGCCCTGAGAGAATTCAGGGAAACAATACCCAAGTCGTTCCCTCCCATTACACAGAAATAAAACTTTATTTCTGTTATGTATTCATGATTGGACATTCTGTTATGTTTACACAATAAAAGCTCAATTTTCATTGTGAACAAATTTCTTATTTTATGAAGGGACATGGCCTGAGTAAATAAAACCAGATTTAGTGCTCCAGGGTAGTATTGTTTTTAAATTAACTTTTCCAAACCCAGTCACTCCCAGCATTTATTAAACTTATAACAAAGCTGTTTCCTCATGCCTACACTCCCCAACCTCTTATGATTTCTGAGTATTTCCAGATTTGTCTCTGTCAAACATTCCTTCCCTGTGAGTGTATACTGAAAGTCAGTGGAGAAAAAATGTCCCTTCTCCCCATGCTGTTTTGTAAGCATCTAGAATCTTCATTTCTTTTGCCAAAATTACAGAGGGGCACACTAGTTCAGACCCTATGGAAGTACTCCAGTATCAGCCCCCCCAGCCACCTACCCCACTCCCCACCAACACACCCGCTCCTTCTTCAATGGGATCTAACTTTAATCACTCATCTTCCTCCAGAATCTGACCTTCTCTTCAGTTCTCTCTGGAGAAGAGTGATATCAAGGGTCCTGGGCTATAGAATCACTCTAGCCTCCTAATGCCACCCCCACCACCACCCCTACTTCAAATCAGATCTTCCTCATCAATATCTATCCCAATGTGGCAAGCCTAAATGCATGGCCAAATTATATTCCTACCAGGGATCTCTGAAGTATGTTAATGAAGTCATAATTTCTAGCCTTACCTTCTATGTTTTCTTCGTTCACCTCCCCCGCAGGAGTCCACCATTTAAGCCTCTGTCTCCGTCCTCATCTCCAGAACTGATAGCTGAGAGCCAGTCTCAAGGGGCCTCCCGGGGCTATCAAAAGAATGGCATCTATATCAG
The DNA here is from genome assembly GCA_011751065.1 of Lasiurus cinereus. Classification (NCBI taxonomy): domain Eukaryota; kingdom Metazoa; phylum Chordata; class Mammalia; order Chiroptera; family Vespertilionidae; genus Lasiurus; species Lasiurus cinereus. The sequence continues at coordinate 6,577,281 of JAAGEH010000135.1, forward strand.
TAATGTCCCCCAGCAAACAGATGGTACATTCTTATTAAAATTGTTTGTTTGTTTGTATTAATTCTCCCCTGAGGATGTTTTTTTCCATTGCTTTTTCATAGAGAGTAGAAGGGAGTGGGAGAGCAAGAGGGAGAGAAACATGGATGTGAGAGAGACACATAGATAAGTCGCCTCCCGCATGTGCCCCAACCGGGGATGGGGAGTGAACCGCAACTCAGGTAATGTGCCTTGACCAGGAATCAAACCTGAAACGAAACCCTTTGGTGTCCAGGCTGATGCTCTAACCACAAATAAACACACGGGCCAGGGCAGGATAATTGATTTAATAGAGGGACTGAGGAATATTAGACAGTGGTAGATAATTTAATGGAGGGACAGAGTAGGATGGTTGATTTAATAGAGGAACTGCAAAGATGTGGGAAGGGTATAGGAAACCACGAGGATTTGTACAACACTCCAGGGCTAGTAAAATCAGGTGTTACCTCCGTGGCCCTAAAGAGGGAAGATGAAAGAGCACTGGTTTCATGCTGGCTTCCAATAGAGCCAGATTCCAAGTTATCCTACTTGTCTCTTGGGACCTGGCCAACTCTTTTGGTCCTGGTAAGCTCTCTTCCTCACAGCCCAGCCTTCCATCTCCAGACCCCTCACAAGATCTCACTGAGTTCCTGTGCAGGAGTCACTCCGGAGCAAAGGGCTTTCCTGCCTCTCACCGGGCCCGCAGACCTCCCCATGAACCGGATGACTGCAGGCACCTGGCTGGCCCACCTGCCCCTCTAGCTTCTCTCCATCTCACTGGAGGATCTGGAAGCAGTACTCAGAGTCACTACCTTGGCCCCCTCCCCTCCCTTTCCTTTTTGTCAGCTGGTGACTGGTGCCCAATTAGGCTGACCATTGAAGTCATGACCAGTTCTTAGGGCAGCCTGATGTGGGGTTCATGACCCTCCTTTTCAGACCGACATAGTGTGGTCTAGTTTGTGGGTCAGCTGATACCAATCTGCTTCCCAGGGTTATCCACGAGGAGGGGGAAGGACCCCTCCCACCAACCCCTCCCTGTTCTCCAGGGATCACTATTATGGAGAACACAACGCAAGAGGGCCTAATACTCCCACAGACGTTTCAGTGAAACAGCCCTGTTTTTATTCACCTTTCGTTACAGCCCCTCCCTCTGAGGCTGGGCCAGAGTACCATGAATGACGTGCAGAGGCTGGAGCCTTTCCCTAAAGGTTTCTAGATCCTTCTGAGAACAGGTTGCTGTCTGCCCTCCGTCCCCACAACTGCTCCAGATGCACCCGGATGCAACTGAATCTGCGGCCTCTCAAGACACCAGCTGCCCCCGCAGGACCTTGGCTCTGATACAGCTGTTAGGGGACAGCTCTGTCCAAGCAGTCACTCCACAGACTTTCTGAATATTCTTCTTTCTGTCTAGATGTCCGCAGCTAAAGTCATGCAGCCCAGGTTATTAAATGTTCGCTGTGCAGTGGGTGGGATTTCAGGGAGGGGAGTTGCATGTCCATCTTATATCCCTTGCGATTGATAATTGTGGTTTTCATAGGAAAAATTTTTAATGTAATAGCATATTTACCAAGATCATACAGTAAATGCTCATGATAGAACATTACATTACAAAAGAAGGACACAGCAGGATTTCAACTATGTGAAACATATGAAATGAAATAAATAAGGGCACACAAAAAAAGTGGCAGAAACTTCGTTTTAAATACTATTCTAGGTTCTGGAGCTAGGAGAAGGGCATTCCCTAATTCCCCAACAGGCTGCCCACAATCTTTTCCTGCCCCAGACTTCTGGGTGTGCATTGGTCAATAGAAAAGACACCAGGACTAAGAATGTGATTTTATCCAAAGTGAGGGAACACTATAGATAAGAGGTGAAGAATTTTGGGTGCTCTGGAATAGGAGGAATGGAAAGAAGAGAGAATGTGAACTGTGAGGGAAGAGTCTAAATTGAGAAGGGAACCCAAAAACTTGACAATAGGTCAGGGCCAAGTCAAAAAGATTGACAATGAAAAATTCCCTTTGAGCTGGAGGGGAATGCATATTAGATGTTGTTGTTTCCTGTTGTGTGCTGTGCTATAATGCCTTCTCTACAACCCCCACATCTTCAGTAAAAAATCACTTATTAAAAAATATCATAATGTTGATATTTGGGGAAATCAAAGAGAAGAGATCATGCAAACTGCAATGTGAACAAGCACAGGAGCTGAAGTAAGACAAGCCCTCTTGCACTAGCAAGATAAGTTAGACTATAGCAAACATATTCAAAAGAAACAAAGACTCAGTAGTTTAACACATCAGAGTTGTTATGTTTTTTTTCTTTTTATTGATTTGAGAGAAAGAGAAACATCGAAGTACTGTTTCCCTCATTTACATTGTCATTGGTTCTTGTATGTGCTCTGACTGAAGATCAAACTTGCCACCTTGGGATGGTGTGCTACTCCACGCTGCTACCTGGCCAGGGCCCAGAGTTATGTTTCTTACGTTGCTTCTATCACAGGCCAGTGCAGATCAGGCAGCTCTCCTGCTTGGCTTTCCTCCAGTGACTCAGAGATCAGGCATTTCCACTCTTGATGAGTCTTTCACTGCTTGATGTGTGGAAGAAGGGAGATTGAGTGACCAAGAACACCACCAACGCAGTGCCTCGGAGAAAACCTATACCATTAAATCTATATCTTAAAAAATAAAGTAGGTTGAAAACCAGTGATTTAAGTTCCCAACTCAAAAGCTAGAAAAAGAGCAACCAATTAAACCCCCAAAAGAGAAAGGGAGGAATAAAGGTAAGAGCAGAAATAACTGAAATAGGGGAGGGGTGTGGGAAACACACATACAATAGAGAAAACCTACAGAGTCAAAAGGTTATTCTTTGAATAGATTAATACAATTAATAAAAGTGAAATATCACCACAGGCATTAAATACATAAAAAGAATAATGAAGATATGATAAAATTTATGTCAATAAGTTGACATTATTTATGCCATTAAGTTGAAAATTTTAGGTAAAATATACAAGTTTTTAAAAATACAATTTACAAAATTTCCACAAAAATAAATAGAAAAATAGTCCTATACGTATTTTAAAAATTGAATTTGAAATTAAAACTCTTCTCATAAAGAAAACTGTAGCCTCAAATGTATTCCCAAAAAGTTAAGGAATAAATAATATTGGCCTAAACAAGTGCATTTAGAGGCTAGAGGAAGAGGGGAAACATCCAAACTCGTTTTTTAAGGCTTGCGAAACCTTGATGCTGAAAGCTCAGAAAGACATTACAAGAAAGGAAAATTACTGGCCAGCATCTTAGGCTGGGGAATTCAGAGGAGCACATGGTGAGCCTACTGGGTGAACAATAACCGTCTCCACCACAGCCTACTCTTCTGGTCCTTAAATACCCTTTTGTTCTCTTCTTACAAGTAGGACACCTCAACTGCTCCTCACGGAAGACACCCGGAGCCCATCAGGCATTGCCTTTCACAGTGACTTCTCTTAGACCAAAGACCTGACAACTAAAAGGGCAAGGAGTCTGCCTCCTACTCAGTCCAACATACAAATATCCAATGAAGGAACAGGCATCGGACACCTTCACTAAACACTCCCATTGGGAAAAGGGAAGACTAAGAGACCCACAGCAGTCACCGGTCTGCAGACACACTGGAATTGCGATGCTGAAATACCAAGGGGCAGATGGTGCAAAGGATGCCTATCCTGGGCAGGAACCCTCTCCTCCACTGCTCTCTGTCATCCTTGGCACCACCCTCTAAGGGACTTCCCCTGGACCCTTATTCTCCTTGGCCACATCTAAAGAGGGAGTTGAGAATGCTCTCCTCACAGGCTGAGCAACTTCCTGCCAGAGGTTGTTTCAAAGCTGAACTAACAGACTCGTGCTTTTTACAGAGGCTTGTGGTTTTTTGACAATACAGTTTCCTCCAAAATTTGGGAAACCTCTGATCGATTTGCATCCAGACCGTTTGATTTGCCAATATCCGCACGCAATGTACCTTTTGTAAGTCAGAGTTTTCAAATGTGCTTTCTTCTTACCCAAGTGATAGTGATTTCTAGCTAGACCAGAGGATCAAAACACCTTTACCAGCTGTTGTTCATGGTTCACTTGAATCCATACTTGGATGTGTTCTTGGGCCTTTGTCACTCCAAATCTTTTAAATTCCCATCTCTTACTATTTTTGAGAACAAGAAGCAGTCAACTTTTCTAATTAGGCAGGCCTCAACATTCTGGATTTTTGTCTATTCCATTTCATTTCTATTGGCAAAACATCCAATTCTATATTTTTAATATATTTTATTGATTTTTTTACAGAGAGGAAGGGCGAGGGATAGAAAGTCAGAAACATCCATGAGAGAGAGAGACATCAATCAGCTGCCTCCTGCACGCCCCACACTAGAGATGTGCCCGCAAGCAAGGTACATGCCCCCGACCAGAATCGAACCTCGGACCTTTCAGTCCATAGGCCAACGCTCTATCCACTGAGCCAAACCGGTCTCGGCCAATTCTATTTTTGTTTGATTGTCTGTTTATTCTGAAAAGCTGGAATAATTTCTTATATGGCCCCTCTGTGCATATGCCTCACGTATATACAAAGAGGTGGTGTGACTCCTGCTGAGTCTGTGCAAGGCACACACTTTCAGGTAGCTGAGCTATTCAAATAAAATCCAGTGACCCTTTCCTTCCAGAGCAAACCTGACATTTCATTAACACATTAGGCTGTTGTGTACCTGCAGAAGCAGTGAGCGACCCCTCTGCTCACCATTTTAGTCATTACCTAGTCCCTTTCTGGGTATGAGACCTTATTCAGTAAAATGAACACAAAGAACAGAAGGAAGGGACCAGTGATCCAGGGATGAACCTCCAGCAGTGACATAAATTCTCTAGCTACCTCACTTCCTGGGAAGAAATTTTGATGTATTTTTAAAATAGTCTCACAGAAGGGCCCCAGTAGGATTGAGCCCCAAATGCCCAACGAAGTGACTCACATTGATTCACCCTTCAATGAATGTTTCCATTTCCCCTCTATTATTTATCTAATCCCCAGATAAACTAGTTGCACCCAAATCCTTGTCTTAAGATCTGCTTTTAGTTAGAACCAAAATTATTTAAACTGGACCAAATGAATAGAAAATAGCCAAAGCTATGCACTCTAACAAATTGCCCACTATCCGTGTAGAATATTAGTATATTATGCACCAGGATTGTGAATCTTATTTTTAAGGGAAGGGGATCAAAGTTATTGTGTCTCTGTTCATTTTCAAATTGAGGTCTAATTTGCATACCATAATATTCACCCTCTTAAGATGCATACTTCAGTGGTTTTGAGTATACTCACAAAGTTGTACAACATGTTCACATAACTCCAAGTCTGTAGAGAATTTTGAGTTTGAGTCACATTGATGACAATTGCCAGGAGGCAAAATCTCAATGGATTGAGAAAACGCTCCCGAGAATGGCAGTTTTCCAATTTATTTTATGCATTAGAATAAAAGGAGGAGATATATGGAGGATTACATGAAATCCACTGGTGGTAGAATAAGGGGGTGGGGAAAAGCAAAGCAAGGAAATCTCTAGGATTGAATAAAAAGTAAATCAGAGAGACATATACTTTCACTTTGGTGGCTCTAGGATAGTTAGTAATTAACATTTATAGCACATAGAGAGGGTATGTGGGAAACAAGGTAACAGAGTGGTCTTATGCTCTAGGGAGTACGAGGGTTGGGCCCTGAAGGGTCTGGAAAATGAGATTACACTGATATTTAAAGGTATATGATCTTAGATGCAAAACAGGCTCACTTAAAGTAAAGATTGATCTTTGTCAAGGAAGCTACAAGCCTAGACTAGACCATGACTACCAGTCATAGCTTGCTTTTAGTTAGGAAATTTTATGTTCAGAACATCCTATGTAGAGTCTAAGTTTGTAAGGTTCACTTGAACTTTCCAGGTTTATATGTGTGTGTTTTTGTGTTTGTTTGTTTTGTTTTGTTTTGTCCACAAATAGGAGGAGGCATCATGGTTAAGTGGTATGGGCTCTGGAGCCAGGCTGTCTGGGTTCAAATCTTGGATCTACTACTTAATAATTATGTCATACTTAATCCCTATAAGCTTCAGTTTTCCTCACCTGTAAAGTAGAGATTAAGTAGTACCAATTTCTTAGGTTTATTGTCAAGATGAAATGAGAAAGCCCTACCCAGTGTGGCTTCGTGGATAAAACGTTGGCCGGTGGACCAAAGGGTCCCGGGTTAGATTCCCAGTCAATGGCACATACCTTGGTTGCAGGCTATTCCCCTGCCCCGGGCTCTGGTTGGGGCTGGTGCAAGAGGCAACCAATCGATGTGAGAGTGTTCTCTCACTTCGATGTGTCTCTTTGTCTTTCCCTCTCTCTTCCACTCTCTAAAAATCATTGAAAAATATCCTTCGGTGAGGATTAACAACAACTAAAAAAAGATGAAATGAGACAATCCATGTGAAAACAGTGCAGTGCCTAGCAACCCAGTAAGTGTATAATAGATGTTACGTAATACTAATTAAAGAGCTGGGAAATAATGGGACAGGAAAGAAACCATGCAGTGAATGTTATTGCTGGTAATGATATTCCTTTTGCACGCCTGATTGGAAATGTGCTTATCTGGGAGCCCCAAGCAGTGGCAGAGAAGTGCATAGTCAGATAGATGAGGTGCTAATGGACCTATTTTTGTGAGATGAAAATGTATTAGCTCTTAGGAGTGCATGATCCAAGTCTTGAGAATGTCCCCTTGAGGACTTAGAGAGGAGAGACTTAATTGGAGTGCAATGTAAATCTCAATCATAATCCTGCCCACAGGAGAGAGGAGCTGCCTGCTCCATGGCAGGAAGCTCGGACTGCATTTTAATGTCCTGATATTCCAAACCACATGGCTCTACAAGCCCAGGATGAGGGACTGGAGAGAAATCAGTAAGTGTGAGTCTATCAGGAGGACTCTGAGTGGCTGGACTATGGGCTCTGGTTGCTGCTGCAGCTAAGAGGTAATGTTGCAAGGAAGGGGACCAGTGAGATCAAGTTCTCACCTGAGCTATGGGAGGTCAAACCTGTGTTTGAAATAAGGTCTTCATCTTAGAGGTGACAGAGCATATTCATTAAAAGCACTGGGTGGGGAGGGCAATAGGGAGGGAAATAATAAATAAATAAATAAATAAATAAATAAATAAATAAATAAATAAATAAATAAATACAGTAGTACTTCGAGATACGAGTTTAATTCGTTCCGTAACCTTGAGGCGTGGGAAACTATGAGACACTCGAGTTGCGGTAAACTGGTGGGTCGTGTGCAGCGGGCCGATTCACGAGATTACTCCTATCTCAAACGTTGCTCGTATTTCAAAGCAAAAATCGCTCACTCGAAGGCTCGTATCTCAAAAATCTCGTATGTTAGGGCACTCGTATCTCGAGATACCACTGTAAATAAATTTTGAAAAATTTAAAAAAAAAAAAGCACGGGTTCTGGGGTTAGACCGACTGAGTTCAAACCTCAGCATATCCCCTGAATTAACTGAATCTGAACCAGTTGCTAACTCCTCCAAACTGAAGGAGTCTTCACCCATCAGCTGAATTTGCATTATTGTGTTGGCTACCCTCTATTTGCCCCTCCAGATCCACTCTCCACCCTTCTCTACATCTCCAGGGGCACCATCGCTCTCTGCCTTCCAGTTGTGTCCAAGAAATGGGCAGATGGAAGAAGAGTAAAACCTTGATACTGTATGTATTTCCTCCCATCCCATGCTACTGAGTGTTAATATAAGAAACATTCAAAGAATTTTTGTGAGTTTATTTGAGCCCAACTGTCGACAATTGCCAGGAAGCAGAATTTCAATGCATTGAGACAATGCTCCAGGGACATGGTGGTTTTTCACCCATTTTTATAAATTACTATCAAAGGAGGAGACATAAGTGGGTTACATGAAATCCATTGGTGATAGATTAGGAAGGTGGGAGAAAGCAAAGCAGGGGAAACCTCTGGGTTGCATAAAAAGTAAAACGATAGATACATGATTCTTTTACACAGCTGGGTACAGGATAGTTAACAGTCAACAATTAACACGATAACAATAACAATGAGGAAATTTGTGGTCTCTGCCCTATTGCCCTGCTACATTGGTTGTGTCCTGAGGGGTTTGGAAAAAGGGAAGCTACAAGTTACCCTGACATTCCACAGGTATGTTATCTTAAATGCAAAAAGACAATAGGCTCAGTCAAGATCACAGTTGATCTTTGTCATGGAAGATACCAGCCTGGGACATGACCAGCCACTATAGACTGCTTTTTAATTTAAAAGTTTTAATTTCGTATCATCCTTTTTTGTGGTTACTTTAGGCCTCTGAGTTTGCAAGGCTGCCATGCAGGCCTACCCTGAGCTAGTCAGGTTAGCATGTGGCCCCTTTTCATCCACATGGGTTACTTCCATCTTACACTCTGGATATACTTTATGGTATGCAAATTATGATATGCAAATTATAATGAAGTTTATTAAATTTTTTTAAGTGGGGGGAAAAAAGTAGACCTAATAATTGCCTCACAGAGTTTGTGAAAATTAAGTGAATCCATGCAGTCTCTACTAAACTCTGATGGTTCCCAAACAAGTCTGGAAAGTGAGGTAGAGGATCTGAGCAAATCTCAACCTGTTCTGATGCCCTGCAACAGAGATAATATCAACAGTGCCTCAGACTGCAGTCTGGGAGTGAACTGTAATTTGGTCTGTTTGTGTTTCTTCATTTAGAAACTGCCTTGCCCTCTTCTAAGGAAGTCAAGTCCTGGGGGGTGGAGGAGTGAGGCCTATGATCAAGCTGGCCAGACAGAACATTCCCTCCCCTGAACACAAGGAAACACAGGACATTTAAGCAAGGGCCAATGGAGTCCTCTGAGGAATTGGTTGAGTTACTTGGAGTCTCATCATCTAAATTCATCAGCTTCAGGATCCTAAAAGGCCTGGCATTTCTGGGGCTCTTTTAATATGTAGAGAAAATGTGCTAGAAAAGAAATTCAACGTAGACAACAAAAGTCATCCCAAGAGACAGAAGAAAATAGAGAAACAGATTGCTGGCAAAATTTTTTGGGTTTCTTGGTTCAATTTTCAATTATGAGATCCAGTACGTTCTCTTTTCGTAAGGCATTACCCTTACCCAGAAGTTTAGACTTCAGGTCAAAGACATTAGTACATTATTAAAATGTGTTTTTGTTTTTTGTTTTTTAATATATTTTATTGATTGTTTTTACAGAGAGGAAGGGAGAGGGATAGAGAGTCAGAAACATCGATCAGCCGCCTCCTGCAACGCCCCCTATTAGCAATGTGCCTGCAACCAAGGTACATGCCCTTGACAGGAATCGAACTTAGGACCTTTTAGTCCGCAGGCCGATGCTCTATCCACTGAGCCAAACCGGTTTCGGCTAAAATGTTTATAAGGCGTGCCCGGGACAAAGGGAAGTGAGGCTGGAGCTGCGGGTGCCTTTTCTGCTCACGATGTCTCAGATTCATTCTTAAGGAACTGAGAACTTAATCTTCCAAAATGTCAAAAAGACCATCTTATGCCCCACCTCCCACCCCAGCTCCTGCAACACAAATGCCCAGCACACCAGGGTTTGTGGGATACAAGCCATACAGTCATCTCGCCTACAACAACGACAGGCTGGGAGGGAACCCGGGCACCATCAGCCAGGGCCCGGCATCCTCTGGTATTACGATTCCAAAATCCCCAAAGCCTCCAGATAAGCCACTGATGCCCTACATGAGGTACAGCAGAAAGGTCTGGGGCCAAGTAAAGGCTTCCAACCCTGACCTAAAGTTGTGGGAGGTTGGCAAGATTATTGGTGGCATGTGGCGAGATCTCACTGATGAAGAAAAACAAGAGTATTTAAATGAATACGAGGCAGAAAAGATAGAGTACAATGAATCTATGAAGGCCTACCATAATTCCCCCGCATACCTTGCTTACATAAATGCAAAAAGTCGTGCCGAAGCCGCTTTAGAGGAAGAAAGTCGACAGAGGCAGTCTCACATGGAGAAAGGAGAACCTTACATGAGCATCCAGCCAGCTGAAGATGCGGATGATTATGATGATGGCTTTTCAATGAAGCATACAGACACTGCTCATTTCCAGAGAAACCATCGCCTCATCAGTGAAATCCTCAGTGAAAGTGTGGTGCCCAACGTTCTGTCGGTTGTCACAACAGCTAGAATGCAGGTCCTCAAACGACAGGTCCAGTCCTTAATGGTTCATCAGTGAAAACTAGAAGCTGAACTTCTTCAAATAGAGAAGCGACACTAGGAAAAGAAGAGGAAATTCCTGGAAAGCACAGGTTCATTCAACAATGAACTTAAGAGGCTGTGTGGTTTAAAAATAGAAGTGGATATGGAAAAAATTGCACAGGCAGAGAAACAGGCTTGCAAAAGGCAGGAGGAAAGGGAGAAGGAGGCAGCAGAGCAAGCTGAACGCAGTCAGAGCAGCATTGTTCCTGAGGAAGAGCAAGCAGCTAATAAGACTGAAGAAAAGAAAGAAGCTGAGAACATTCCAATGGAGACAGAAGAGACACACCTGGAAGAAACAACAGAAAGTCAGCAGAATGGGGAAGAAGGCACATGTACTCCTGAGGACAAGGAGAGTAGACAGGAAGGGGTGGACAGTATGACCAAGGAAGGGACAGTGATAGGAACACTGGCTCTGAGAGCAACAGCGCCACGGTGGAGAAGCCACCAACAGATCCCATACCAGAAGATGAGAAAAACGAATAAATGTTGCCTTGTTTTATGTATTCTAAATTCTTTTTTAAATGAAAAAAAACATGTTTTTGAGTTTTAATGGTGTTATGTGGTTTGTGTATTAATATTTTCCTTGTCCATATCACGCTACCCAAAGCTTTTGGACCATATAACATCATGAGCCAAATGGCATGGTCACCTTTTTTTTTTAATTAAATCTTTATTATTCATATTATTACATTTGTTTCTCTTTTTTCCCCTCCATAGCTCCCCTCCACCCAACTCCCACCCTTCCCTCTGCCCTTACCTCCTTCCCATTGACCTCATCCATAGGTGTATGATTTTTGTCCAGTCTCTCCCTGTACACCCTTCACCCCTTTCCCCCTGAGAATTATCGGTCCACTCCCTTTCTGTGCTCCTGATTCTATTATATTCACCAGTTTATTCTGTTCATCAAACTTTTAATTCACTTAATTTTTAGATTCACTTGTTGATAGACATGTATTTGTTGTTCATAATTTTTTGTCTTTTATCTTTTTCTTCTTCCTCTTCTAAAAGAGTACCTTTCAGCATTTCATATAATACTGGTTTGGAGTTGATGAACTCCTTTAACTTTTTCTTATCTGTGAAGCTCTTTATCTGCCCTTCAATTCTGAATGATAGCTTTGCTGGATAGATTATTCTTGGTTGTAGGTTCTTGCTATTCATCACGTTGAATATTTCTTGCCACTCCCGTCTAGCCTGCATCGTTTCTGTTGAGAAATCAGCTGACAGTCGTATGGGTGCTCCCTTCTAGGTAATGAACTGTTTTTCTCGTGCTGCTTTTAATATTCTCTTTCTCTTTTGCTCTTGGTATTTTAATTATGATGTGTCTTGGTGTAGTCCTCTTTGGATTCCTTTTATATGGGGTTCTGTGTGCTTCCTGGACTTGTAAGTCTAATTCTTTTACCAGATGTGGGAAGTTTTCAGTCATTATTTCTTTAAATAGGTTTTCAGTATCTTGCTCTCTCTCTTCCTCTGGCACCCCCACAATTCTGATGTTGGTACGCTTGAAGGTGTCACAGAAGCTCCTTACATTATCTTCACATTTTTGGATTCTTTTCTCTTTATGCTTTTCAAGTTGAGTGTTTTCTGCTTCTTTATATTTCAAATTTTTGACTTGATTCTTGCCTTTCTCTAGTCTGCTGTTAGGACTCTGTATAATATTTTTTATTTCAATCAGTGTATGTTTAATTTCTAGTTGGTCCTTTTTCATCTCTAGTTGGAACTTTTCCATCTCTAGTTGGTCCTTTTCCATCTCTAGTTGGATTTTTTGCATCTCTAGTTGGTCCTTTTTCATCTCCTCTTGGCTCTCTAACTTTATCCAACTTTTCTAGGATATTCTTGAGAAACCTTATAAGCATGGTTTTGAACTCTATATCCAGTTGGTTTTTTTCCCTCCATTTCTTTTGTTTGTGATCCCTTCCCTTGTCTCGGCATTTTCACTATGCCGGGAGAACTTCTGTGTTAGATTCAGCCTTATGATACCAGACTTGCAAAACCGCAGAAGCCTCTCTGTTGAGCTTGGGATGGGTGGAGTCTCAGGGGTTAAGGGACTGCCTTGCCTTCCAGTCGGCCCCTCCCGCCATGGCCCCTGAGTCTCACGTGACTGGGTGATCACTGGAGCGGTCCTTGTGCGTGCGCACAGTGCCTCTAGATCACTGCCTTTCCGGCTCCCCTGCGCCCCAGGACCACACGAGTCTAGGTCCCCAGGGTTTCACCCGAAACAGGAGCTTAGCGGAGTCAGAAGTGGCACAGTTGGGAGGGTCTGTCTCCTGCCCACTCGTGAGAGCCAGCAGCACAATCAGCAGTCTGTCCTCTGCGCAGTGCCGTGTGTGCCACCAGACCTCTGATCTTTTGCGACTCCCCTAAATTTCCATGCACCTCTCCCTTTTCACAGTCCAAACTCCCCCCATATGAGTTTCAGCTGGATCTGGGGTTTGTATCATAGGATAAGGGGTTCAATGCCTTTGAGAGTCTCCATTTCCCTCCTGCCAGAGAAAACCAGCCAGGTACTCCAGCACCCTCTCTCTCCACGCACGCACACGTCTCCGTACATCAGCTTTTTGTAGCTCCTCTGGGTCTCCGTGAGCCCCTCTCTTTCCCTCTAGTTGTAGAATTTCCACTTAGCCAGCTTTCCTGTGGTTCTGGATGATGTCCGTTCTGCCTTTTAGTTGTAGTTTTGAAATTGTTGTGTGAGGCAGCAGTGTAGGTGTTTACCTATGCCACCACCTTGGATTCCCTCCTTTTTTTTTTAATATATTTTTATTGATTACAGAGAGAAAGGGAGAGTGAGAAACAGCAATGATGAGAGAGAGTCATTGATCAGCTGTCTCCTGCACACCCCTTACTGGGGATTGAGCCCACAACCTGAGCATGTGCCTTTAACTGGAATTGAACCCAGGATCTTTCAATCCACAGGCGGATGCTCAATCCACTGAGCCAAACCGGCTAGGGCCATAGTCACCTTTCTTAAGTGATTGCAATGATGGTTCTCTTCCTTAGATCTTGTTTCTACCCTTCACTGCTGAAAGCCTCAGAATTTAAATTAATTGAAAAAATGCCCATTTTTGGAGAATTTTCCTTTGATGCTGCAGAATCTACTCTTACAAATGCCTTCCTACAGCTCACTGAAGAGCTTACCAAAGCCATAGCTTTAAATCTTCTCAGTCCCCATCAACAGCTTCCTAAAAGTTCCCTTTCCTGTGTACTTCCACAAAGGTAGCGTCTTGAAAACGTAATCATGTATGAGTATATGTTTGTTCACTTGTCCTTTTCATTTGTAATGTCAGATAATCAAGAGTTGTATTAAAAATGTTGAGTGTACCTGCAACTATGCCTGGATCATATTGATCGAGAAATAGTCTCCATAGAATAGTCACCAGCTTATGAAATGGTCATTAAAGCAAACATGGCACATGTATAGTGTCCTGCTTTTTGTTATAGTAATATTGGGTACGTTCTGGTCAATTCATCCTTATCGTACAGGGGGAAAAATTACTTTGTTATCAAGTTTTCCAAAGACAGAGTAGATCTCAAAGCTTAAGGAATTGACTATTCTTGCAAGGGAGTATATAACTTCAAAATGATTGGCCCATTTTAGAAGAAAACAACTCGGGATTAAGTTCAACCACTTGAAATTGTTTTTACAGTAATCAAAACATCCAAACCTCAAGGCTCAGGATCCCATAGATCAGAGCCTACCTTTTTGATAAACTTACTTAACTGCTTTAGTGAGTAGAAACGAGATGGTTTGTGACACATATGCTTTCTAAAAACTATACTAGATTTTTACTAAATAGTGGAATATCTGATGGTATATGTTTCTTAAAGGCTCAAATGTAATAAATAAAAGGAAAAAGAAAAAGAAATAAATAAAATGTTTTTTAAGTGTTTTTCCGTAAGGCAGTGGTCGGCAAACTCGCTAGCTGCAGTTTACCAACCACTGGTCTAGGCTAATTTGAAATGGATACCTTTTATTTGCAACAGAAATAGCTACCTATTATATAAGCCTTTCTTCTAAGACGTTTAGGTGTTTTCCTTTGTCTTAATAAAACCCCTAAGAAATTAATGGGTGCTGAAAATTTTTCTGGTAGAAAAAACACACACATCACCTAATATGCTAAGAAACGTATTGATTTGCACAGCAAGTCAATGTTGGTGCCGAATGAAGAGCACCAGTCCTGTCAGGGTTGTTTTAATATTTTCATGAGTCCCAGTCATGTTTGCTTTCATGAGCTCCTTCCTCCATAACATGATATTTTTAATGCATTGATCTGAAGACAAATATAGTCCTAACTGGGTTCATTATTATTTATTAAACTATTTTTAAATTACATTTTGTTCTGTTTTGAAATAAATTAAAACATTTTCATGAGTCCTTGGCCCTATTGAGCCTAAAGGATAAGTTGACCTGAGTCTTGTTTGCAAAAAAGAGTAGAACGAAGCATGGAAATGAGATAATATATATGAATATACTAAAATACTCTGTTGTGCGTAAGTCGCTGAACTAATGTAAGGACTATTCATTACTAACAAGGTGTTCTCAGGCAGGTATGTGTGTGGTCCACGTATGTGGTCATGAAAAGGTTAAACACCAAAACCCTAAGTGGTTACAGAAGGGGGATGTTTAGTGGAAGGAGACCACAGGATGGAGAATCAATGACTTTGGCAGTAAGGAGCCTTTTACAAGTTAGCAGCCACCCTTTTCAACCAGCCCCTCGCTCAAGGCAGGCCCAGCACAAGGCACAAAGTAGATGCCAGTCTTGGGCACAGCTGGAGGCTATCAGAGACAATCAGACATGTCTAGGTCCTGCTCTTCAAGTGGCCAAGGCTGGCAGAAGCTGCCTAGAGGGATCTGGGCCAGGGAAGAGCTTTGGGAGCAAGGCTGGAAAGAGAATTTTTATCCAGGTAGCCACAGGCAAAGTGGCGCCAGAAGCATGGACCAAATGTCAAGTGCAAAAGAGAAAGTGAATCCTAAAGATGAAAAGATGACAGGTCAGGAGCAGCAGGGATTAAGAGCAACCCTGAGCATAGTGTATGGAGCCGCCTGGAGCGGTTCTTGCTCACAGCTATGAATCAGAGGGCATTTGGGCCCAGTTTTAATGTCATGCTGACTCTGTGGACCAAAGGCAGCCTCCGGTACCTTGAGGAGTCCATGGGGAGCCTGACACTGTGAAAACAACCCTAATCAAAAACATAGCCACTGAAGATTTTCTCTTTTATTGTGAACTTTGAGCAACCGTTATTGGACAGACTGAGAATTGTCTGCTCTTAATAGTAATCCCTATTTAAGGAAGTAAAAAAATTCATTGCAAACAAAATAGGATTATGAACTAAAACTAGGGTAAGACAACAAAAGAACAGGATGCTGACAGGATCAGGACAGAGATGCATCCATTCCTCCGCCACATCTGGCTCTATGTGTCCAAGTCCCCTAGCGAAGAGGGGTGAGCAGCAGTCACTGAACAACACTCCATCTTCTTTGTGGTTACGTGTGTGTATATACATTTGCTGAAATCCACTTGTACAGGTCCCATCTCCTAGTGCCAGCTAATCATTCTAGAGTCTAGACCAGTGGTCGGCAAACTCATTAGTCAACAAGAGCCAAATACCAACAGTACAACGATTGAAATTTCTTTTGAGAGCCAAATTTTTTAAACTTAATGCCACTTCTTCAAAATAGACTCGCCCAGGCCGTGGTATTTTGTGGAAGAACCACACTCAAGGGGCTAAAGAGCCACATGTGGTTTGCAAGCCGCAGTTTGCCAACCACTGGTCTAGACCAACCTTTACATGGTCATTGGAGTTTCTTCTCCAGATATGGTAACAAGAAATATCTGTTACTATAGAAAGACACCTTGGCCAGCTGGATTCCAACAGACAGTCACTGCTTAGACCCTGGTGCACATCCTTAGAAACTATAGAACGAGCCAAAATGTTAGAGAACAAGGCCTGAACAGGCCTCTGTGGGTGTGCCTCATGTTCTGAAAGCACCTGGGTAAATTAAGAAGCAAGGTTTAGACTAAGAACTGGGTCAGACAGAAAGGAGCCCAAGAAACAACAAGTACTCATATCACCGAGAACATGACACAGAAACCTGTCCACCATCTGTGCTGGTAAGTCAGAAAGAATGCATTTCTGGGAGATGCCCAGGCTCTGCAACATGACTGAGCATTTTCCATGCTGCCTCTTCCCTGAGCTGTGGCTGAAGGAGTGTCAATCACAACCCCAAAACTGCAGAAGCCCCCCCACCCTGGTTGGGGTGGGACAGGACTGCAGAGGTGGCGAGTGTTCTCTACAGAGGAGGATGCAGAGGTTTCAGAAGCTTGGCCCACCACTCCCTTCATTCTGTGAAATTCTGTAGGAGTGCCCTAACCGGTTTGAGCATCGGCCTGCGGACTCAAGGGTCCCAGGTTTGATTCCGGTCAAGGGCATGTACCTTGGTTGCGGGCACATCCCCAGTAGTGGGTGTGCAGGAGGCAGCTGATCGATGTTCCTAACTCTTTTTCCCTCTCCCTTCCTCTCTGTAAAAAATCAATAAAATAATACACTTTTAAAAAATTCTGTAGGAGCACTGTGACCCTCTGGAGATGTGCTCAGGGCATTGGCTTCCCTCTTTGCCTTCATTAACCACAGAGAAACACAGGGGAAAGGAAACTGTGATAAACAGTCACTTCCTAGACTACAGCCCAAACTCCTGCAGAGAATTTCTGTCCTAACATCTGCTCTGAGCAGCAGAACACAGATTTCAGTTTTAACTTGGAGGCAAATGGGCTTGTTTGAGCCATTCTCTCTAAAAAGAGCCCCAAAGGAACATCCCAAGGGTCAGACTCCTAGATTGTCCTTCATAGGAGAGCTGGAATTACTATGGGTGCAAAGAACACACCACATCCTCCCCCAGGCCCTCGCTGCCACTCTGAATCCCACGGTTGCTTTTGATGGAGCTGACTGACCACATGGAAAATTACCCCGTAGAAGCGATGAAAGAAAGCTGCGTGGAAAGTTACATAAAATCACAACGGAAAACGGTGCTGCTTGCTGACCCTTTATAAAATTGCCAGACCTCATGTAGTACTCCTGCCCAGGGTGATGAAATGAGGTAAAAGTTCAAGAGACACATTTAGAGGTGCCTGTTCTGCCTACATCTCTTCTCTGGAAATTGTTCCTGCTCCTAGGCCTTCAGTTTAGCTGGTTATTCATTCAGTTATCGCACAGGTATTTATTGAGCATCTAATATATTCCAAGCACGATGGTAGGTAAAGATACAAAATATGAACAAGGCAGATAAGGGCCCTTTCTTACAGAATTAATTTTTTAATGGGAAGTGTTCAATGATATGCAAGAAAACAATAAATGAACAAGATAATCTTGGATAATACACAAGTAAATGAACAAGATAATCTTGGCTATGAATTTTTAAAAACACAAACAAATCAAAATGATGTTCTAGAACAACTATTTTAACCTTTTTCATCTCATGGCATACATAAACCAATTATTAAAATTCTGCAGCACACCAAAAAATATATTTTATTTATTTATTTATTTGTTTGTTTGTTTGTTTATTTATTTATTTATTTTGCTGATCTGACAAAAATAAAAAGGTATAATTTTGATTCATGCACACCAGATGGCTATTGTTATGTTGGCTTTTGTCATTTTCTTATTTGACAATCTAATGGAAAATAGGTCAGTGCTCCTGACCGGTAGTCAGGTATTGCAAGACTATTTGTGTCACCTGTTGATAATCACTGGGTGTCCTGCTGGGCCCTGCCTCTTGAAATGGGGATTACTATCAAGAATAGGAAAACCTTTCTAGAGAGATAAGTATGAGATTACACATGAATGATGAGGAGTTGTGGCTGCAAAGAACACTCTGGGCAGGAACAAAAGCAAGTGGGAAGGTCCTAGAGCAGAGTAAGGAGAGCCACAATAGAAAGGCCAGTGTAGCCAAAGCCTGTAAAACAGGGAGGGCGGGAAAAGGAGTCTGCAGAAGAGTAGAGGCCTTGATAAGGAGCGTGGGTTTTATTTTAAAGACATCAGGAAATCGCTGGAGAATCTTAAACAAGGGAATGGCATGACCTGATAAACTTTTTAAAAAATACAAACCTTCTTTCATTTTATTTTGCTAGTGTACAGCTAATTTCTAAATTAAGAACATGCTTGCAAGAAAGGCTGGGCGGTTATTCACGCCAATCCACTCCTAGGTCAGATTTTGACTCAACTTTAAAGTACAGTGGTACCTCAAGATACAAGTTTAATTCGTTCCGTAACCTTGAGGTGTGGGAAACTATGAGACGCTCGAGTCGAGGTAAACTGGTGGGTCGTGTGCAGCCGGCCGATCTGCGCGATTACTCCTATCTCAAATGTTGTTTGTATTTCAAAGCAAAAATTGCTCGCTCGACAGCTCGTATCTCAAAAATCTCGTATGTTAGGGCACTCGTACCTCGAGGTACCACTGTAACTTTTGATAAGTATTGCATCTTGGCTCTTCAATTTCAAGTGCAGTGAAAAACGGTTTGCTTTTTTTATTTAGAATCACGGTAGATTTATCCCAATCCAAAGAGTTTCGCCCAATGAGACACTTTAGAGAATTCCTTAATTCTCACAAGTAAAACACCTGCTGACTATATACTCCAATCACCAAGTTTTAAATGATCCAAGTGTTAAACTACATGTGTGATTAGGTCATGGGTCAGTAAACTTTTCCTGTAAAGATCCAGAGAGTAACCATGTTAGGCTTTGAGGCCACATGGTCTCTGTCCAGACAACCACCATCTAACCCAGGTGGCAGCCACACCTCAGTTATCACACTGGGAGCCTTGCTTAGAGCCTCTCTCTCAGAGACTTTCTGGAGGTGCTACAATGGGAGCTGAGGAGTAGTAGAGGAAGGGATGGGGACCATGCAGAGTCCCCCTAGTCTGGAAGAACAGAATGCATGCCTGCGTGTGGCAGCCAGCAGTCTGACCGCCTGGAGACTTTAGTGAAAATTGATCATACTTAACCCTTTCAGACACCTTCCCCCAATGCAACTGTATCCCACATAGTAGGTCCTTTAGGAGTTTTTACAGAGGTGTGTGTGTGTGTGTGTGTGTGTGTGTGTGTGTGTAAGACTGTGTGTTGAGAGGGGCTCATCCTGGGTTCCCCTCCCAAGCCCTAGAGTTAAACCTTCTCAACTGCCCAAAGAGATAGTCCAGAGAGCACTTCCTTTCTTTTTTTTTCTCTCTCTCTTACCTCCATGCCTTTGCAAATGCTGTTCCTTTTGCTTGGAATTACCACCCTCCTGTCTCCCCACTTCCCATCTTCAAAAGTGCCCTTTACTCTGGGAAGATGTCCTCAAGAGTCCGACCTCCAGGCAGAGAAAGACAACCTCTTCTGAGTTCCTCCTCATCATTGTGTACAGCTCCCTGTTAAAGCAGCTGCCACCCAATAGTCTGCTTTCTCATGCATTTCCTCTTCACACCCTAGGCTTGGAGCTTCCTATCAGTGCCTGTCACAGAGCCTCATGCTAGAAGGTCTCCTTTGAATGTCCTCTGTGGAGGAAAAAACAAACCTGCTAAAGATGACAGCAGCAGCAGCAACTCAGGCCACTGCCACAGAGGGCTGAGCCGTGTAGTCCCACCCACCAAGTTTCCAGGGCCTCCCTGGTGCCTCACTCAATCCACAAAGTACTGGGCCCCAGAGAAATCCTTTCCTGCCACCCAAATTGCCCTTTCCCATAGCAATTATCCTCTGGAGTCCTCAGCAGAGGAAACCTGAGAGTTGACATTTCTTCTCACAACATCCCAGAGAGTAAAACCTCTCTCGGCCTCCACAATTAGAGCCAGGGATGCCAAAGGAGCTCCAACAAGCCTATCCCTGCCTGCCATCCATGGTTCTCTCTGGGAGAGGCCGGGCCCAGCAGGACACCCAGGGCCAAAGCTGAGGCACACCCCCCTGCACTCTGCTTCCTGCTCCCTCTGCCCCTATACCATGTCAACGTTCCTGCCACAGTCTCTTTCTATAACCCTGACCATATCCCTGCCCCTATCTCCATCCCTCTCCCCCTGTGGTGTTTTAGGGCTCCCTCCTTGGTCCCTGTCCCTCCCCACCCCTCAATGCTATGTCAGTAAACTAGTAGGCATTCTCAGTGGCTGAAGGCCCTTGAGAACATGTCAGCAGTTTCCAACCAGGATGAGAAGATCCTGCTAGTGAATTGCTGATTCAGTTCCAGCCAACAAACATGATCAAGGCCCACTCTGGGCCCAACCCTGTTCTAGGTCCTGGAGGGACACACATAGCCCAACCCAGGCCCTAAGGAGAGGCAGACCCGAGGACCACAGTTACAATCTGCTGACTACACAGAGAAGCTACCCAGCGAAAGGGAAGGGCAGAGGGAATGAGGGAAGGGAACAGAGAAGAAATCAGGGTGGCCAGCCTTCCTATGGCTTCAGCGCCCCAGGGACAGGACTCTGAAGGCTGACGGGGGTGGGGGACAAGGATGTCATCCAGCTTCACTCTTCCTGAGCAAAACTGCCATTTTCTCTCACCAATCCACAAACAGTGGGTCCAAGATAGTCTCCAAGTGACTGAGATGGGAGGCCCAAGAGCTGTGCAACAGCACCACCTTGAGGTGACAATTCCTGATTTCAGCAAAACTCCTCAGAGCAAAACCAAAAGACTGTGCAGTATGACAAGGAGACAAGAAGGAGAAGGAGTGAAGAAAGGAAGGATTCAGGGGTGCAGTATGAGTGAGATGTGGGCCGAGGAGGGAGGACACAGGAAGCAAGTAGAGTTACCTGTGGATGTCTGAACTATTCCAGCCCTTCCCACAAGAGGGCACTGCGTACCCAGCCTGCCAGCTGGGGGTCAGCGGGGGATGAGTGCAATGGACTCCTGGGCCAGTGTCCACTTAGTTCCCTATAATGGTACCTGAAGGGGGTCCCGCACTGGATTTACTCAGGTGATCACCTCATACACACCCTTTCTTAGATCTCAAAGACACAGAATTTGATTATTCATAACCTTTGGTTCCTAATACATTTTTTAGGTCAATTTATGGCCCTCTTTTATTATTTTATGTATGTCGTGTCTAATGATTGCTGAAAACTTATTTGAAAGTCAAATTCAAATGACTGAAAGCCAAATAATACATTTGTATATTAGGGATGGGTGTCGTACTCAGGAAGTTAAAATACATTCGCTCCTTCAGGGGCTGAAAGAACTGGGTTCCATGCAAAACAAAGAGGAACTGAGAACATCCCAACGAGCCAAAGATCATGTCTCTTTAACTATGTTGAAAACCAGAAACCCAAGGGGCATCCCTTTCCAGAAGCCCTGCACCCTCAGGATCTCCCCACTACAAACACATCTTTAGACAAGGAGTTGGCAAGTTATGCTGGGCAGGCCAAATCCAGTCCAATTGTTTTGTAAACCCTATGAGCTAAGAATGGTGTTTTTTTTAATGGTTGTGGAAAAAAAAATCCAAAGAAAAATTATATTTCTGACACAGGAAAATTGCATTAATTCAAATTTTATCACCAATAAACAAGTTGTATTGAAACACAACCACGTTCATTCACAACTGTATTGTCCACAGCTGTTTCCGTACTATAGTGCAGAGTTACTTAGTTGCCATAGAGACCAGAAGACTCCCCCTCCCCAAACCTAAAATATTTACTATCTAGCCCTTCACAGGGAAGGATGTGGGCCCCTGCTCTAGACCAAAGTCCAGAAAAGAAATTTAATATGCATGTGTCTGGCTGCTCTCCCTTCTGTCCTCCTTCCCCCTCTCACTTTCCCTCTCCTTCCTCCTACATTTGGCTGGGACCAAGGTGTTTATTTATTTCCTTTACATAATCTTCCCCCCTCTGATTTCAGCCTCATGAGTAAGACTTAGGGACAGGCAAAGGTACCTGTTCTAAGGAAAGCTGGAGCTTTCTAGTGGAAGTGCCTCCAATGGGCCATGGGTGTGCGGCAATATGGTGTGGTGATGGCTGTGGCATCAGCCCTTGGGGGGAGCATGTGGGCACCTGGAGCAGGTAGGCTGGTTATTCGTGGGGAGAGGCTCACCTACAACTTCTTAAAGGACCGCCCTCTCAAGCAGGCCCCCTCAGGCAGCAAGGACAATGATCCTCCTCAGCATCCTCTGCCACCTAGGCATGTCCTTGGGCAGCCAGCTGCTGCCCATTGTGGACAAGGAGGAGTGTGTGTCCCATGAGCCCAGGGAACACAGAGCAAAGGCCAGGAGGGGTGAGGGTAGGGACAAGGAGAACAGGAGGGAGGTTCTGGCGGGCACAGCATCAGAGGGCAGCCCTGAATCTCTCTCTTCCCACATACATACAGAAACCACATGATTTATTGTGGTGCACTTTCTTCTTTTGAAGTCAGCTTCAATGAGATATAATTTAGATGCAACAAAATGCATCCATTTTAACGATATAATAGTATGAGTTTTGATAAATGCACATGTGGGTGATCTACCAGTGTAACCACTGCCATAACCAAGATAGAAAACCTTGCCATTACCCCCAAAGTTCTCATGTACCCTTTTACAGTCATTCCCCCCAAAACTCTCAACTGCTGCCCAGACAACTACTCACCTGTCTCCCATCACTGAAGATTAGTTAAGCCTGCCCTAGAATTTCAAAGAAATGAAATCAATCCCACAGCATGTACTTTTGTGTGTCTCTGGCTTCTTTCACTCAAGATAATGTGTGTGAGATTCATCCATGTTATGTTATGTTATCAATACCAAACTAATGCACTTTCTTTCTTTCTTCCTTTTTTTTCTTTCTTCCTTTCTTTTGTGTGTGTGTGTGTGTGTATGTGTGTGTGTGTATGTGTGAAAGGAGATGCTCTTAATAGTCATGTCAGGTCAGAGTTATCAATCAGAGCCTCTCAGGGAACGTTCGCTCTATGTATATGGGCTGTTGCTATCCTTTGCAGCAGCTGAGATTTTGTTGTCACATCCAAGCTGACTGCAGGCTGGCTGTTGTAAGAATGTGTGTGTGTGGTTCACGACTAATGCTTCGTTGTTATTCCAGTCCACTCAAGTCGGAAAGATTTGGTGGGTTCTAAATCCAATGCCTTATCACAAAAATGTCAACCCTGCATTTGTCAATGGAAGAAGAGAAAAGGCTTATATTCCTTAAATATAATTTCAACTGCTATAATTTTTGAGTGGTTATAAAGTTGTTTTCAAATTTTTTGTATCGCCAATTTGTACAAACAGAATTTCCTGTCAATGAGGGTCATCCAGAATTTGAATAAAACATTAAAATTGTTTATCAGTTTTATCAACCTGAAATTAGGTATAAAAAGACATGTTTATGGAAGCAAGATCATGTTTAACAAGAATGTTATACAAATTCATTATTAACATTTTCCTTTGTGTTTTACTATAATTACATAACACGAGCAAATGTCCCTGGGTCCCCTTCAGTTTCAGCCAGGGTGCCAGTCACACATTCTCATTCTCTGTGTGCTGTGATGGGGAAAGATCAGGCAGCCCCGCCCAGACAATGGAGAAGCGGTGGCTAGGCTGGAACCTGTTGTCTTCTAAAGAAGTCTCTCCTGCCCTCTAGTGATAATCTTCGTAGCTGGGTCTCAACAGAAAAACAGTGACATACTAGAAAATGGTAATTCAATACATCAGTTTTATATTTGCAAAAATATCACCCCTATTACTCGGGCATTATGCTTGCAGGTGAAAAACTTTATGGGCATCCTCCTTTGGCTTTGAAGGCCAAGATTATGGCTTGTATTCCGTCACCCTTGTCATCCTCATCATTTTGAGACCTCTGCAGGCCAGAGGCCCTGGATCCCTGTGGAGCCCTCACTTTTCCTCTCTCCATCTCCACTACTACAGGGTGGCAAAACCTCCACCATCCCTGCTAGAAGACCATCCTTGCCATCACCTAGACCCACCAGCCACCAAACCCTTTCTTTATCCCCATCAGATGCAAGGACTGCAGGAGGGGAGAGAGGAGAGAGAAGCACCCACCCTGTTCAACAATCTGATATCAATAGACAAGCTCCAGTCCTCAGGCATCCAAGGGAGTTCCCTGAGATTGAGGGAAAAGGGTCCAGCTCTATATAAAAACTTCCTGAACTCCACACCATAGAGACCTAGCCTTTTATCCCCTAGAAGCTGTAGATAACAAGTGGCCAAGAGAGATCACAAAATCATCATCCTATAGCTGACAAGTGAAGTACCAGTTTGAAGGTATCAATGTTTAGGTACATAAGTGAAAGTTACATAACACTTGGAACATCTAAACATTGGGGATCATTCATGCAGGCAGCAAAGAATATGTTGAGGGTTCTCATTTAAAATGACCATTTATTATTGAGGTAATTTCAGTTCTGCTCTGAGTACAAATCCAGAAAACTATCCATTCTATTTAATGTGTTTTAGTATTTACTCTGTCGTATCTTCATCCTTGTCATCCTCCTCATTTGGAGACCTCTTCAGGTCAGAGGCCCTGGCTCCCAGAAATCCATTTAGAAAGAGCTGTGATAAGGTTAAGTCACAACAGGGAATGGCAACTTCATGACTGTTATGATGAAGGACATCAGAGGGACACAGAATTTCTCTCCTCACCTTTGTTTCTAAATGGGCCCTTCAGAGGTGCACACATGCTCCCCAAATGTGCTTGCCAGGGGAGTAAGCCCCAGTCTTGGTGTCGAATAAATACTTTTTCTCTGGACTATGTGACTGGACTTAGCTTGGGCAGCAGAGGTTGACAGTAATCAGTTCAGCCTCTTCCTAGTCATAGTTACATGTGACATAACAAGGCAGGCTCAATGGTATTCAATTGTATAAGCTCTTGGCATGCCTCACTTGCCCCCACTCCAGGCTGCCATCTCTGGATCAGTGAGGCCCCATTGGACCCTGCACAAGACAGCAGCCATCAGCAGTTGAGTTTATGGAGTCATTATAGGACTGAGCTCTGATGATCTCTTGAGGAATCTTCCCTTATCATACTGGTCTTCCTGAAGACAAATTGTATCATGGGCTCTATGCTGGGGAGGACTATTTTGGTTGCAAGTGATTCTTACAATTTTAGCTGGACCACGCCAAAAAAAAAAAAATGGCCCATGAAACTACAAAGTCCCGGGGATGACTAGCCTCAGGCAAAAAGCATCATGTGGGCTCAAATATGATATTACCCAGTCTGGCTCTACTCTCCTCTGTGTTTAATCTCAGATGTCACATCTAAGGGAGAATGACTGCCAGCAGCTCTAAGCCTTTGTCTTCCAGGATACAGTCCAGTTGGAAAAGAATAAGTCTCTTCCGCAAAGCTCCTGCTCCAGTCCTAGAATTTATGCTGGTGGATGGCTCTTGAGCCATGTGCTAATCCCTGAACTAAGCACTGTAGTCAAGTGACAGAGTAGGACACATGCTCAATATGTCCAGCCTGTCCTCTCTCCTAAAGTCTAGCCATCAAGACAGCAGCAAACTTAGGTCCCCATTTCTGAGTCAAACTAACCCACACATGACCACTTCCTGGTCTCTTCTGGTTTTAGCTTCTCCAGAACTCCTTGTCCTCCCATCTTTCCTTCTCTCCCTTGGGCTGTCCATCCAGAGACCTACCCACTGAGCCCCTCCCAGTCAACTAGCCCTCTTTATAACTTGCTTCCCCATGCCTCCTTCCATCTCTGAGTTTAGGCCTGAATTCAGGAACTGGGAGAGCTTCTTTCAAAATCCTTGGGTCTTTTAGCACCAAGATTCCCAGGAAATTCTCTGCACTGAAATGCACTGAGCATGCCCCTGCCATCCTTCTGGCACAGGAGACCAGCTGCACTAGTATCTGAAGGACTGAGAAGCCAGAGCAGAATAAAAGAGGTTCAGAAGCAAAGCTTCTCATCCTGTTCCCTCCTTGACAGCTCAGATAGTGAAAGGCCTGAAATGCCATGCTGAAGGGCTGAAGCTTTATCCACTAGCCCTAGGAGATAGAGAGTAATCAAAAGGCCTGTTGGGTGGATGAGTGACAAATAAACAAGTAACCTGAGCCCAGAGATGGCAAGTGACTTGCCCTACATCACACAGCAAACAAATAGGAGCAGCAGTACCAAGCTCCAGGCCTCCCATACCCATCCTGGGCTCGAGCTGCTTCCATCTCAGAGGGGCTGTTTGGGAATCCTGAGGATCATCAGCCATGGTTTCACTTCTCAGGGCTCTACATCTAGGCTCCTGAGCACCAAGAGAATACAGGAGCCTGGGGGTTATAAAGAGAGAATCAGAGAGAACCAGCAACTGGGACATTTCAGGAAGGCTCAAGCTGACCTCTAAAGAGACCAGGGAATTGGAGTAAGACTAAATTTTCTGAGACCGAGGAAGTGGAGGGGCAGAGGGACCCAGCCCCAAGCTCAACTACATTTTGTTCTGGGTAAGTCCAGCCAAACTCTGACAACAACTCCTGCCCAGCAAAGCCCAGATCTTCCTGCCTCTTACAGGGGTGCCACTTCTGAGGAAGCTGTGGAACAGATGGGGTGGGGAGATGTCATCTCTGGACTCCAAAAGCCTGGGCATTGCTCCTGCTGAGCCTGGCATTTTGCCCCAGGCACAGGGCTCCTCCAAGTTACAAAGGGCAGGGACTGGGACTGGGGGTGGAGGGGAGGAGCCTTCTGATTCCTCATTTGGGGGAGACTGAAACTAACCTGGAGCAGGAAAAGTCAGGGCTTCAAAGGTGAAAAACCATCCAGAATTCCCATGAGAGCTCATCACTGTATCCCCAGTGCCTGGCAGACATATGTGCTCAATAAATATTCATTGAGTAAAAAATGGACTTATCAAGTTGGAGGGAGCAATTTTTTAAATCCATTTTGCTGCTACCATCCTCTCTCTACTGCACCCTCATCACAAAATAATAGTCTGGGCAGGAGTCAAGTCAATGGCATTGACAGTGGTCAGCGGAGAAATGCCATCCTTGAGTGGTGGTCCACCCCAAGTAGAACATTTGACCTTCAGCTCTGCCAAACGCATTTGATGGACGCAAAAGGTATTGGGCTGGAAATCAGACATCTAAGGGACAGCCCAGCCTCTCTCAGTGACAGATGAAAGAACACATTTTACATTTAATGGTCCCATTATTATCCCCATTTTCATAGATGCAACAACTAAGATTGTGACTGGCACTGGAGCACACTGGGTGGGGAGTGGAGCTTGAGCCCTGAGTGGCTGCTCTACATGCTGGGAACTCGCTTTTCGACCACAAGCAGCTTCTTTGCCCTCTCTGGGCCTGTTTTTCCATCCAAGATATTGAGTCTCCAGATAGTCATAGGTCTCCTGGGAAGGAGGCGCCCCCTGTGGTCCCTCAGGATCGGTGGATGTGCTGCCCTCCCTCTGCCTCCTCTAGGTGCTCAGCTTGCCACCTGGAGGAGCCTCAGTGCCCATGCTGGAGGCTGGTCTGAGCTTGAATGGCTGAGAACAGGGCATCTGGGGGCTGCTTGGGCCCTCACTCATCTGAGGCCACGATCTGGATCTTTCTATCACCTCTCCTTAGAACAGTATGAAAGAGCCAAGTTAGAAAGCTAGGAAAGAAAGAAGAGGAAAAGCAAAGGGCACAGGAGACACCCAGCCTCCCCTTACTCTCAGGTGGGGTCCCGGGAGCCCCAGGTCTTGACAGGGCTCCTTAATAAAGTCACAGTCAGGAAAGCCTCATTTCAGGACAGTTATTCAACACCCATAGTGGGCTGTGCCAGGCCCAGGGGATGCACAGGTGAGTGAGACACAGCCTGTCCCCCAAAAGAGTCACAACCTCATGGTTGGGGAGGGGGTGTGTGGAATGGGTGAAGTAGATGGACACAGTAGTCTTCAACCCAACCTAAAAAGTGCTGCGAGGAGGCAGTGCTGGTGGCTAGGAGCAGAGGAGGTAATGATCTCCACTTGAGAGGTTGAAGAAGATTAGTCTGGGCTGCCACTGCCAGGGTGTGTCTAAGGTGGGGGTGTTTTTGCCCCAGGAAAGAGCATATACAGGGGTGCAGAGACATGGTCACCATGAGGAACAACCTGCCACTTACACTGGCTCTGGAATCCCCCTTTGAAAGTGCAGCCTCCAGTCTTACCTCTTATTTGTCTGTTTCTGCCTAGCCTGGTCTTGACCTTCAGATGATCTTCAGGCTCCATCTGTCCCAGTTCTCCCAGCACAGGTCAGCCATACACCCTCTGGCCTCCCTGACTTCCAGTCTCCTCTTTCCTGAGCCACAAACTCCTTGCCTGTGAAGAGTGCAGGGGGGTCATTTCCAGGAGAAGGTTGGCCCCACTACAGAATCACACCCTTCCTCTACCAGGGACCTTCCAGTAGACCCTCATTCAGCCAAGTTGTCTCCCTGCTTCCCTTATCACTCTTCTCTTCTTCATTCAAGCCCTCAAATCCTTCTTCTCCTACCTCAGAATTTTTAGAATAGCTTCTCCATCTACCCTACTGAGGCAGTGATTATTCAGCTGACACTTCCTCAATATCTCTTCCTTCAAATCTGTATCTTTCTTATCTCCCATTCTTTCCTCCCCCTCTTCAGTCTTGCCCATCTCCTGTCCATGCTCTACCCAGCTTTCTTTTTTAAAATATATTTTATTTATTTTTTACAGAGAGGAAGGGAGAGGGATAGAGAGCTAGGAACATCTATGAGAGAGAGACATTGATCAGCTGCCTCCTGCACGCCCCCTACTGGGGATGTGCCCACAACTAGGATACATGCCCTTGACCAGAATTAAACCTGGGACCTTTCAGTCCACAGGCCCACACTCTATCCACTGAGCCAAACCGGTTTCGGCTCCACCCAGCTTTCTGATACCAATAGCTGATGATAGATAGATAGATAGATAGATAGATAGATAGATAGATAGATAAGATAGATAGATAATTTGTGTGTGTGTGTGTGTGTGTGTGTGTGTGTGTGTGTGTGTTCTGTTGTTTCTGTTTCTCTGAAGAATCTCAGCTAATATACCCCTTCCCTCCACTTAATTCTCAGAGAGGGACATAGTCCAGGCTTCCTTTTGGGGAAATTCAAGTAAGTGTGAGATCATTGTGGAAGTCCTGGGCATTCTATGGCCTCTTCTCAGCCACCAATGGCCCAGTTTGAGCATCTCCATGATGGGCTGTGCTGCTCCTTGCAATCCTTCCAGTAATAATCTGACTCATGGCCTAACACTGAGGACTTCCTTGCACTGATGAGATGAGATTATTAGAAAAAGGGTTTACTTGAAAGAAAAATGTTGATAAATGTGACAAACATTTACTCTGCAAATTACATATCAGTCCTAAAAAGTCACCAAAATCTATTCTCACCAGATTTCCTCAGTCAGTCCGTCACTCAACAAGTATTTATTAAATTCCTTCATGTGCCAGACACTGTTTTAGGTTTTGGGAATGCAGTAGCCCCCAGTTACATCTAAACAGGGACAGGCAGACAAAAAAAAATAAACAGATAGTTATGTAATATGTTATAAAGAGTTCTGAAGAAAAAATTTAGCATGGTAAGGAGGTGGAAAGAGGAGAATCTAATGAAGGAGGTAGATTCCAGGAGAAAGCCTTTTTGTTAAGGTAGCATCTGAACAGAATCCTAAAGGAAGTGAGGGAGTAAACCAGGTAGGACTGTGAGAGAAGAGCTTCATAGTAGAGGGAGCACCAAATGCTTGATACCCTTAAATGTGCTGGCATGTTCTAGGAACAGCAAAGAGGCCAGTGTGGCTGGAGTGGAGTGAACAAGAGAGAGTGTAGTAGGAGAAAGTCATGTGGGGTTTAAGTTCATGATAAGAACTTTGGATTTTACTCTGAGAAAGGTGAGAAGCCATTAACATGTTTTTCCAGGGTTGGTGTATTAACTCAATAGAACTCATAAAAGGTGGAGGAAAAAAATAGGGGAGATGTGGCTTTACTATCCAGAGCTTTTGTGCCAGCCTTCCTGAGCCACAACACGCCCCAGAGAGACTTCCATGGTTGCATTTTCAATAGTCATTGCCTTGCCTGCCCATTACATTGTCTCATGCCCACAAGAGGAGCAGGTTTTAACCTTAGGGAGAGGCACCTGTAGATGGGAGAAGGGCAGTGAGGAGAAGGACCATCAGGAGCCACAATTTGACTTCCATCTCTACAAGTGTATACTTGTGCTTTCAGTATTGCTTCTCTGATCCTCTTTCATTATAATCTTAACAACGGTCATGTCAAGATATCACCTTAAAAATTGTCTTCTAAGAAATGTGCCCATGGAGACCTCTGCTCCCCTTCTCTTTACCCACCCACTGTCCATCTCACTGTCCAACCTGTACCTTTGCCTGGATTACTGAGTACCATAGCATGTGACTTGAAGAAGTACCTCTTGAGTCAATAAATGTAGAAGCTTTTCTGTTCCTTCCTCATTACCTTTCTGTTCCCACCACCATTCTATTTCTATGGCCAACATGATCACCCCTTCCCCACTGCATCAGTCCATTGTGTGAGAGAGAATCCAGAAATAAAGATATGAGAAAGGGTGAGCAGAGAAAAAGAGGGAGGGGGCATATATATAAAAAAACGTGAGGAGCAAAAGCAGGATCCCTGAGGATGTAGCTCAGGAATCTCTGCTGGTGGAGAGCAGGGAGGACTCCACTTCCCCAAAAGTGTCCTTTACATCAAGAAGATGGCAGCGGAAACCCTCATTAGAGGGTCCCTGGGTCAAGTAACAGTTTTCTATCCCAGATAGCTCAGCCATACGGAGAGACCAGAGCCCCAGGCAGAAAACATTTCTCCTGGAAGCACACTGTGTTCTCCTACACCACAGAAATGTTTTCTTCTTCTTTTCCAATTCTTCCCTTCCTGCCTTGAGTAACAGACACATCCGAGTGCCCCCCTCTGCCCTCCCTCCACATCGCGTGAAGCTATGCTGGGGTTTATCAGGAGTGAAGAATGGCGATGACTCAGCCTGGCCACCTGCATCCATTTTCCAGCCCTGTGCCTGTGGCGTGACCTCAAAGATGACCTCCACACCACAGAGCAAGATGTGCCATCTCTGCCTTTGCTGAACCCAATTCCAAGAGAATTTTTCCATGATTTGTCACTTTCTGAGAGGACTTGCCTAAAAAAGTAGTCGTTTCCAGGGCAAAGCAAAAAATAATCAATGGAATCTAGAACAATCCTAGGGAAAGGCTGGTCCCACTGGAGAAGAGAAAGTTTTCCTGCCCCAGTTGAATCACAGTCCTGGTCCTGCAGAAGCTCAAGAGCCCTTGCTCTTATTGGAAGGGTGTCCCAGCACCCTCACCCCTGACCTTTGTCCTCAAGACAGCATGAGAGACCTTCGCTCTGGTGCAGAGCCCCCAGGGAAGCAGATAAAAAAAATCTCATCTATTCTCCATGTGTTGAATATTTGGATTTAGTTAACTTCAGCCCAAACCTTTTTTCTGAGTTCCAGTCTCATTTCTCCAACTGCCTCTTTGACCCACGTGGATGTTTATCTAATAGAGATCTTAACATGCTCAAATCTGAACTCTGGATTTCCTCCCCCAAACTCCGAAGCTTCTTTGCTTGGAGATTCCACATCTCTCAGTAAACGGCACCACCACTCAAACCAGAAATGTGGGTGTCATTCATGGAGTCTTTCTCACCCACCACCTCTAATCTTCCCATTTTAGGTACAAAAATATGTCTCCAGTGCCATGACCTCTGATCAAACCACCATCACCTCTCAACTGAAAATCTGCAGTAGTTCCTACTGGATCTCCCTGCTCCCATGTGGCCCCTCTCCTATCTATGTTCCACACAGCAGTTGGAATAACCTTTTAAAAATAAAAATTAGATCACATCAGTCCTTGCTTAACCTTTATCCTTTTTCAATATCCTCACCATTGCCCAAAAGCTGTGCATGAATGTCTCCTGTCTACCTTCCTGGTCAAATTTCCAGCCACTTTCTTGTCTGATATACTTCAGCCACGCTGCCTTTCCATTCCTGGAACACATTTTCTTGCCCATCTCAGGACCTTAGCATGCTATATTTCCTGCTGTTTGTACATTTTGTCCCTCCACCACGTCCTTCGGATCTCAGCTGGAAGGCCACTTCCTCAGAAAACCTACTCCCAACATCCTTTCTAAATAGCTCACACAATTTCTTGTTACTCATCTTGGTTTTCTATATAGCATTTAGTCAATTAGCATGATGATAAACATGTAAGTATATGATTATAATCATCCCCTCCCTCATTTTTTTTTTTTGGTCATCTCCACAAGTATAAGCCAGGCCTATGGGTGGACACTTCAGCTGAGAGATGCTAGGGAGATGGAGGCAGGACACAGTTTTACTGAGATAAGAACTCAAGTTGGACTTGTTTATTGCTGTATTCTCATTGCCTGGCACAGAACCTGGTAGAAGTACTTACAGATCGACTGGATGGATGGTAAGTTGGTGGTGGGGAGGTAAGTGGAGGAGGGAATTTCAGCCTTTAACAAAAGCTGTAGGAACTATGTCCAAGGAAGGGAAGTTGATTAGAGAGAGCAGCCCCTCCACCTGCAGAACCTTGTAGACCCAAGTGCAGAGATGTAAATAATGTCATTTCAGTATCTGGATTAAGAAGGAGAATAGTAAAGGTCAGCCTTGAGTGTACCAGGTGATACCGGCCTGCACTATGGGAGGGAGAATTAAAATCAAAAGAAAGAGGAATATAGTCTGCTTTTCTCCTTCTCCTCGGGCAGAGTTGCTTGGGTTCAGCTTGCTGAGCTGATATAGGATGATTCATAAAATCTAGGGCATGTTTACATGACAGAGTTGATTCTAAAATGTAAGAATCCCTCATTGGTATACTAGGGGATCTGTTTCTGGCAGGGAAGGATGCTACCCATTGAGTTCCAACAACATTTGCAACCAATAGAAGAAAGGCATATGGAAAGGAGAGAAAACTCCAATGCAGGGCATAGTGGGACAGGAAGTACAGCCCATGCCAGTGTCATTAGAATGGGCACATAGAAGAAATATGCAGGACCAAGGGAGGAGCAAGAGAAAGTGGAGAAATGAACCCTGAACCAGGGGCCCAGCCTGGGGCTCCCTATGCCAGCCTTCAGGTAGGAAAATGATTCCATACCCCATAGAATGGGAACTGAGGCTACTGTCAGAATTGGCTCAGGCCTGGAGATGGGCTCAGGCCTAGAAATGGGAATCGAAATGACTGCAGTCAGGAGGTGCTGCAGACATAGAAGCAGAAGCAGCAAGGTGCACACAAACGGGGCAGCATCCTGGGGAACATCAGCATACACTTGCCACATCCAGATGGTAGAATGAAAGAAAAATGTCATTGCCAGGAGAGTTGAAGGATAACCAAGAGATACCAGATTTCTCCTGTCAAGCCTCTCCCCAAAAGGCCATTTTATGACTCTCTGATTCCCTGGTTTGAGCAGGGACTCAAGAGAAAGAGGCACCTCCTCCCTGACCTGGCCTGGCTTTCCCTATATTCTGTCCTGAGGCAACTTCCAGGCAAAGAAGATAAGAATAAGGGACCATCCTTCCCCCAGGATCCCCGGAGAGAGGGGGGATCCTGGTGTGTGAACCTAGGACACCCACCTTCCGATAGCTTCCCCAAGGCTTCCAACCAGCCACACACTGGTGTTAGCTCCCAGCTCGCTCCAAAGCCCACCAACAAAATTCTCTCCAATCAACACTGCTCATCCTGCAGCTGCTCCCAAAGGGGAACTTCATAGGCAGATCTATTTCACAATTGTTATCTTCACATCAGGACCAAAGGAACAGGGTGTATTGGAAAGAGCACTGGGCTGGGAGCTAGGAGCTCTGTGTCCAGCCCTGCCTAATACTAACAGACAAGCCCCCACATCCTCGCCCTGTCTCCCTCACAAAGGTAGGGTCTGGAGCAGAGGGATTTACATCTTACTGTAAGCAAGCACTTTATATGAAGAAGAGCCCACAGGAATAGGATCTCGGGGGTGGAGGGGCCCCTTAACCACATTTACACATGTGACTCTGATCCATAGCCATAGCTGAGCTTACCAAGAGTGAGCCTGTCACCTTCCAAGCCCAATGAATTCCTTTCCCCAAGGAATTTGGAATTGGGGAAGGAAGAGAGAGAAAAGGGGCTCACGTGAACTCAAGAGAGTGGGGCAATCGTGTTTTCTTGCCATGCATTCAAGAGAGCAGAGACCCAGTCTGCAATGAGAGAGGAGAGTGAAATAATATGCAAGACTGGTGGATGTGAGGGTCAAAGAAAGCCATGGACATTTTGTCCCAGGTTCTAGGTCTCCCTGAAGCCCAGCTATAACTTTGGTTAAGCTAGCTTTTAAAAATGGGTCCCCCTTTGATCCCAAGTCTCCTGATAGCGTCAAAGTAGTAAGCGCTGACAAGGGCTGTCATGGGTCCTACTCACCAGTTAGGTTATCTGGTTGGGCCTCTCCCCCACTGCTTTGTGTCCTGACAGGCGAGGGACAGGCGCCAGTTCACATCTGCATCTCACCCCCCGCAGTACAACCCAGCCCAGGGCTTTGGCCACAGTAGGTGTTTGGTCAACTTTTGTCAGATTGAGACAGAATCCCAAGACAGCCATTCCTCCGTGAGGCGTGTTCCTCAGAGCTGGCCAGGGCAGCTCTCCCTCCCTGTGCAAGGTTGTCTTTGGTGCCGGCCTCATGGTCAGTCCACAATGAAGCTATGACCCCTTCAAGCCCTTCCGGTCCCGCTATCTGTGACCCTGCATGAGCCCAGGACTCAACCCCTGATGCAGCCAGCCCACAACTTCCCAAGTTTTATTTTTATTAACCCAACTGGAAAGTTGGACTTCATTCAGGATTGTGCTGAAAACCAGATGCTGGAGCTGGGCTCCGGTTTCCTAGATAAACACATTGCAATAATATGCATCTACTCGTGAAATGCTCTCTGTGGCGGCACGTGGCAGCTCTCCAGAAGAAAGAAAAACAGTGTGAAAGCTACATTTGAAGCTTCTCACTCCTCTTCCTGGCCAGAGGGTGGTGATCATAGCCAAGTGTTTTGTTGGCCCCACTGCAGGCCAGCTCCTGCTCTGCTGGCTCCCCTAGCCCTCTCTGCTCCTCTGGCCAGGAATTTAACGGCTTCTAGAAAGAACCCAAGCCTTCCCTGACTCTCCTGTCTGGATGAAGGCCCTTCCTCTGAGCTCCCACCATGCCCTTGTTGACCCCAAGTCTAGCAGTGATAAGACAGGACTATAATTGCTTGGCTTGTCTGGTTCCTCCAGAACAGCTCAGAAGCTCCTTAAGGTGAGGAACCAACCTGTTCTTTCTGGCCAGAGCTGGTGAGGATAGTTGTAATGTCACTGAATGAATGAACAAAAGGGAGTGGGGGAACAAGAGAGCTGCACATGTGGAGGAGATATGGGCTTCAGGAATGTTGTTGAGGTCTGCTTTTCTCTGGCCTGAGTGTTTTCACTGACTGACTTGTGCAACATCCATTGAGCTTTTATTTTGCAATCGACCCTGTGT
The DNA here is from genome assembly GCA_011751065.1 of Lasiurus cinereus. Lineage (NCBI taxonomy): Eukaryota > Metazoa > Chordata > Mammalia > Chiroptera > Vespertilionidae > Lasiurus > Lasiurus cinereus. The sequence goes on from JAAGEH010000135.1 coordinate 6,612,969, forward strand.
TTGGTGTGGGGACAGGAAGGACAATGGTGCATTCCTGCCCTCAAGGACCCACCAACTGGTAGAAGAGACAGACACAATAGAAGTGCGAGGTTTTCTTTCCACACATGAGTCCGCCATCTCTTGTGCAGAAGGTTTGTCCCTAGACAATGATAACATTTATGACAGAGACTTAACCTGGACAGAAATTGGGAAGGCCTGTGGGAAGAGTTAGCACACCCTATGTTATCCCCAGACTCTCACAGGAAGAACTTTGTTTGCAACAGAGCTTTATGGTTGTAATAGTTCCTCCCCTTCTCTTCCTTTTCCCCTCTGTGTTCTGAGGACAGCCAGATCCTGGAGAAAGGGCCTCCTGCTTCTTTCTTTCCCTCCACACGGCTCTCCATGGCTACATGTACTGAATTGCAATCCTTTCTTTTTCACAAATAAATCCTTTTTGGTGACGGGATAGCTGGTCTAACATAGAAACTGTTAGCATAGAAAACCCAGACAATGGAAGGTAATCAATATTAAAAAGAGGATTGTCTGTTTTATGGGTGCCTTTTCTTGATGATTTTGAAAAACATTAGGACCTGAAGACCTCAGGACATGATGCTACAACTCTAGAATGACACCCTGGCAAAGGCACAAAGTAGAAAAAAAGCAAGGGATTATAAAACAGGTGAGAAGAGCAAAGAGATCTCCCATTTGCTATCTAAGGCTACTTCTATATGGACCCATAAATGATCTGATAGGAAAATTAAATAACTGCTTGCTGCATCCTATGGACTCCACAGGTAGATATAAATCCTCGACAGTAAGAGATGTTTCAGGTGGTTGAGTATACCAGTCCCACTCCCTCACCCAGGTGTTACAAGAGAGGGCCAAGATTTACAGAGATACTTCCGCTCTGGCATAATCAGGACTGTACAAGGAGCATAGAGGGAAGGGGAGCTGTGCCTTCACTGAGGAAGGTATGCAGTCTGGCACCTGGGTTCAAGTCCTGCCATGGTGCTCCTGGGTTCAAGTCCTGCCGTGGTGATCCTGGGCCTTTCCAGACCTCAGCTGCTCAAGGTAGGCAGTAAACATCCTATCACATTGTGCATGTGGAAGAGATGGGGGAGGATGAGCACATGAATTCACAGAACTGCCAGGGAAATAGCAATTACAACCCCAGCTGTTGTTGTCGCAGACATTTCCCTTCCACCAAATCACATAACTGCAAGTCTGCTCCAGACCACGTGGTGTTTCTGTGTTCTGAGGACAGTCAGATCCTGGAGAAGCATTCAGTGGCTGCCCCCTGTCCTGGCTGTCTGGTGCTGATCTGTGTGTCATTAGGGTAGCCTGAACAGAGGTCAAATCTCCTTCCAGGAGAATAAGAAGGGTGGAGCAGATTTCTCAGTAACCTCAAAAATTCCAAAAATAGGCTTGATTTAGACAATAAAATGTAATCTATGTAACTGGTCATTCACTTTTTTTTCTGTGGGAAGAGAATTGTGTTTCAATTAAAATGACCGAAGTTATGGCCCTAGATGGTGTGGTTAGGTGCAGGAGGCAGCCGATCCATGTTTCCCCCTCACATCAATGTTTCTTTCTCTCTCCTTCCCCCTTCCTCTCTCTGTAAAATTCAACAACAAAAAATCTTTTTTAAAACCTGAAGTTACATTTAAGAAATCAGCACAATTATTACAGACATAGCTATAAAGACCATTTTTATTTATAAAAGACAGACACCACCACCATTTTTAGCATGTTTCAGACTTCTGTGTGATTGCCTCCCAGGAATGGCAGAATTTCCTTTGTTCTAAATGAATGACAAGTACTGTGGAGGGACTCAATTGAGAGCACAAGATGCCAAGACCCCCAGAATCTGAGAATGGGGACCCAGCTCTGAAAGAGGGAATCTGAGGGGTATGCCAGAGTACCCACTAAGTCACATTACATCTTCAAATTGCCTGTGTATATCCTTGATCCAATATTCTAATAACATGTTTGCCTTTTTATAGATTTATCGTTCCTACATATTTTTATAAATCTTAATATTTTATTATACATAGCAGTGTCCCAAAAAAATGTATACACACACAATGAATGATTTTAAAGGCAGTGTTTATTAAAATACATTTCATTTTCAAAATTGAGTTATCAGCTGTTAAAGTATGTATACATTTTTGGGACACTCTGTATATACAAGTCTTTTCCCCTACTGTGCCATTTATTTTTTTTATTGCTTCCTCAATCTATGTGTAAGTTCACTGTTTGTTTATCTGAGACCAGTCAGCTTTTCTCCAAGAAAAAGACTGTTAGACAAACTCAGTGAAAACAGAGTAGAGACGAGTTAGGGGAAAACCCAAAGAGAGAGGAGTAGAAATTCAGAAAGGCAGACAGGGCCTGGGGAATAGGAAAGTCATACAGAGAAAGAAAGGAATGACAGTTTCTTTTGTGTTCATAACTTATGTTATCTTAGCTTGTACAAAAGTGTTCACTATCATGAGATAAATCTGCCAGCTTCTTCCAGGCTTATAAATGTTTGTATCTTCTTTCAAATGGTCTTCACTACCCCAAATTAAAAAATAAAAAACTCTCATATATTTTGTTCTAAAATGTTTTAGTTTTATCCTTTAGTATTACTTCCTTTTTTGAATTTTACTTTTGTTTATGGGTAGAGTAGGAATCTAACTTAACTCTTTCCCAAACTGATATCTAATAACATCTCTTATTACATAACTCACCCTCAACCCCCTCGCTTTATCCTCTCACTTGAAATATCTATAACACACTAAACTCCCACATTTGGAAGAGTCTGTTTCTGGACACTATTCTGGTCCGTTGGATTATTTGCCTATTCCTATGCCAAAGCCACAATGTTTTAGTCACTGTAGCTTTATAATATATTTTTATATTTTATAGGACAAATTCTTCACCATTATTCTTTTTCAAAATGTTCTTGGCTAAGCTTGCATCTTTTCTCTTCCAGATGAGCTCAAGAATCAGCAGTCAAGTTGCATAAGATGTTCTGAACAGATCAAATACTCTGTTTCTAAATGTTCCTCCTTTTCTAATTACTGATGTGTTTCTCCTTCCTGCCCCCACCTCCTGGAAGCCATACATATGGTCATCAGTAAGGCACTCCCAAAATTCTAAGAATTAAGCTATTAAACGCTCCACATTCTAAATAAAACTAAAATGAGAATCCTGGGATCAGAAGTAGGAAGCGTAAAATCTAATTGATTGCATTAAACAAATTTATTTTTAAAATAGAAAGAATGGACCAATCACAAAGGGTAGCGGGCATACAAGCACAGTCGGAAAGCATGAGCATGAAAGAAAGTAGAGACAGCACCCAATTCACGAACTGGTCACAACATGGTAATGGGGGTAAGGTGTAACATATGCTACCTGTGCCCCCACTTATATCCCCTCAGTACTATATATTTTGGTGCCCACCAGACTGTCTTCTAATTGCCATACCTATATATCTTAATCTGAGGTCTTTCCCTGACCACCAGACCTCATTCAATCCACATGTGCAGTAGGCTGGATATGTCAGCAGATTAACCAACCAATCCCACCCTGTGGTTCAAGCATCACTCAACCAATGATTTATGAGAGTTGATGGATAAAGAGCCCATATCTCTTGCCCCTAGAGTGGCTTAACACTGAGCTGCATATTGTGCACTGTTTCTCAGAGCCCCCAGTGAAATTAAGTTCCAGTTGCTCATGGTGATACACACCTGTATTAGCTTCCTTCCCTTCCCTGTCTCACTTCCCCACTCTGCTATCACTGTTTCCCAGGATCACCTCCCAAATAAACTCTTTGCACTCAGATCCTTGTTTCAGGGTTTGCTTTTGGAATGACCCAAACACTGTCAGTGCCTTGACCCAAGGCCTTGACCTAATCAGCTTCAGTGGCAGGTCTTCCCCAATCCTGGACATGAGGGGAATGACTGATCAGAGCCTGCTGCATCAAACCCTGCCATCCTAAAACTCTCTCCCCTTATTGTCCAAACTCACCAAGCAAACTTATGTTTTTCCTATTAAAAAAAAAAAAGAGGAAATAGTGACTAGAAACAACATATGTCTAGTCCCCATTTTCTCATTGGCAGTGAATACCTGACAAGTAGTTTACACAACATGCTCTTGTGAGCTTGGACAGTGAGACCCTGCTCTAAGTGAAATGGAAACACTCTCAGTATTGATGACTCTGGGCCAAGGGATTTCCCCAGGTAAAGGCTGATTTATAAAAAGCCTAATGTAGCCCTAGCCAGCTTGGCTCAGTGGATAGAGCACCAGCGAAATGAAGGGTCCTGGGTTCGATTCCGGCCAAGGGCACATGCGTGTGTTGCGGGCTCGATCCCCAGTGAGGGAGATGCAGGAGACAGCCAATCAATGATTCTCTCTCATCATTGATGTTTTTATCTCTCTCTCTTTCTCCCTTCCTCTCTGAAATCAATAAAGAAATATATTTAAAAAGCCTAATATAAACCAACCAGCCTTTCCTGTCAGCACCCGACCTAGCCACACACCTTTTTACAGGCTTCAGTGGCAGTATTTCACTTAGATTAGCAGAGATGAAATCAAATTTTTTTCAAAGCCTTTCACTCACTCTTAGCCTGAAAATTTCTTTGCACTATCAAGTATTTTATTTTATTTTTAAAATACACTTTAATTGACTTCAGAGAGGAAAGAAGAGAGAAAGACACATACAGAGAGAGAAACATCAATGATGAGAGAGAATCATTGATTGTCTGCCTTCTGCACGCCCCACACTGGGAATCAAGCTCGCAAACCCAGCATATGCTCCGACTGGAAATTGAATGGTGACCTCCTGGTTCATAGGTTGAGGTTCAACTACTGAGTCACAGTTGTTGGACCCCTCAAGTATTTTAATACACAGGATGTTCTTAAATTCCAGGATCTTCATTTCCAGTTAGACTTCTCTCTTCTACCTGAATCATCCTGGACCACCAGTTATGGACATGATCATTATAATCCTGGACTTTCTGGAACAGCCCAGATCTCAAATATTCTGAACTTTAGTGATAAAACATTAAAATTCCAAGATTTCAGTATCCAACTAACCTCTCCCATATTGCATTAATACTGGGAAGTAACCCAAAACAATTTTTGTAAGATGATGTATCCTTGATGTTGATTTGGACTTGAAAATCCTGTTAAAGAAGATTCTTGAGCTATGACACACACATCCCGGAGCTGTTCCTCACTAAATTGCTCAGGTTCTTATATTTACCCAAAGGAATTCTTTGTTCAGAACAATTTGATGTTCCTTTTATACATTGCCTTAAATAGTTTAAAAAATAAAAACCTCTTGAGTTGAAGCTCCCTTACAACAAAGTGATTTTTTTTCAAAGTGATTTTTTTTAAGAAAGAAAAAAAGAGAGAGGGGGGGAGAGGGAGGGAGGAGAGAGAGAGAGAGAGAGAGAGAGAGAGAGAGAGAGAGAGAGAGAGAAACCATTGTTCATAGAACTAATGGTCCTGTGGTCTAGGGGCCCTGTAGATAGGAAGACTCTGATGGTTGCTATGGAGCTGTCCACCATGGAGGTGCTGACGATATCCTGGAGTTGGAAAGGGGCTATCTTCCTCAAATTGTGACAAGAGCCCTTCCACATCCCTACTACCACTCATTCCCAAAGAAATATAAAATATTGTGAAAACTTAAGGAAACTTAGTCCATGTCCCAGGTTGGGGCAGGGAAGACAATAATTTGTTACAAAGGCTTCTGGATCTTCTCTACTTTGCTCAAATCCAGACACAATATCTGCCCAGGACTCGTTTTTTCTGATACTAAACATTCAGTATAGTGCATGCTGTAGATGACTCCTGTGGGCCTTGTAATCTGTAGAAATGCTAATACTGGCAAACCTAATAGGAAAACCAAACTAGCTGCTGGAGAGGGGAAGTTGTGGCCCCTTTGAAGGGACAATTGATTTCCTTGGATGCATGTAACATGTTGGTGACTCCCCCTCCAGGCTTGGTCTTCTCATATTTGTGAGACAAGGAAATGCCAGGGACTTAAAGCCCTTTTCCCTGTCTCCCTGTCCTCTGGCCATCTTCCTCCAGACATGTCTCCCTGACAGACTATTCACAGTCTCTTTGCAGAGACTTTGTACCACTCAGGACCCCTGATGTTATCTCTGGGTGCAGGGGCCTAATGTAGGGCTATCATGGATATTGGATGAGCTTGAAAGCCTTGGCTTGGGGTATAGGGAGGGGGGAAGGGTGACAAGAGTAAGGAGGCCCCGAATGTTAAAGGAGATTCAGAAGCATGGTCTCCCTCTCTTTTTAAAGATAATACTTTATTTTTATAAAAATAATGCATACTTATAAAGAATCCAAGGTAATTTAAAATCCTCCAAATCTTGCCACCTCAAAACAATCATGGCCCCCATGGCCTAGTGGCCCTGTTGCTAATGCAAGTGAACGTCATGCAGCTATTTCTCTCATTGTATATACAGAGAGAAGGACAAGTAGGCAAGTAACTAAGAAGGAATAGTGGGTGGATGGATGAATATAAGGAAATAATTCATTAAAAGGGATCATAAAAGTTATAAAACTTAATTTTCCTTGAACTTAAAAGACAAAAAACACTAAAAAATGAAGCTAATGGAATTGCTTAACTTTGTTTATTCTTTACAAGAGATATTATTTCTCAAGGGTTAACTCTAACATTAATAAAATAATTATGAGCCGAAACCGGTTTGGCTCAGTAGATAGAGCATCAGCCTGCGGACTGAAAGGTCCCAGGTTTGATTCCGGTCAAGGGCATATATGTTGGCTGTGGGCACATCTTCAATGGGGGGCATGCAGGAGGCGGCTGATCGATGTCTCTCATTGATGTTTCTAACTATCCCTCTCCCTTCCTCTCTGTAAAAAAAAAAATCAATAAAATATATTTTTTTAAAAAGAAAATAATTACAAAAAATATTAAGAGACTGGAATCATTATTTTTTAACATGCTTCAATTTTAGACAGTATCAATTGACTATCTGTTATGAAAGATAAAGAAATTAACATTCTTATACTTCCTCCCATTTTCCATTCCCCAACTACCTAAATGTTATGAGTAATCCTGGAATTTTTCTTTTCTATTTTTGTCTCTTAATGTGAGTCATTGTCAGTGCAAATGATCAGGATTAAGTGGAGCATGTAATGAAGAAATGTGATGACATGGATATCTATTAGGGACACAAACAATAACAAAAAAGAGGAAAATTAACATTTTTTTCAGCTTTATACATGTAATAAGAATTTTAACTATTTTTGTGAACCACTGACCTTGTGTGCCACTGACCTTATTATGCACCACAGATTACCTTCAAATGTCATATTTTTAAATAATAAAAAAACTAAATCAAAACTGATTATCCTCTAAGGCTTCTGCTGCACTATGACTTTTGCCCAAAAGGATCCTCATCTGAGCTCAGAGGAGACTTGTTTGTTTCAGAGTAGAGCCACACTTGATGATAATAACAATTTCTAATATTAGTCAGCACCTAGTGACTGCAGGGTACAGGTTAAGTACATCTATCGGTTCATTTAATCTCCCAATGTTCCAATGAGGGACATGCTATATTGTTCATTTTAAAAATGAGGAAACTGAGGCAAGATGGTTAAGTAATGCTCAAGATTCCACAACTAGTGAGTAGGGGACTCTAAGTTCAAGTGACCTTCATAGTAAATAGCAGAGCTGGGATTTGAACAGTTTTCCTGATCTTGGTAACTCACTAGCTGTGGGGGCTTGGGTCAGTCACTCACTCTCTCTGAGCTAGTATCATCTACAAACTTAAGACAAATAAAGACTTCCCTGCCTATCACCCATGGCTTCCCTGGGGATCAAGTGAGCAGTGCCTGGAAAAGAGCTCTGTGGTATTATCACCTTCTCCAGAACTCAGCATGGCGAGTAGCTAGCAACCTTGGTCAGCACTTAGGCAGGAATCAGCCAGCCTCTGCAGATAAGAAAAACATTACCGCAAAGCCACAGAACCAACACAGTCCTTCAGCCAGGAGATAATTAAATGGGGTGGGGGGGAATTCCAGTGGTTGCAAATGCTTTACCAAGTTTATGTTCAGAGTGAATTCCAGCAAGACAGATTGTTTATTGGGTTCACTGTCACACTACCCTTTGACAAGACAAGTCATTGCATGGAGAGAATGTCGAGGGCCACTGGATATTGTGTTCCCTCCCTTGGGCCAGCTCTTTTTTTTTTTTTTTTTGCAGGCCCTGAGCACTTGTTCTCTCCTAGAGCAGATGCTCTTGGTCTGGCTGAGCTGTCCACCTGCCTGAAAGGTGAGGGCCACAGAAAGTATCTTTCAAAACCTCAGGCAGCATTAAAAAAAAAAAAAGGTCATCAGATCAGCATTCTGAGCCCTGGTGACCCTGGGAGGCCTGAGAGCTGACTTCTGACCCTGACTCAAAATCATGACCTTGGGCAAGTCCCTTTTTCTCTCAAGTGGCTTGTTTTCCTATCTACAGTCCTATGGCTTCCTGCATGGCTTAAGGCCCGGATAACTCTCCTGCTGGCTATTTTGAGGAGAGGTGTAGCATGGGTATGACTGGCTATGATTTATCTGGGAGATTTCCAGGGACAGGAATCAGACAAGAATCTGGGAACCACAGACAAAGATGAACTGCATTTTAAGAACTCTGGCTGGCAGGATCGAGTTATACAGCCACACCGATAGGTTTGTAGGGCAAAGAGAAAATAGTACTCTTGAGAGGAACATCTGGGTTCCTCTAGCTCAGTGGTTCTCAACCTGTGGGTCATGACCCCTTTGGGAGTCGAACAACCCTTTCACAGGGGTCGCCTAAGACCATCGGAAAAAAACACATATTTCCGATGGTCTTAGGAACCGAGACACCGCTCCTCTATCCGTCTCCAGGCAGGTCCGCCCACATGCAGATATGCCCACATACAAGTACCCGGTATGATGACATCATCACGCCAACCCCATCACATACATCCCGTACAAATACAGGTGTATGTGACAGGTTTAGCGCCATAATGTATTTATACGGACCAGTCACACATATAAAGAGCAGCTACTGTGGAGAGAGCAGCTACTCTGTAGAAAGCAGCTTCTGTGTTGAAAGCAGCCACTCTGTTAAAAACACCTACTGTGTTGAAAGCAGCAGTGTTGGAGGTAAAATAACACTTCGTGAATTATAATTACTGGGTAAACGTAAAATCATGTACTGCAAAAAAAAAAATCTGTACCATGGGAACTTAATCTGGATGCTGATTGGTCTTTTTATATTCAGCTGTGGTTGATGTGAATACTGCCACCTTGTGATAGTAACAGGTATGTTAAATCAGAGAATGGTAAATCATAGGAAACTTTAATGAACTGTATTGACTGAATTATGCCATGTATCATCTTTTGTATTATTAAAGTTATTGTTATATATTACTTTCATTAGCAAACCATCCCATGACAATGGATCGTGTAGAGAAAAATGTTAAGAAAAGAAAATATAGTGAGGATTTTTTACAGTATGGTTTTACCTCAATAATTACAGCAGGAATTGAGAAACCACAATGTGTTATTTGTTGTGAAGTTCTATCAGCCAAATCTATGAAGCCGAACAAACTAAAACACCATTTTGATAGCAAGCATCTGAGCTTTGGCAGCAAAGATACCAACTATTTTAAAAGCAAAGCTGATGGACTCAAGAAAGCCAGACTTGACACTGGTGGCAAGCACCACAAACAAAACATAGCAGCTGTTGAAGCTTCATATTTGGTGACACTCAGAATCGCCAAGCTATGAAACCTCACACCATTGCTGAGGATTTACTGTTGCCAGTGGCCAAAGACATTGTTCGAGTTATGATCAGAGACAAATTTGTTACGAAATTGAGTGAAATTTCCTTATCTAAAGACACTATCTGCAGAAGAATAGATGACATGTCTGCTGATATTCTTGATCAGCTAATCCAGGAAATTAAATCTGCTCCATTTTCAACAGTCTATATCCCAGCTTGATGAATCTACAGATGTTGCAAACTGTTCACTGTTACTGGTTTACATGAAGTATATTAATGATGGTGAATTTAAAGATGAATTTCTTTCTTGCAAACCTCTTAAAACGACAACTACTGCACGTGATGTATTTGACACAGTTGGTTCATTTCTGAAAGAGCATAAGATCTCTTGGGAAAAGGTTTGTGGTGTTTGCACAAATGGTGCTCCAGCTATGTTAGGATGTCAATCTGGATTTCAGCATTTGGTACCAAAAGTTTGAGTCACCAAAAGTCATCGGAACTGACTATATGATTCATTGACAAATATTAGCAATGAAGACGCTGTTACAAAAGTTACAAGAAGTAATGAAGAGTGTCATAAGTTCTGTCAATTTTGTAAAAGCAAGCACTTTAAAGATTCAACTGTTTTCACAACTGTGCAAAGAGTTGGATGCACCAAACAATGCTCTGCTATTTCACACTAAAGTGAGATGGTGGTTGAGAGGAAAAGTTTTAAAATGTATTTTTAGCTTCATGATGAACTCACAACATTTTTTAATCAGAAAGCAAGACTGCAGTTCAAAGCACTTTTCAGTGAAAAGAGTGAACCACAGAAAATAGCTTACTTGGTTGACATCTTTACCATCTTGAATGAGTTAAATTTACCACTGCAAAAACCAAATGCAACATGCCTCGATTTGTCTGAAAAGATCCAATCATTGCAAATGAAACTTCAGCTTTGACAAAAAAAATATTGGATGAAAATAAAATTTACATGTTGCCTCCCTTATCTGCTTTCTTTGAGGAACATCACATTGAACCAGACAAAAGGATTACAATGATAATTTCTGTGAAAGAACACTTGCACATGGTTGCAGACGAAATTTCATCGTACTTTCCAAATCTACCTGACACCCCATTTGCACTTTCTAGAAGCCCATTCACAGTCAAAGTTGAAGATGTTCCTGAGATAGCACAAGAGGAGTTTATTGAACTTACTAACAGTGATACAGGGAGAACTGATTTCTCTACAATGCCAGTTACAAAATTCTGGATCAAGTGTTTGCAGTCATATCCTGTTCTGTATGAGACTGTCTTGTGCCTTCTTCTTCCATTTCCAACAACGTATCTTTGTGAGACAGGGTTTTCCAGCTGGTTGGTTATCAAATCTAAATACAGAAGTAGACTTGTTGTGGAAGATGATCTTCGTTGTGCTCTTGCAAAGACTGCCCCAAGAATTTCTGATCTCGTGAGAAGGAAGCAATCTCAACCTTCACACTGACGTTGGCTTTTTATGCATACTGTCACAAAATGTAGCAATATTGTTTACTGTTGTTATATTAAGACTGTTACCCATGCTTCAAGACAAAATTTAATTTATTTGTAATTAGAAATAAATATTTCACAATATATAATTATATATTGTTTTGTGATTAATCACTATGCTTTAAATACGTTCTATTTGTAACAATGAAAATACATCGTGCATATCAGATATTTACATTATGATTCATAACAGTAGCAAAATTACAGTTATGAAGTAGCAACAAAAATAATTTTATGGTTGGGTCACCACAACAGGAAGAACTGTATTAAAGGGTTGTGGCATTAGGAAGGTTGAGAACCACTACGCTAGCTGGATATTAACCCTTTATCAGATGTATCATTGCCAAATATGTTCTTCCATTCAATAGGCTCTCTTTTCGTGTTGTTGGTTTCCTTTGCTGTGCAGAAGCTTTTTATTTTGATGTAGTCCCATTTGTTTATTTTCTCCTTAGTTCTCTTTGTCCTAGGGTCCCATGTATTTTCTTGTGATGGTTTTATCTGGGCTTCCTAGCCATGACCTGACAGTTTATCACCTGCTCACTCACTTCTCCAATTTGTGATTCACATTGTGCACAGATTCATGCTAAACCTCATTAGAGCCATCACTTCCTTCTATCAGATCCCATTTACTGAATGGTGATAATTCCCCAGATCTCCTTTTTCTTAATTGTGGTAGAAACACATAACACAGAATTTGCTTTCTTTACCTTTTTTCAGTGTACAGTTCAGTAGTGTTAAGTATAGTCACCTTGCTGTACTCCATCTCTTCTTTTGCAATTGCCTAAAACTCAGACTTAGAGTCCTTGGTCATTGTAACTAGATTGCTTCCAGGAGTTGCCTCCTCTTGGCTCCTGCACAGATCTGTGTGGAGCTGAAGTGTAGGAGGTTCAGACTTCACCTCAAGGGCAGTCTGCCAATGGCTATTATAAGTTATCTGCACATTCTGCTGATTCCATGGATAAAATAGCTCAGTTCCCTGCAGCCAAGAGCTTTGCGCTGGGCATGGCAAGGTCTCACTTCCACGAGACCTGTCTCACCATGGGGCCAGATCTACATGTGCTTAGAACACAATCAGAATTGGGTCCTCCACGTTAGATGGGGGAACCAGAAGACTGTCTTTAAGAGTGGGAGGTGCCTTGCTCTAGTGGCCCCTGCTTTGACTTTGGGAGAAAGCACTTGGAGGAAGCAAGTTTAGAATGTCAGTTTCTTCATCTATAAAATGGGAATAATATCTACCTCATAAATTGTTTCAAAACTTGAAAAATAAGATGTACATGAACTATTTTCTTTGAAGTTAGTCATAGCACATGTTTAATGAGCAGAACAGTATTTAGTGTGTTTTTTTATCTTTGAACCCCATATTTTTCCAAGCCCTACAAGGCTATAAGCATGAGTGACAATGCTTTAACAGCAATAGTTCTGATTTTACCAGCTGATTGCTCCCTCTCAATAACTTAATCCTCACTCTTATCAAATGTGTCCCTTGTTGGGATCTCTTTGCTCACCTGCTTGTGGGGCATCCATGACACCTCAAGCTCTAGTTTCTGAGGCTGCTCCTTGCACTCAGCATCACCACAGTTGTGCTGGTGTTCTTACAGTGTCAAACCATGTCTCTCTCTCTCTCTCTCTCTCTCTCTGTATGTCACACTCAACAAGGATGTTCTAAAGGAATGTGGATAATGTGTCACTATTACAGTTTTCATAAAGTTGTTTCAGTGTTTATTTAGAACTCTAAATAAACACAGACAGGCTTGAGTGAGTCTCTTGGGACTGGGTTAAGAGCCATTTCTAAGGGATAGACACCAACCTGTGTTCATATTTCCTGTCCCTCCTCGCCTAGGTTGAGTGCTGTCCTGAGAGGTCCTTCTGCCATCATTCCCAAGGGTCACAGCCTAGGCCAAACAGATCATCATCATCATTATATTGGGCTTTGACATCCCAAATCCAATCACCCCAGCACCAGCTCTGTATCAGTTACTTATTGCTCCATAATGAGTTCTTCCACGCTTAGTAGCTTAAAACAACAACCATGTGTTATGGGGTCAGGAATTTGAAATTGGCTTAGCAAGATGGTTCTAGCTCAAGGTCTCTTGTGAGGCCACAATCAAGGTGTCAGCCAGGGCTTCAGTTATCTGAGACTTGATTGGGTCTGAAGCATTTGCTTTCAATTCACTCACAGAGCAATTGGCAAGAGGTTTTGGTTTCTTGACACACGGACTCCTCCATAGCTTCTCAGGGTTTCCCCAAGTAAATTGTCAGGAGAGAGAGAATGAGTAAGACAAAAACTGCAATTCTTTATAACCTAATCTTGGAAATGACATACCACCAGTTCTGCCGCATTCTACTGATCACACAGACCTACACTAGTATCAGGTAGGAGGGGCGACACAAAGGTGTGAATGCCAGGAGGTGGGGGTCACCAGGGCCATTTTGGAAGCTCTAACACACCCTCTGCTCTCTCCTGCCTCAGCGGTCTACAAATCTTGCCTGAGGGATGTCACCTGTCTTCATGGTCAAAGAGGAGACTTTGGAAGCCCCTGGGATGAAAGTCAGCGATGACAAGGTAACACTAGGTCTGGGGACATGTTGCTGGGGGTCTTTTCCAGAATCTAAAAGTGTTCAGGAATCTGGAGAAGGTGCTGCATGTAAATTAATAAAGAGACTAGAAATATAATATAAATTTGTAATCCATTTTGGGGAGCCAGAGGAAGCTTAGCTGTAGTAGCCAAGTTCTCTGAATCTCGGGACCCCTCCTCTTTATTGACACAAATCGTCCTAAGGCAAAGCAGATGTACATATAAAAGGTTAAAGTTTGGTATACAGTAGGCATTGTCAGGTTTGGGGGAACTGCCTTCAGCTGTCAGGTAGCAGGCAATAATATATGCAAATCTTTAGGTTTGGGATATGCCTCAAGCTGTTCAGCTTTTTGGCCAGCTGCAGGCAATAACATGTAGATATTCAGCCCTGCTGAATAAGCCCCTAGTTCCATAAACCTTTTGATGAAACTTCTTACATTTATGACATGCTGGAATGAGCCTCCAGCACATCTGTGTGAAAGACAGGAACCAGGAAAAGAAAGAGGAGGACAGAAGTAAATCAGGGGTACAGAGTCTTGAGTGATAAAGAGAAGGTCTTCCAATATTGTGGGACAGTAAACCTGGGTATAGACAGGAGACCTGCATTTTCAGTGAGGTGGAGTTGATAGACATAAGTGGTTTATAACAACAAAGGTCTCTTTCCATCATGCCACCTCTCCATGGCTGGAGGCTCTGCTCCACACCTTTTCACTTGGGAATCCAGGCTGATACATTGCCCAAACCACTGGCAGAAAGTGAGCTCTGGAAGGTCTTGTATTGGCAATAAAGTCCTCTGTTCCAGCAATGATGCATGTTTCTTCCTCTCACAGTCCATTGGCCACAAATAGTCACTTTGGCTCCAGCCAGCCATGAGGTTGCCTGGAAGTATAATCTCATCACGTACCTGGCAGAGAGAAGTGGGGATATTTGGCAAACAGCACTAATAATTTCTGGAGGTCTAAGAGAACAAATTTTTCATAGCGAAAGGTGGGGAAGACACTAAGGCTGAATCCTGAGGCCTGGTTTTGTGCAAAATGAGGCTTTTCCAGGCTCTGCTCTAAAAGGTTCTCTGCTGCCGAGACCGGTTTGGCTCAGTGGATAGAGCGTCGGCTTGCTGACTGAAAGGTCCCAGGTTCTATTCCGGTTGGGGGCATGTACCTTGCTTGAGGGCACATCTCCACTGTGGGGTGTGCAGGAGGCGGCTGATCGATGTCTCTCTCTCATTGATGTTTCTGACTTTCTATCTCTCTCCCTTCCTCTCTGTAAAAAATCAATAAAATATATTAAAAAAATAATAATTTAAAAAAAATAAAAGGTTCTCTGCTGGTTACTCTATCACTCCTGGGTTCAGTTCATCCTTTGCTGCCTCCCATAGCCATCCAAGGAAGCTAACATCTCTTGAGTCCTGTGTGTCAGACTTGGGTTATCCCCTCCTTGAACCAGCCCTTTGAGCCAAAAGGAGGATGCCTAGACAGCAGTCACATGCCCACCCAATTTCATGCCCCAAGGCATGGCCAGACCTTTGGAATTCTTGGGGACAAACCCAACTCACTTTTCAGAAATGACCATGGTTCTTAGTAGATAAATCTGGGCCAAACTCTCATGAGACCTGAGAGATCCCTGGAGGAGTAATGTCCTTTCCTGCCTAGGCTTCAGTTCTCTTCCTTTTAATAAGAAGCTCCAGTTCTAGGGATCTCAAGTTCTCTCCCACACCAGCCAGTCCAGCCCAACAACCCAGGCAAAGGTCCCATCTTCCCATATCTTTCCTTTCACAAAGAGACTATGGGACACCTCTAGGCGTGAACACATTGTGACACTTAGGCTTATCTCTTAGAAAAGTTCATATGACCAGCTCATACTTTATTTTTACATTTTCACTTCTAAGAACAACTTTGGTAAGAGCTGTTTTAGTTATTGGCCAGGCCTAAGGACTCCATTTGCCCACTCACTGATTAGGAAATATCCATGGTTCAAAAGCAGGACCAATACCATTTACCCCTAACCCCTAAGCCATTTGTAACATACAATGCAAGTGAAAAGAGGGTGTTTGCCATGCAAAACAAAATGTCTAGCTTCCCCTTCTATAAGATTGTCCTTGATTCCTTCTGAGAAGAAATTGGAGTTAGCAGAGCCTCTAAGGCCTGAAGCCTAGAGATCAGATCTCAATGAAAGCCATGTCCATAGAAACTTGGGGCATTTGTCACATGAACTTTGACATTAAATTTCATTCTCAGGGGCCAATCTCATCTCCTAAATTTGTTTTGTTTTGTTTTGTTTATTTGTTTTGATTTGTTTTTATTAATCCTCACCTGAGGATATTCTTTCCATTGATTTTTAGAGAAAGTAGAAAGGAGGGAGGGAGAAGAGAGAGAAACATCAATGTGAGAGACACATCCATTGGTTGCCTCCCTCATGCCAGGGGTAGGATCGAACCTCCATCCCTTTGGTGCATGGGTTTTATTCACTGAACAACATCAACCAGGGCTCTTATCTTGGTTCTTGACTGAAAACTGTTACAATGGTAATGCTCCCAGAGAAAGCAAAATGATTTTCTGAATAGGGCAGCCAGGAACTCCCCAGGAATTAGGTAATATTTAACTTGGGCAGTGACATTTGAAAAGATTCTTAGCAAATAATAATGAGAAGAGAGGAGGTTAGTCTAAGGGAACAGCATGAACAAAAGAAAGGAGGTAAAAATTTGGTTGATTAATAGAGTATGCACAATGGAGCAGTGGTGAAAAGGTTGGAAAGACAGCTTGGAAATTGATGCTTGCTATCGTTGACTGTCATCTAAGGAGTTATCCTAATTCTCAAAACAATACAATAATTACATGATCATATCAATAGATGCAGAAAAAGCATTCAACAAAATCCAACACCCTGATTTTTGATTAAAACTCTTAACAAAATCGGAATAGAAGGAGCATATCTCAACATGATAAAGGCCATATATGACAAACCTACAGTGAATATAATCCTCAGTGGGCAAAAACTAAAACCAATTCCCCTAAGAACAGGAACAAGACAATGTTGTTCACTATCACCCTCTTATTCAACATAGTACTGGAAGGCCTAGCCACAACTATCAGACAAGAAGAAAAAATTAAAGGCATCCAAATTATAAAGGAGAATATAAAACTGTCATTATTCACAAATGACATGATATCTATAATAATAAAACATAATATGCTAATTAGACCATATGTCCTTCTGGATGACCTTCCGGATAAAGACAGGGCTGCAAGGGCTGAGCCCCCTGCTTGAATTTTGTGCATTGGGCCTTTAGTTGAACATAAAAATCCTTAAAGACTCCACCAAAAAACTACTAGATTTAATAAATAATTTGGCAATATAACAGGATACAAAATTAATACCCAGAAATCCACAGGATTTTTATACAGCAATAATGAACTTTCAGAAGGAGGAATTAAAAAAAAATCCCATTTACCATTGTAACAAAAAACAGTAAGATACTTAGCAATAAGATTAACCAAGGAGGTAAAAGACTTGTACTCAGAAAACTACAGGACATTGAAAAAAGAGATAGAAGAAGATATATACAAGTGTAAGAATATGCTATGCTCATGGATTGGTAGAACTAATATTACTAAAGTTTCCACACTACCCAAAACAATCTATAGATTCAATGCAATCCCTATCAAAATAGCAACAGCATATTTCACAGATCTAGAACAAATTCTCCAAACATTTATATGGAACCAAAATAGATTCTGATTTGCTGCAGCAATCTTGAGAAAGAAGAATAAAGTTGGAGGGATCACAATACTGAAAATCAAACTATACTACTAAGCCAACTATAACCAAAACAGCCTGGTACTGTTACAGGGAACAGGTATATAGATCAATGGAACAGAACAGAGAACCCAGAAATCGATCCAAGCCTTTATGCTCAATTAATACTTGACAAATGAGGAGAAACCAAGATGACAGCATAGGTGAACAGCTAAACTACTGCCTCACATAACAATTCAAAACTACACCTAAAAGACAGAATGGGACATCATGCAGAACCACAGGAAAGCTGGCTGAGTGGAAATTCTACAACTAGAAAAAAAGAGAGGAGCACACGGAGATTCAGAGGAGCTGCAAAAGCTGAGATACAGAGACATGTGTGCGGAGAAGATGGGTGGTTGAGTGGCTGCCTTTCTCTAGTGGAAGGGAGATGGAAACTCCCGACTGCACTGAACCCCAGTTCTGACTGCATTGAACCCCTGTTCCAGGTGAGACCCTGGGGTCCCAGACTCATACGGGGGGTGGGGAGTCTGGACTGTCAGGAAAAGAGAGGAGCGCACAGAAACTCAGGGGATCTACAAAAGGTAGAGGTCTGGATGCACATGCATGAGGGCGCACAGAGAGGACTGACTGCTAAGTGTGCCACTGGCTTTCTCTAGCAGGTGGAAGATGGAACCTCCCAACTGCGCTGAACTCCAGTTCTGACTGCACTGAACCCCAGTTTTGGGTGAGACCCTGAGGACCCAGACTCATACAGGGAGAGTCTGGACTTTCAGGAAAAGTGAGGAGCGCACGGAAACTCAGGTGAGCCAAAAAGGCAGAGGTCTGGAGGTGTGCACAAGTGTGCACAGAGAGGAATGCAGTGATTACTGAGGGACACTGAGACCCAAGGGCTTCATAGGCAGGGCTGATGAGAAGCCAAGGCTGTCTGCTCAGCCCTGAGACTTCACCCCATCAAAGCCAAGCGTAGAGGTTTTTGCAATTTTGCAAGTCTTGTCTCATAAGGCTGATTCCAGCACAGAAGTTCTCCCAGCGTAGACACAGCTGATCCGCACAGCCAATTGGCCTTGAGGTCAATTCCCCCAAAGATACCAACAACAATCAAGACTTAACTACAACAAGGCTGTACACACAGTGCACAAAGGAGTGCACCAAGACTGTTCACCTTAGATAATTGGGAAGGCTGAGCCACTGGGTCATATAGGACACCTAGCACATAAAGCTACTCTACCAACCCAGGGAAGCAGCAAAAATGCAGAGAACAAATGAACAGATCACAAACGAAAGAAATGGAGGAAAACAAATGACTGGATATAGAGTTCAAAACCACAGTTATAAGGTTTTTCAAGAATTTCCTAGAAAAGATGGATAAATTTAGCGAGACCCAAGAGGAGATGAAAAAGGACCAACTAGAAATTAAACATACACTGACTGAAATAAAAAATATTAATCAGAGACCTATCAGCAGACTAGAGGAATGTAAGAATCAAGTTAAAGATCTAAAATACAAAGAAGCAAAAAACACTCAACTGGAAAAGAAAAAAGAATCCAAAAATTTGAAGATAGTGTAAGGAGCCTCTGGGACAACTTTAAGCATACCAACATCTGAATTATGGGGGTGCCAGAGGAAGAGAGAGAGCAAGATACTGAAAACCTTCTTGAAGAAATAATGACTGAAAACATCCCCCACCTGGTGAAAGAAATGGACTTACAAGTCCACGAAGCACACAGAACCCCAAATAAAAGGAATCCAAAGAGGACTACACCAAGACACATCATAATTAAAATGCCAAGAGCAAAAGACAAAGAGAGAATATTAAAAGCACCAAGATAAAAACAGTTAATTACTACAAGGGAGCATTCATACAATTGTCAGCTGATTTCTCAACAGAAACTATGCAGGCCAGACAGGAGTGACAAGAAATATTCAAAGTGATGAAAAGTAAGAACCTACAACCAAGATTACTCTACCCAGCAAAGCTATCATTCAGAATTGAAGGGCAGATAAAGAGCTTCACAGATAAGAAAAAGCTAAAGAAGTTCATCAACCAGTAATATATGAAATGCTGAAAAGTACTCTTTACAAAGAGGAAAAAGAAGAAAAAAGTAAAAGTAAAAATTATGAATAACAAATACCTATCTATCAACAATTGAGTCTAAAAATTAAGTGAATTAAAAATCTGATGAACAGAATAAACTGGTGAATATAATAGAATCAGGAACATAGAAAGGGAGTGGACTGGCAATTTTCAGGGGGAAAAGGGTGTAAAGGTGTGAGAAATGACTGGACAAAAATTGTACACCTATGGATCAGGACAGTGGGGGGAGGGAAGGGTAAAGGGTGGGGTGAGAACTGGGTGGAAGGGAGCTATGGAGGAAAAAGAGAAACAATTGTAATAATCTGAACAATAAAGGTTTATTAAATTTACAAAAAGAAGTATATGCAAGAGGACAAGTTACAAAATTGAATTTGAATAAGATTCTAAACAATAAGACTATCAGTTTTTCAGCAGTAGCATAAGAAATCTAGAATGTGAAGTAGCAAGACTAGCTTTTTTTTTTTTAAACAACCTGTATAATCTTAGGTAAATTGATTTCTCTGAGCCTTTGTTCCTTAATCTCTAAAATTACAGATTTAGCTCTTTTCAGCTTTATTAAAGTATAATTGACAAATAAAATCATATGTACTTAAAGTGTCAAAAAATACTTGACAAAGGAGGCAAAAGCATACAATGGAATAAACACAGTTTCTTTAATAAATGATGTTGGGGATCATTGGACGGAATACTTGCAAAAAAAATGAAAGTAGACCACCAACTTACACCATACACAAGAATAAAGTGAAAGTGGATAAAATACTTAAATGTAAGTCATGAAACCATAAAAATTCTAGAAGAAAATATAGGCAGTAAAATATCAGACATCTCACGTAGCAGAATTTTCACTGATATAAAGCATAGACCATGAGAAACAAAGGGAAAAATAAACAAAAGGGAGTACATCAAAATAAAAAGCTCTGCACAGCAAAAGAAACCAGCATCAAAATGGAAAGGGAACCCACTGTATGGGAAAGCATATTTGCTAATGATATACCTGATAAAGGGTTAAATTCCAAAATATATAAATATATAATTTCCAAAATATATAAAGTATTTTCATACAATTCAACAAAAGAAAGACAAACAATCCAATTTAAAAATGAGCAAAGGACCTGAATAGACACTTTTCCAAAGAGGACATACAAATGGCCAACAGATATATGAAAAAATTCTCAACATTACTAATTATAAGAGAGATGCAAATTAAAATGACAATGAGGTATCACCTCACATCTGCCCAAATGACTACTATCAATAAACCAACAAACAAGTGCTGGCAAGGATGTGGAGATAAAGGTACCCTAGTACACTGCTGGTAGCAATGCAGGCTGGTATACCTTCTATGGAAAATAGTGTGGAGTTTCCTCAAAAAATTTAAAAATAGGTCCTTGATTGTGTGTTCAGTGTCTAGAGCATCAGCCCATACACTGAAGGGTCGAAGGTTCAATTCCAGGTCAGGTGCAGATTCCTGAGTTGTGGGTTCATTCCCTACCCCCGGTTAGGGGTATACAGGAGGCAACCAATCGATGTGTCTGTCTCATATCCATATCTGTCTGTCTCTCTTCCTCCCACTCACTCCTTCCTTCCACTCTCTCTGAAAAGCAATTGAAAAATATTTTCTGGTAAGGATTTTTTTAAAAAAAAATGGAACTGCCATTTAACACAGTGATCCCATTTCTTGGAATAGATCCTAGAAAGCCAAAAACACCAATCAGAATATATGCACCCTTGTGTTCATAGAAGCATTATTTATAATAGCTAAGATCTGGAAATAGCCCAAGTGAATGAATTTAAAAAAAAAAACTCCGATATACTTATACTATAGAATACTATGCAGCTATAAAAAAAGAACGATCTCTTACCCTTTGAGACAGCATGGAGGAACCCAGAGAGTAGTATGCTAAGCAAAATAAGCCGGACAGAGAATGACAAATATCCATGATTTCACTCATATGTGGAATCTAATGAGCAAAATAAACTGATCCAGAGACATTGAAGCATACAACAGACTGGTCCTTTTCAGAGGAAAAGAGGGGTGGGGGCTGGAAGAGATTAACCAATGAACTTATATGCATATATGCAAAACCCATGGACAAACAGTAGGGTGGGGAAGGCCTGGGGAAGGGATGAGAGCAGGGTGGAGGGGGCCAATGGTGAGGGAGGGGGGTGGAGAGGGAAGGGGACATCTGTAATACTTTCAACAATGAAGAGAAATTTTTAAAAATAGTGATAAACAACATACTTATGAAACTGCTTCCCCATGGCCTTGGCCTTAGATGGCTTCAGGGGAGATGGCAAGGAAAGTGTCAGCCTGAGCCAGACAATTCATTGCATAGCTCAGGCCTAACATCTGGTGTCCTTCACAGCTGACAGCTGAACAGAAAGGCTGGACATACAAATTGTCTCAGGTAGCAGGAAAGGAGCTTGGGGTGGGGTGGGGGGAGAAAGGTGTAAGACATGGAACACAGCTGTCTCTGGGTTCACCTTCCCCACTCAGGGGCTCACAGAGTTGTCCTACCCAAACACACCAGGCTTTCTCAGAGGGGCCCTTTGGCAGAAATGTGATGTGTGTACCCCCTCTTAAGGGCACAACCTCTTTTGGATCATTCTGCTCTCTTTCTCCAGAGGCAGCCAGAGCACCCATTGTCTCACTGCAGCACCCCCTTCAAAGCAGCTGCTCAGAGACCTCCCAGGGACGTCCAGTCACCCATAAACCCTGATCCTGCGGAAGGGAGTCCCATTTTCGATGGGTCTGGCTGCAGGAAACCATAAAAGGGCAGATGTGGTGGCCAGGGGGCAGGGGAGGGCAGCAGAGAGCTAGAAGAGACGCCCAGGAGAGCGCCAGTGACCACAGCTGGGAGAGCTCCAGGAGGAAGTGGGAGGGGCACATGGAGAACCTCCATCTGCCAAGGAAATCCCCTCCCCTGGGTTCACCCAGAGGCCAGGTGGAAGCACTAATGCTGCGGGAG
Organism: Lasiurus cinereus; assembly: GCA_011751065.1. Classification (NCBI taxonomy): domain Eukaryota; kingdom Metazoa; phylum Chordata; class Mammalia; order Chiroptera; family Vespertilionidae; genus Lasiurus; species Lasiurus cinereus. Next base: position 6,635,650 of record JAAGEH010000135.1, read on the forward strand.
CGCGTTGGGAAGTCAGACCAAAAGAAGTAGAGGGATGCCAGAGACAACACCACGGAGAGTCAGAAGAGAACCGGAACAAGCTGGAGGTCACCAGAGTCCTGGAGTAGCTCTGAGTGTGGGCCAGCCCTGCTCTCCCTGCGCCAGAAGAACAGGGAGGAATTTAGGCCAAAAAGCAAAGAAGAAAAGCTGCCTGGTTTATTTTATGAGGTCATCATAACCCTGATAACAGAACCTGTCAAGAACAGTACATACTCAAACATACCAAGTACAAAAATACCAAAATAAACCCCCAAATACAAAAATATAAGTCTCGCTGTTAAATATGAATAGAAAACCTAAAAAAAAAAATTAACAAACTGGATTAAAGCACATTAAAAAATCATTCATGATAGACAAGCAGTGTTTATTCTAGCAATGTAAAACTGTTTTAACGATAGAAAATGCGTCAAATTATACAAGTCACCAATAAAGAAAATAAATAATTCAAATCCAGATTCTGAAATGCATTTGCTAAAATTCCAGTCATTTCTGTTGTGACTTTTCTTAACTTTTAAAATTTTAGGAAGAGTAGGATATTCTCTTCACATAAAAAGTAGCAATATCTTACTTAAAGTTGAAATCTATTGACTGTTCCATTAAAATCAGTAACCAAAATAGAGTAATCAGTCTCACCGTTATTATTTAATATGTTCTAGAAGTTAAGGCCAATCCAATAAAGAGGGCATAAAACAGAAACAAGTGGTGGGGAGGGGGAATAAAACAGGAGCAAATGGAGCTAAGACAAAATTATTATTTATCAATGCTATACCTTACCTACTCATGCTCTATATTAAAATTCAAAGATAACTTCCAGGAATAAAGTAATAGTCAAAAAAGGTTAAAAATAACTCATAATGAAAGAAATGTGAGTTAAAATATTAGGTAGTATAAATTTGGTGTGTTTTTTTTACCCCTTAGAATGTTATAAAAATTTTGAAAACATTGAGAGGATGCAGGTAGATAGGTACTCATAATTGCTGATAGTATTGTATATTGGTATAGCCCTCAGGAAGAGCAATTTGGCAAGAATGTATGTGTTCTGTTGTTGCTGGGCATTCATGTTCAATAAATGTCAGTTAGGTCAAGTCAATAGATGGTGTTCAAGTCTTCTTTACTTTTACTGATTATCTGTCTGTTCTACCAATGAGAATAGAGTGTTGAATTCTCCAACTATAATTGTGGATTTATCTATTTCTCCTTCCATGGTTGTCGATTTTTGCTTCATACGTTTTGAAACTCTGTTATTGGGTATATATCCATTTAGAATTTTATCTTCTGGAAGAAATGACCCTTTCATTGTTGGGAACTGTCCCTCATTATCTTTGGTAATATTTCTTGTCCTGGTATTTACTTTGTTTGATATTAAGATAGCTACTCCAGTCCTGACAGGTGGCTCAGTTGGTTGGAGCATCATCTGTACACCAAAAGGTTGTGGGTTTGATTCCCAGTCAGGGCACATATCTAGACTGCAGGTTTCATCCCTGGTTGGGATGCCTGCAGGAGGCAACTGATTGGTTTTTCTCTCTCAAATGGATGTTTCTTTCTCTCTCTCTCTCTCTCTCTCTCTCTCTCTCTCTCTGTCTCTCTCTCTCTCTTTCTGTTTCCCTTCCTTTTTCTCAAAAAATCAATAAAAATATATCCTCAGGTGAGGATTAAGATAATAATCCCATCTAATAAAAGAGTAATATGCAAATTGACCATCACTCCAACACTCAAGATGGCCAGCAGGGGAGGGCAGTCGGAAGGGACCAGGCCTGCAAGGGAGAGCAGTTGTGGGTGATCAAGCCTACAGGGAAGGGCAGTTAGGAGTAATTATGCCAGCAGAGGAGGGAAGGTGGGGGTGACCAGGCCTGCAGGGGAGGGCAGTTAGGAGCAATTAATTGGCTGGCAGAGGATCAGTTAGGAATCAATCAGGCCAACAGTGGGCAGGGGCAATCAGGCAGATGTAGTTAGGGGCAATCAGGAAGGCAGAAATTGTTAGGAGCAATCAGGAAGGCAGGCAGATAGCAGTTGGGTACAGGCTGGGCTGAGGGACACACCCTCCTGTGCACAAATTTCATGCACCAGGCCTCTAGTAATAATCTTACCTAATAATAGACAAACATGCCAATTGACCATACCTTCTTGATGCCCACAGCCAAACAGGAGTGAGTAACCAACAAAGATAGTAGTTAGTTTGCATATGTGATCACCAAAGATGGTAGTTAATTTGCATATGCAGCTGCAGGCGTCCCACCCAGCCCCCAGCTGCTCTGGGCCTCTGAGCAGTGTAAGAAGGTGGAAAGGCGGCTCCAGACCAGAGTGAAAGCGGTGCAGGCTGCCAGGGAAAGGAAGGCCAATTCTGGCACGAATCTTCATGCATCGGGCTTCTAGTAATAATAATAATGCCACCTTAGTTTTCTTATCAGTGTTTGCACTGTATATCTTTTCCTGTCCTTTAGTTTAAACCATCTTTGTCTTTATATTTAATTCTTTTGTTTTTTAAATATATAATTTTCATTATAACTTATTTTTAAAATTGATAATACAGTCACATGTTTCAAAATTCTGGGAGTACAAAAAGGTGTGTATATATGCAGTGTCCCAAAAAGTATAGGCACACACTTTGAATAATTATAAAGGCAGTGTTTATTAAAATAAATTTCATTTTCAAAATTGAGCTATCAGTTGTTAAAATATGTATACAGAGAGAGAGAGACATAAGTCAGTTGCCTCCCCCCACACATCACAGATATATAGATAGAGATAGAGATAGAGATAGAGATAGAGATAGAGATAGAGATAGAGATAGAGATAGAGAAAGAGATAGAGATAGAGATTGATAGATATCTCCCTTAAGTAATTCTTTTTTTTAAATTCCTTATCTCTTTGCAAACCTTGTAACTCAAGATAATTTTTTTAATTTTTTCAATTACATTTTACATTCAATATTATTCTGTATTAGTTTGGGGTATATAGCAAGTGGTTAGACAATCATGTACTTTACAGTGTTCCCCCTGATACTAAACTGGGTTTCTTGTAGACAACACAAAGTTGGGTCTCTGTTTTTAACTGGAGTGTCTGAACCATTTATGCTTGATGCAATTATGTATAAGACTAGATTTAAATTTATCATCTTGCCATTTGCTCTCAACGTGTCCCATTTGTTCTTTTTTCCTTTTTTCAATTTTTTTTCCTTTTTTTTTCTGTCACCATGTATCCCCCTATACCTTCTTCCTTTTTTTGTCTTTTTTTTCTTTAAGAAGAACTTACACATATGTTTTTACTCATATATCCCTAATGTTAACATCTTACATAATCATAGTGCAATAAACAAAACTAAGACATTAACACTATTTCAAGATCTAATCTAAGATCTCACATTGCATTTGTCCCATTTATTCTTTGTTGTTCCTTTTTTCTTCTTTTTTTTCTGATTTCTTTTGGGTTACTTACATTTCATGTGCTATTGTGGTCATACATTTTACTTCCATTGTATTTTATGTTATAAGCAGCATGAAACATTGTTATTATTTTTAACTGAGCTATCTTTTAATAAAATGTTAAAATGAGGGCAATTCTTTTAAAATACTCACATTTACCATTTCCTCTACTATGCTTTCCTTTGTGTAGTTCCAAGTCTCCATATAGTATCATATTTCTTTAGACTTAAGAACTTCCTTTAACATTTTTTGTACAAGTGATAATCAAAGATTATATCAGCTTTTATTTATCCTAAAAAATTCTTTATTTTACTTTTATTTTAAAAGGACTATTTTTCTGGATACAGAATCCTAGGTTGACAGACATATTTTTATTTATTTATTTATTTTAGTATGGTTGACACATTGTTAGCAACAATAGCTTACTTCTGTAGTCATTCTTTTTTTAAAAAAATATACTTTATTGATTTTTTTTTACAGAGAGGAAGGGAGAAGGATAGAGAGTTAGGAACATCGATCAGCTGCCTCCCACACGCCCCCTACTGGGGATGTACCCAAAATCAAGGTACCTGTCCCTGACCGGAATCAAACCTGGGACCTTTCAGTCTTCAGGCCAATGCTCTATCCACTGAACCAAACCAGTTTCAGCTGTAGTCATTCTTGTCTTTATCTTCTTACATGTAATATATCTCTGAGTTAATCTGAATGAATTTAATTTTTTTTCTTGTCATTGGCTTTCAACATTTTATGTTGTGCTTTGTCTGGTTTTCTTTATATTTTTCTTCCCTGGAGTTTGTTGCACTTCTTGAGTCTGTGGATTTATAGTTTTCGTTAAATATAAAAAGGTTTTCTGCCATGATTTATTTGCCCCCTCATCCTCCTACACACAGACACACACTTTAGAACTCCAATTATACACATATTATACCACTTGTTATTGCCCCATGGGTTATACAGGCTCTGATAATCTCTTTTAGTTTTTGGTTTTTTTTCTCTTCTGTATTATAGTTTGGATAGTTTTGATTGACCTGTTTACAAATTCACTGATCTTTTCTGCAATGTCCAATCTATTAAGCCCATCTAGTAAATTTTTGTTTGCTAATCCTCACCCAAGGATATTCTTCCCATTGACTTTTTTTTTTCTTAGAGAGAGAGTGAGAGGGAGGGATATAGGGAGATGGGGGAAAAGAGAAAGAGAGAAAGACATAGATCAGTTGCCTCCAATACATCATACCAGGCCACAGATTGAACCTGCAACCCAGGTATATACCCTTAACTGGAAATCAAACCCTTGACCCTTCAATGTGAGGGTTAATGCTTTAACCTCTGAACAACACTAGATCTAGTAAATTTTTATTTTATGTATTATATTTGTCAACTCTGGAATTGCATTTTATTCTCTTTTATATTAATTACTTTCTTCCTTGCTATGTTCATACTAGAGGCCCAGTGCACGGATTTGTGCACTGATGGGGTCCCTCAGCCTGACCTGTACCTTTTGCAATTCAGGATCCCTTTGGGGGATGTCAGACTGCTGGTTTAGGCTTGATCTGTGCCAGGCCCGTGAGGATCAGGCCTAAACCAGCAATCCAACATACCCCAACGGATGTAGCAGTATGCAAAATGGCAGACAGCCAAGGAGGAGCCTGAACTGGCCTGCTACACCTGTCTCTGCTGCTGGGTAGCACTGCTGCAGAGGCAGGAGAGGCTCCCGCCACCATCGCTGCTCTCACCAGCCATGAGCCCAGCTTCTGGCTGAGCAGCACTCCCACTGTGGGAGCACACTGACCACCAGGGGGCAGCTCCTGCATTGAGTGTCTACCCGTTGATGATCAGTGTGCATCATAGAGACTGATCAACTGATCGTAAAGTTCGCTTAGGCTTTTATATAGAGAGATTACTCTTTTTTTTTAATTAATTTTTATTAATTTTTTATACATATCTCCCCATTGCCCCCCCTCCCTCCCAGGCGTACCCCGACCCCCCAGTGTCTGTGATCATTGGTTATGTTTATAAGCATGCATACAAGTCCTTTGATTGATCACTTATTTACCTCACCTAACTTTAATCTTTCTGCTATAATTTCACAGTCTGTTTGATGCTTTATGATTTTTGTCCTCCTGAGGATTATCAGCCTACTCCCTTTCTGTGCTCCTGATTCTATTATATTCACCAGTTTATTCTGTTGTTCAGATTTTTAATTCACTTAATTTTTAGATTCACTTGTTGACAGATGTGTATTTGTTGTTCATAATTTTTTGTCTTTTACCTTTTTCTTCTTCCTCTTCTAAAAGGGTACCTTTCAGCATTTCATATAATACTGGTTTGGAGTTGATGAACTCCTTTAGCTTTTTCTTATCTGTGAAGCTCTTTATCTGCCCTTCAGTTCTGAATGATAGCTTTGCTGGATAGATTATTCTTGGTTGTAGGTTCTTGTTGTTCATCACGTTGAATATTTCTTGCCACTCCCGTCTGGCCTGCATTGTTTCTGTTGAGAAATCAGCTGACAGTCGTATGGGTGCTCCCTTGTAGGTAATAAACTGTTTTTCTCTTGCTGCTTTTAATATTCTCTCTTTCTCTTTTGCTCTTGGCATTTTAATTATGATGTGTCTTGGTGTAGGCCTCTTTGGGTTCCTTTTCTTTGGGGTTCTGTGTGCTTCCTCGACTTGTAAGTCTAATTCTTTTACCAGATGTGGGAAGTTTTCAGTCATTATTTCTTTAAACAGGTTTTCAGTATCTTGCTCTCTCTCTTCTTCTGGCACCCCCACAATTCTGATGTTGGTACGCTTGAAGCTGTCCCAGAGGCTCCTCACATTATCTTCACATTTTTGGATTCTTTTCTTGCTTTTCCAGTTGAATGTTTTCTGCTTCTTTATATTTCAAATTTTTGACTTGATCCTTGCCTTTCTCTAGTCTGCTGTTAGTACTCTGCATAATAGTTTTTATTTCAGTCAGTGTATTTATCATCTTCTCTTGGGTTTCACTAAATTTATCCATCTTTTCTAGCATATTCTTGCAAAACCTTATAAGCGTGGTTTTGAACTCTATATCCAATCTTTTTTTTTCCTCCATTTCTTTTGCTTGTAATCCCTTCCCTTGTCTCGGCATTTTCACTGTGCCGGGGAAACTTCTGTGCTGGATTCAGCCGCAGAAGCCTCTGCTGAGCTTGGGATAGGTGGAGTCTCAGGGCTTAAGGGACCGCCTTGCCTTCCAGTCGGCCCCGCCCTCCACGGCCTCTGAGTCTCACGTGACTGGGTAATGGCTGGAGCGGTCCTTGTGCGCGCGCGCGCACCCGCAGCGCCTCCAACCGCTGCCTTTCCGGCTCCCCTGTGCACCAGGACCACACGAGTCTAGGTCCCCAGGGTTTCGCCCAAAACAGGGGCCCAGTGGACTCAGAAGTGGCACAGTTCGGAGGGTCTGTCTCCCGCCCACTCGCGAAAGCCAGCGGCACAATCAGCAATCCGTCCTCCGCGTGGTGCCGTGCGCGACCAGACCTCCGATCCTTTGCAACTCCCCTAAATTTCCGTGCACCTCTCCCTTTTCACAGTCCAAACTCCCCCCGTATGAGTTTCGGCTGGATCTGGGGTTTAGTGTCGTAGGATAAGGGGTTCAATGCCTTTGAGAGTCTCCGTTTCCCTCCCGCCAGAGAAAGCCAGCCAGGTACTCCGGCACCCGCTCTCTCCTCGCTCGCGTCTCCGTACCTCAGCTTTTTGCAGCTCCTCTGGGTCTCCGTGAGCCCCTCTCCTTCCCTCTAGCTGTAGAACTTCCACTCAGCCAGCTTTCCTGTGGTTCTGGATGATGTCCGTTCTGTCTTTTAGTTGTAGTTTTGAAATTGTTGTGCGAGGCAGCAGTGTAGGTGTTTACCTATGCCGCCATCTTCCTTTTTCTCTCGAGAGATTACTCTTTAAATACTTGAATATATTTATAATAATAGTTTAAAGTTCTTTTCTGAAAATTCCATTATTTCTTTAATAGATACATTTGTTTCTTCTCCTAATTATAAATCATATTTTCTTGCTTCTTCTCATAATTAGCAATTTTTTGGATGCTGGGCATTGCAAATATTTATTGTTAAGTGTCTGTATGTTGTCTTCCAAAGTAAGTAACCTGGATACTGGAATGGAAAAAGGACATTAGTGAAAAAAAAGAAAAAAAAACTGGTGAAATCCAAATAAACTTTGCAGTTTTGTTCATAATATCATATCAATGTTAGTTTTGACAAATACAATACGATTATGTTAACATAGGGTAAGCTGGGTGAAGGATATACAGAAATTCTCTGTACTACCTTTGTAATTTTTCTATAAATCTAAAATTATTTCCAAATATAAAGGCTAGTTTTTTAATTCTTCTTTTTCCCTCCTATTTATGTTAAGACATTACCAGTATGTATTGTTTTCCCCTTACATCTTCTTCTGAGTCTTCATTTCTAAAATAATGTCTTCAATTATTTCTAATTGCTTAATTATCTCATTTCATTTTCAAATTCTCACTTATGTTGTTCTCTAATCTCTTGTTTTAATGGAATGCTACATTTTTATCTCCTTTTTGAGCATGGCTCTCTCTTATGCTTTCATTGTGTGTAGGTGTATTATAATGCCATTTATTCCATTTCCTCATAAAAATTTTGACCTTGATACTTTTCTATTCATTATGAGATGTGAATTTAGCTTTCCTGAATTTTGTTAAAATAACTTTTCTAACTTCACCGAGCTCTCTCTTCTGTTGTGTTCATGTAGTGTCAAAAAGTACCAGTCTGGAGTGGACACGGGGGCCGTGGAGCCCTGCACTCGCTAACCATGGACCGCGACTTTCTGCAGCAGTCACTGATTTACCACGGGCCATCATTGCTGTCCTTGCTCCAAAGTGAACAGCTGGACAATCCTTACTTCCGGAGCCTCCTGGGGTCGTGGCCAAGCCTGCCCGGGGCCCACAGCCCCAGCAGTCTGTGCAAAGCAGAAAAGAGAAGAGAGTCGACAACGCTGAAATACAAAAATTCATTTTTAAAATAATTTAGTGGTAGCTGCAGTTCAGATGAAGTCACATTGGTCTGCTCAAGAAATCCTCCAATTTGTAAAAATAATTGCACTCAACAATGAGATCTGAGAACAATTGAGAGTTCGTGATATGTGATTTTAAGTAATTGTGAAAAACCAAAAAAAAAGCTAATTCTTGCTGAAACAGTAATTACTAGAAAAGATTAATATATATAGACAATTGAAATATCCTACAAATCTCTGAGTTACGTTTAGGCTGATTCTCCTATCCTCATTTTGAGTGAAAGTCTACAAACGGAAATCTTACCAGTACACTTTTGGAGTCTTTGTACTTTTTCACAATTTTTGCTTCTTTAAAACTGAGTGTACCATTTCTTGCTTCTCGATTAAGAAGTTTCTGTATTCTTGGTGTCAAAAAAAAAATTCATTTTTAAAAGGCGGATCTGCTTTTTGCACTTTGGTGGAAATCAGATGCACCTGCAATTTCTGAAGTTAATGAAGACGGTGAAGATTCTTATACAGTCATGCCACCTTTAGAGCGATTCATGGAAATACCTAGTATGGATCGGAGAGAGCTGTTTTTTTCCGAGATACTGAGCGTGGAGATACAGTGTAGTGATTGGAAGAATTAGTTCCATTCGGGAATTTGGGTTTTCCATGGTGTTGATTTGTTTAGGCAGTGACATCATAAGAGATATATTTCACTTGGAAATCACAGCTCTTTGTCCATTAAGAGATGTGCCTTCTCACAGTAACCATGGGGATCCTTTTTCGTATTAGCAAACTGGTGATATCATTCGAGCTGGAATCAAAGATATTGACAGATACCATGAAAAGCTTGCAGTATCTCTGGATAGCTCATCTCTTCCACCGCACCTATCTGGTATTAAATTAGGTGTAATTAGTTCTGAAGAGCTTCCTTTGTATTACAGGAGGAGTGCTGAACTAAATAGCAATTCTTTGGAATCCTATGACAATATCATGCAAAGTTCCTTGAATAATCCAGGAGTAGTTGAATTCCTCCTAGGAAAATTAGGAATAGATGAATCTAATCCACCATCTTTAATGAGAGGCCTACAAAGCAAAAATTTCTCTGAAGATGATTTTGCTTCTGCATTAAGAAAGAAACAGCCTGCATCTTCGGCTTTAAAATGCGTGAAGATTGGAGTTGATTATTTTAAAGTTGGGCGCCACGTGGATGCTATGAATGAATACAATAAGGCTCTGGAAATAGACAAACAAAATGTGAAAGCTTTGGTAGCTCGTGGAGCATTATATGCAACAAAAGGAAGTTTGAACAAAGCAATACAGTGGTACCTCGAGATACGAGTTTAATTCATTCCGTAACCTTGTTCATATATCAAGTTGCTCCTATCTCAAAGCAAATTTCCCCATTGAAATCAATTGAAATGCCGTTAATCCGTTCCAGGCCCCAAAATGCCACCCCAGTTGTTCTTGTTACGTGTTTTTGAATAAGAAAAATGTATTTATAAATGACAAATATTGTATAAAAACATAAAAGAGAATGTAAAGGAATAAACTGGTTTTATAAAGTGTATTTACCTACTCGTTACACTCTTAATGCTACACTTTATCCCTAAACTGAATGTAACTTAACTAATCTTCACTGAACTTAATTGCTACTGGTCTTTGCATTTTTGGCCAATTTCAAAAAAAACGTGTCCAACGAGGTTTGCCTCTTCCTCCCTTTCAGAATGTTTCTGAAATGGGTGAGGCAAGTTTCATTGAACAGCTCCGATGCACGACTAGTAGCAACTTTTTCGGGGTGTTTCTTTTCCACGAAGTGTGACACCCTCTCCCACATTCCTAAGATCTCCTTTATCTCACTTGTAGAGATCGCCTCCACCTCTGGCTCCTCCTCGAAACCAATTTCTTGGAGAACCTCCGCATGTTGCTGAGACTGCAACTCTTGTAACTCCTCCGTGGTGAGTTCCAGAGAGTGCTCCTCGACAGGCTCATTCACGTCTCTCTCATCCACCTCCAGGCCCATGGATTTTCCCAGAGACACTATCTCCTCCTCCACTGGCACCTCGGGTTCGAATCTTTCGAAGGTCCTTTCGGCTACGTGCTCAGGCCACAGCGTCTTCCATGCAGAGGTCAAAGTCCTCGTTGTAACACCCAGCCAGGCCTGGTCAATAATTCTGAGGCATATCATGATGTTAAAGTGGTTCTTCCAGAACTCTCGAAGGGTGAGGTTTGTGTTCTCTGTCACCTCAAAGCAGCGCTGGAACAGGTGCTTGATGTACAGCTTTTTAAAATTAGAAATCACCTCCTGATCCATGGGCTACAGGATAGGAGTGGTGTTGGGAGGTAGGTAGACAACCTTTATAAACTTGAACTCTTCGAGGAGTTCATCTTCGAGGTTCCGTGGGTGAGCAGGAGCATTGTCAAGGACGAGGAGGGCTTCCATGGTTAGGTTGTTTTCCTGTAGATATTTCTTAACAGAAGGGCCGAAAACCAGGTTTACCCACTCCACAAAGAACTGCCTGGTGACCCATGCCTTCGGGTTTGCCCTCCACATAACTTGCAGTTTATCTTTTAAAATCTTATGTGACTTAAAGATTCTGGGGTTTTCCGAATGGTATACGAGCAGAGGCTTGATCTTGCAGTCGCCACTCGCATTGGCACACAGTGCAAGAGTTAGCCTATCCTTCATGGGTTTGTGGCCTGGCATCGCCTTCTCCTCTGCCGTTATATAAGTCCTATTCGGCATCTTCTTCCAGAAAAGCCCTGTCTCGTCACAGTTGAAGACTTGCTGGGGGATATATCCTTTGGCTTCTATCAATTAGGAAAAAGTTTTGAGATAATCCTCAGCTGCCTTCACATCCGAACTTGCTGCCTCACCATGCCTAATGATGGAATGAATGCCGGACCTTTTCCTGAAGTTATCAAACCAGCCTCTATTGGCTTTAAATGAGTCTTTCAATGCTTCGTCCGTGGAAGTGTGTGGGATCTGCTCCAGCAAATCACCGTAAATCGCTCACACCTTCTTGCATATGATGCCCTGTGTTAAAGTATCTCCTTTAAGCTGCTTCTCCATCACCCACACCATCAGTAGATTCTCCATCTTTTCATGGAGAGAGCTACGGAGCTTAGAAATTATTGTAACGCCCTTAGCTGGGGTTATACCCTTTATCTACTCCTTCTGTTTAAGCACAGTGCATATCTTTGAAGTACTACGCCCGTATTGCCTCGCCAAGTCAGCCACTCACACACCTTGCTCATATTTTTCTATGATTTCATGCTTTAATTCAATAGACATCATCCTCTTCTGAGCACTGACATTTCCACTCGCTTTCTTCGGACCCATGGTTATAAAAAGAAATGTGATAAAGTATGTAAATGCACAAAAGATGCTTCGACAACGAGGTAAACAAGCACACTGACTGAGGTGTGGGAAACCATGAGATGCTTGAGTCGTGGTAAACTGGTGGGTCGTGTGCAGCTGGCCAATCTGCGCAATTACTCATATCTCAAATGTTGCTCGTATTTCAAAGCGAAAAATCACTGGCTCAACGGCTCGTATCTCAAAAATCTCGTATGTTAGGGCACTCGTATCTCAAGGTACCACTGTAGAAGATTTTGAACTTGCATTGGAAAACTGTCCAACTCACAGGAATGCAAGAAAATACCTCTGCCAGACACTTGTAGAAAGAGGAGGACAGTTAGAAGAAGAAGAAAAATTTTTAAACACTGAAAGTTACTATAAGAAAGCTTTGGATTTGGATGAGACTTTTAAAGATGCAGAGGATGCTTTGCAGAAATTTCATAAATATATGCAGAAAAACAAGCTGAAAAGGAAGAAAAGCAGAAAACAAAGAAAATAGAAACAAGTGCAGAAAAGTTGCGTAAGCTCTTAAAAGAGGAGAAAAGGCTAAAGAAAAAAAGAAAATCAACTTGTTCCTCTTCAAGTGTTTTGAAAAAGACACAGATGGAAGAAAAGAGCACTATTGAAAGTGGGAGCCAGGTTCCATGAGGTATTCCACTTCCCCAGCAAGCTCTGACTACTCTTCTAAGTCAGTTGAAAAAATATAAAAAATGTAATTATTCTGGATCACGTGATTTCAATAGACATGATCAAAGATATCCATTAAGTAAAAGTCATAGAGAATATGAAAGAGAGGGTAATTATGAGGACAGTATTAAACCAGAGGCTCCAGAAGAAGAGCTAAGTAGCAAGGAGCATTCAGAAAGTGGAGCTAAAAAAAATTTACCTCAGAACTTACTCAATATATTTAATCAGATAGCTGCATTTGAGAAAGAAAAAGAAAATAAGCAAAAAATAATAATATGCCAAGGGAATTAGCACTGTTTTACTAAAAGCTGTTAATAAAAAGTTTAATCATAACAGTCTAGTGTAGAAATCACTACTCCTAACATTATTTTTTTGTAGAGATTGCAGAAAGCAAATGCTTTTTTTTTAAGTTTTACATTCATTATCATATAATCTTTATAACAATTTTTTTTCAGCAAATGCTTTCAAGCATTTGTATAACTATATCTTTTAGTTCTAGGTTCCCTTTCACAGCTTGATTTGCAGACTTTTCATATGCATGTTTATGTACAGTATTTCTGATTTAAACTTCAGTTAAAGATAATTCTCAAAGTTTTGTTTCTTCATTGTATTTTGGGGTATGAGAATTCCTTGGGTCTCCCTTATCCTGCTGTTTAAGAGAAAATTAAATTTGTGCACTGAACACCTGAGTTTTTTCATCAAAAATTATTTCATTCTCTTTTCTGTTAAATTAAAAGCCCTCAACTTTTGATAGAGATATGTTCTTTAAATACTATTTGATATTTACCATTTAAATATTAAATTTTTACATAACTGTTGTTTTAAAATGGTAGGCAGATTATCTGTCTTGACTAATTGGCCTCTGAAGCCTGATTTATACCTTAAGAATAAAGCCATGAACATTAAAAAAAAAAAAGTACCAGTCTGCATTCTAAAAGTAAACATTTATTTTTCATTATAAATAAATAAATAAATAAATAGCTTTTGTTTTGTTTTGTTTTGAAGTTTTTCTTTATTGACAACTTTTGGAAAGCATGTTGATTATATTTCCCCATTGTGGAACAATGTGAAAATATGGGATACACTAGGATCTGGCATTCAAAAACATCACTGGTTTAACCATCAATGTCATAAATGGGGGAGGGAGGGAACTACCCTAAAATACTAATTTAAAATACTATTCCCAGTTCCACTATAAAAGCATAAATATATGGCACATACTAATGACAATAGGCATTTCACTTACTATTAAGAGCCCATATAGTAAGAAAATGTAATAGGGGACCCAAAAATAAAGTACTTACTGTATTTGACATTAAGTAATGTTATCTACTTAGAATTTAAGGTGTTGCTAGGGAAATAGATACACAAGACTCTTTAAAAAGTCATCCAGATGTTTTAAAAAGATTTTAATGCATTTTCCTAATACAAACAGAGGCATTCGACCACCTCACTAACTCTAGAGATATTTCTTCACAACATTTTTTAAAGATTTGACATAATATACATCCCTTTTAATGTCTCTTCCTGTCTCAATGTACTGAAAGCTAAAACGGTAAGGGCTGCATCAGACAGATGCCCAGCGTTTGTTGATCTTGCTGTTATTAGAGTACTTCTCACTCATGAGAAAACTAGAGTGGGGCCAACCTGGTAGTACACTGGCAAGAACTTTTAAAGAAGCTTAAAAACATTTCGTCTTTGTGTTGAGTCGGCCAAAAGAAATAAGATAAACTGATGTTGGTTGTTTAAAAAGCAGAAAGCATCAAAACCGGTTTGGCTCAGTGGATAGAGCTTCAGCCTGTGGACTTAAGGGTCCCGGTTTTGATTCTGGTCAAGGGCATGTACCTTGGTTTCAGGCACATCCCCCAGTGGGAGGTGTACAGGAGGTAGTTGATCGATGTTTCTAGCTCTCTATCTCTCTCCCTTCCTCTCTGTAAAAAAATCAATAAAATATATTTTTTTAAAAAAGGAGAAAGCACTATATAAAATCAACCTGAGATGCTATCTTTAAAGGTGTCTTTTCTGGCCTTTTCTGTAAAAATAAATAAATAGATAAATAAATAAATAAATAAATAAATAAATAAATAAATAAATCTGACGCAGATGGATGAAATAAATCACACGACTGTTGTCCTTTCACTTTCCCAGGGTGGCTTTCTGGACTAGTTTCATGTCTGAGTGTTTGGCAAATGGTGTTAGGTTATCTGGAGGTTTAAGGAACATCCTGTTTATTGACAAGAGCTAATTAAAGAAAAACCTAATTAAGGAAAGCTGGTCACACAATTACCTAGCATTAGGGCTGGGGAAAAAGCACCGGATCCTGCACACGAACACACGTCTTTTTGGGTATTTTACAATAGCAATGAGATCCCAAAGCCCTCCTAACCAGGTTTATGCAGCACCTAAAAACACTTGTCCCCAGGCCTCCCTGAATCAGTGACCCTTGAGGAATTCCTGTGGATTAACCCTTGGTTTGGTGCCCAGGAAAGGGGTTCTTGTGGTCTTTGAAGCACCCCGCAGTCCTTGCCTCCCCGGATTAAGTGCCCCGTAGACCAGTGTTCCCGCTGCGGCTGCTGCTTCTGGCTTTGTACGGGGCTTTGGGTGGCCTGCGCCTCCCCTCCCGCACCGCAGGGGCTGCTGCCCAGACTCCTGTGCGACCACTGGCTCCCTGTGAGGAGGGCGCCGCACAACTCTGAAGCAGCCTCCCTGCAGCCACCTCCAAGGCCTGGCCTGCCTTCCTCTTCCGCGCCTTTCTTCCTCTTTCCCAGCAGGCTGGGCTGGCTCGCTCAGTGGCTTCTCCAGGAGCGCGTTTTCCTGGAGGCACCGGCGGCGTGGGCCCTTGCAGCCGTCTCAGCTCCAGCTTTTTTTAGCTCCTCCTGTAATGTCTGCATTTCTCTGTCCCTGTCCCCTTTCTCTCCTTTACTAGTGAAACGGCCCTCCCCTCACTGCCGCAGACCGCTGCTTCTCCCCGGAGTCCATCTTCTCCTTCCCCAAGAGCTGTGCTTCAAGCTCCACACTTTGCATGTTTGGAGGCGCATTTGAATCTCGTTCGTAGGCTCTCGCCACTTTACTTGCTCTTAGGTGTACCGCTGATTTTCAGTTTCCCTTTCTATACTCCGGGCTTTTGTCCATCGGGTTTTCAGCATGAATTCAGTGTCAGCCTAGACAGGTGACTCTCCCTTGAGTAGCAGCCTAGTTTCCTCCACGACCACTTTTTTGCTGGATTTTGGTTACTTTTTTATTTGCTGGTCCAGCTTTATCACTTCCACTGACATAAAGGTCTATTTTTAAGACTGTGGGTTTTCGCCCTGCCTGGTTTTGTTCAGTGGATGGAGCATCAGCCTGCGGACTGGGGAGTCCCAGGTTCAGTTCCAATCATGCACACATGCCCAGGTTGTGGGCTCCATCCCCAGTGTGGGACCTGCAGGAGGCAGCCAATCAATGATTCTCTTTCATCATTGATGTTTCTATCTCTCCTTTCTCTTCCTCTCTGAGATAGATGATAGATAGATAGATAGATAGATAGATAGATAGATAGATAGATATTTTAAAAGTTTAAAATAAAACTGTGGATTTTATTTCTGAGATTTTCTGTTGTTATTGTTGTTTTTTCTCTTTCCCCGCTTGTATCTGAACCTTCGCTTTCTTTAAGTTGAGTTTGGCTTGGGTTTTTTTGTTTCGTTTTGTTTTGTTTTTAAGGGGGAGAAGGTTGTTGGTTTCTCTGTTATTAATTTTTATCCCCCTTCTAGAAGTCTCCCTTAGTGTAGGACCCTATCTTTAAATGGCACATGGGCTACTCAGTTTCAGGAGTTCATGTTCAAAGAGGCTCAAGTGCCCCAGTCCCTTTAGGGGGCCTTATCACAAGCAAGTTCTCATCTATTAGCGAGTGGACAAACCCCTTCCAGTTTTAGCTACTGCTCTCAAATTCCATTAGGTCTGAGTCAGGTCCATCAGCCACCCTGATGCTTCCCTCTGCTTTCTCCCACACAGATGCCCATAGTACATCATGGTTGTTGGTGCTTGTACTTTGTCACCTAGCTTTGTTAACTAGTTTCTTGGTCTGTTACTTATATAGTGACTCAAAAAGATTCAAAAACTACATTTCCCCACTCCTGCCATGCTCCCAGGATTCCAATATGTATCATTTTTCTAAACCAGAGCTGGAAGCAGGGGTGGGGGGGCGGGGGCGGGGGGGGACATTAGATATCTGAAGTACCTTTGACATTTCTTTTGGAACTTAACCATGGCAATAGGAACTAGAACAGATCAAATGGTTAAGACAAGAAAGAGCACCCAACACATTTGCACTAATAATGTATGTAGCATTTTGTATACCTTTTTATGAAATTATTATGTGTTTTTCATGTTCAGTACATAATATTTGTAGTGATCTTTTTAATAGTGTCATAATATTCAGAATATTGAATAGAAACACCAAAATTTACTTCGCCTGTCCCTTATTACTGGACACGTGGGCTGTTCCCATTTTTCTGCTAGCCTCAGATGATGCTATCATAAATATATTTGTGCATTTAGCTTTTTTGTTGTTGTTGAATTACTTCCTTATGATGGAATCCCAAGAGTGAGGTTATTGGGCTAAGGGTAGGAATATCTCCCTGGTTCTGGCAATGTATAACCTGAAACTATGTTTTGAGAATTATTTTTCTTATTACAGGGGAAAGGTTAAGGCTCAGCTGTTGATGGTAAGGATCACATGAGGGAAATAGGACTATTTCCCAGGATCACAGCTGTTCTGTCCTTTCTCCTGGCCGTCAGTCTTTCTTCATTTAGTCAACTTTAATTTTACATTTATTTAACCAACATATATTAAGGGGTTACTATGCATCAGACACTGATTTATTCCCCACACGCTGGAGTGCGCCCCACAAGCATGTGTGATGTTCTGCCCAAGGGTTGATCCAACACCCAGGATAGAAAAGGGCCCAATCCAGGTGTGCACTGGCTTGTACTCTCTGCACGCATGAAGGGTGCTGTGGATTGTCCTTCCCAACTCCTCCTAACGTGTCTAAGATTGTTCAAGGAATCCTAGACTCTTTTGCCTGGAGAGATCTAGTACCAGCAATCCATCTTCCTCCATATACAGCTTTCACCTCATTCTAGGGCATCCTTGAGTAGAAAAGGGAGGAGCTAGGAAATTTAAATTGCACTAGCTTATATAGTTGCCCCCCCCAAAATAATTTTGTTATTTTTATCTCCCACAACTGGTGAGCGAGAGATAACCCCCAAGGTTTCCTGGTAACAACTTACCAGCTGTATGGATTAGATTCTTATAACTGACTTTCAGCCTCAGTTTCCCTGTCTTTCCATTGCCCCCTGAAAACAGTCTTGCCCTGAACTCAAGTTCTCTGGCTTGAGTTCTGGTCTTAGTTCTGAGTCCCTGTCTACCCTGGCCAGCATCCTTCCACAACAGAGCTGGATCCTGCTCCACAAGCCCCAGCCACCGATTGAGTTTGTGTGTTTAATGGCCTGAATATTGAAGACCAAGATTGTGTGCCTGTCTCTATTTTATGCTCCATGGCTGCATCCTAACACTTGATGGAGCCCTGTAATCACACACCTAGACTTCACCACAACTTTATGGTCCCTACCAGGATCAGTTGACTCCCAGGATCCGTCCCATCTAGTCCATTACACAATGGACTATATAATGCATGTCCAAACCTGCCGAGTTAGTAATCACCCTCCCCACCACAATGTTTTATAAGGGAGGAATCCCAGAGCTAGAGAGTAAAAGTGACTTTGCAAGAGTCAAATAGCAATTTTGTATCAGATCTAGGTCCAGAGACCAAGGTTCCTCAGCCCTAAGAGGAAATGAATAGGTAAAATGCCAGAAAATAAATTTAGAAATAGATTCCAAAGCAGAAGCTCAATGACAATTCCTGAGATCTGCCTTCTCCCAGGGTGGGCAAAGAGAGAAAGCCCCAGGATTTGAGAATAAGATAGGTTCCAGTTTGTGAAGTCACAAAGTATGGGCAGCAAAGCTGACTTTATGTGGAGCCCTAGATCTAGTTAAATGCCTCTTGTCTCTCTAGAACAGTGGTTAACAGAGCCAAATATCAACAGCACAATGATTGAAATTTCTTTTTTGAGAGCCGAAAACCAACTTTTGCACATGGGCCACGAAGTTTCAATCACCTGCATGTGGTATTTTGTGGAAGAACCACACTCAAGAGATGCTTGACACATGTAGATGCTCAGCTAGCCCACATGTCTTCTGGGACCTTCCTCATCATGAGGGGTAGGCAGCAAAAAAGCCTATGGAAGTCCAAGCTTTCTCTAGGATTTCTATAAATGCTCAGGGTGCATATATCTCATGCCCTGCTCTCTCAGAAGTAAGGTTCTTTGTCCAGCATCGCATCAATCCAAGTACAGAACTTAGCTTTTTCATAAAAAGGTGTTTTTGTTTTTTTCAGATACACCATTGATGAGAACAATAGACTTGCTGAAAATGTTAGGGGTCATAGGGAGGGCGTCCCATCACCCACTGTACAACATACAACCTGGAAATCCTCATTGTACATCCCTGCTCTCCTCAGCCCTTGTTAGCCACACCCTTACAATGAATTCCTCTATTAGCCGCAATGCTACACCTGCCCTCACTGTACCCATCCTCACATGCTCCTCTGGTTCCGCTGTCTTCCTTCTGCCTGCTCTGTCCTCTGTTCTTTCTCCTTCCCACCATCTCTCCAAAATCAGAAACAAATTCCTTTCATTATCTCATGCAGAGAGGCTGTGGGGAGGGAGCACATGCTTGCACTCCTACAGCTTCTTAACCAAACTCTCTCTTCCCGCCCCCCCCCAAAAAAAAGTTACTTTCCTCCCATAGAGAAATTCTAACTAAGGTAATTTAACACATAGGTGTAAATAAAAAGTATACAGAATTATTCTGATGCGCAATTTATGCCAGACCCAGCACTACGATTGTCCTATTCAACCTGGATTGATAAGAAGGAATAGAACATCTTGTCTGATTCAGAAGTGTGCCCTTGGCCATGAAAGCTCAGTTGAATCCAGACCGAACCTGAGAAAACTGTCTTGGGCCCCTTATGAAGGCATTTTACAATCTATAGAAAAGATACTCAAAGTAGGAGCTTACTTTTTTTTTTTTTAGATGAACCAAATAGTAGTGCCTATGGCAACCAGAAAGTTTCAAAGTTTTTGAAACCTGCATGGACTCTTACAGTATTCTTAGATTGCAAACTTTGGACTGAAATGTGATATCAATCTAGTTGTCAATACACACACACACACACACACACACACACACACACATATGCAATGGGCATTTCAAACCATGTGAGCAATTAAGTTTTAAGATACGTGGCTTGTTCTAGTTACTACCAAGTGGTGTAAAACAACAACTAATCCATTATTCTCAACGATTACATGCGTCAAAAATTTGGAAAGGGCACAGCAAGAGCAGTTTCTATTTGCTCCACAATGCCGGGAGCCATAGACAGGAAGTGTGAAAGGCTGGGAAGTTTACGCAATAGCTGGACCTTGAATCATCTGCAGGCTCTCTCATGCATGTGTTTAATGCGAGAGCATCCACATGTGGCCTCCCCATCTGGGCTTTCTCATAACATGGTGGTTAGGTCCTGAGGTAAGAGGCCTCCAGGATGGCCCCAGTGATCCCTACCACCTGGTATTCACAGCCTTGTGTAATCTTATTCCCTTGAGTAAAATTCGCAACTAGCTAATAAAATATGGTAACATTGAGGGGGGTATTTCTTTCATGATTAGGTTACATTGTTACTTCTGTCTTATTACCAGTATCATTTTCTCTCTCTCTCTCTCTCTCTCTTTCTTTCTCTCCATTTTTTCTCTCTCTCTCCCTCTATGATGAAGCAAGCTGCCAATCTGGAGAGGCCCACATGGCAAGGGATTAATGTGATGGTTAGCCTGGTCAACAGCCAGTGAGGAACCAAGGACTTCAGTCCAATAATCCACGAAGAACTGATTGTCGCCTTGTGAGAAATCCGACAGCAAAGGAGCCAGCCAAGCCATGGTCAGATTCCTCACTCGGAAACACTGTGAACTAGATAACAAATGTGTGTGTTTTAAACTGCTAATTTTAGGGGTGATATGTTACACAGCCATAGATATCTAATAAAGGTTCCACAAGTGAGCATCCCACAAGAACCAGACAGGCCCTAGCTGGTTTGGCTCAGTGGATAGAGCTGTGAACTGAAAGGTCCCAGGTTCGATTCTGGTCAAGAGCTCATGCCTGGGTTGTGGGCTCAATCCCCAGTGGGGGGCTTGCAAGAGGCAGCAGATCCATGATTCTCTCTCATGGATGTTTCTATCTCTCTCTCTTCTTCCTTCCTCTCTGAAATCAATAAAAATATATTTAAACCAAAAAAGAACCAGGCATCCTTTCCTCTGCCCTAGGCTCAGTCACATAGCAATTACTTCCCAAGTCACTAGCCTTCCCATGGGAACATAGATCCCATCTCTCAAAAGGAGGAATGTCAAATTATCACCATAGGAATAGCATGTGGGAAGAGAAATGGTGTTGTGTCCATCTTTGGAAAACACAATCTGCCACATGGCTTTTTGGCCTTGTCCCAAAGCACGGCCTGACTTACTCACGTGTCTATTGTAAGAAAGATTTATGTTGTTTTGCTATTTTGAAATCAGGGGTTTGTTTGTACTCCTTCTGTAATGTCTTCTCTGCTTTTAAGAAATGCTCAAATAATATCTCAGCAAGTCACAAGATAAATGGGAATTGGCTCTCTTGCAATCAGGGAGACCTCAGAACCATGACTTCCAAGAATGCGACTGACTAGCTGAAGTACAAGCTTCTCTCCACTTAAGAATGACTCCAAATGAGTTACAACACTGCCCCTCACTCCGTGTTGGGAAACATGCCAGTGTTGCCCCACATGCCATGCCAGGTGAGTGGAAGCAGGACAGTGAGTGGGAGGAAGTTATGGGGAGAACCGATGGACACTCCAGCAGGCTGACTTCTTGTTACTTCCCACAGACTCACAGAACTGCTGAGCCGGAGGGCATCTGAGAGCTCCATCAGTTACATAGTAATGATCGTAGCTGCACTTGGTAAAGCCTGACTGAAATAACAAGCCCTCAACAGCTGAATGAAGTCCAACTGGTATCCGATATTACTCAGCTATGGCCGTCTTCACCAGTTTGTAAACTCAGGCTTCCACAGAATGGCCCTAGAACACTGTAGCTTGAGCCCTATCCCACTTGTCTTTAAAAAATCCAGGCTTTTACCAAGTTAAACTCATGAGCCACGGTTTGCCGCTCTGTTGGCTAATGAGTTTACCGACCACTGGGATAGGGGCTTAATCACAAGGAACAACAACAGCCTGTAATTATTGGAATCGAGAGTCTAGGTCAGTAGTTGGCAAACTCATTAGTCAACAGAGCGGCAAACCATGTGGCTCCCGAGCTGTGGTTCGCTGCTCTGTTGACTAATGAGTTTGCCGACCACTGACCTAGGGAATGCCTACGTGACCCACCCATTTCGCCCATACTTTCTACCTCAACCAGCTGCCTGTTCCACGTGAGGGACTCCTGGGTCTGAGTATGAGCTCTCCTCAGAGTCTGACTCTCCTAAGCCTGTGCTCTGGCCCAGCATGAGCCCTGCAGACCTTTGCCTCATTTTCCCATTGTGTTCAAACAGACTTGGAGAGAACAGAAGAGAATTACAACAGAGAGAAACTGAAGACCCAGGACTTTTGCTCAAATTTCCCAGGTCCCAGGTGTGTCTTCTACTCTCCTCCCTGCTACCGCCATGGGGTAAAGGCCAGCCTGCCTCCCTCGGTGCAAATACGTATTCTAATGGAGTCCCCAACCCCGTGAGGTCCACATGAAGGAGGCAGCTGTTTTTCCAACTTTAATCTAAGGTCCATCTCTTTTGTCGTTACTTCCTGCACTGGGATTGATCTTGGTCCAGGAGGCCAGAGAATACAAGAGTCCATTTCAGGGAGAACTCCAACTTCTAAACAATAATAAAGCAAGCATTCTGACCACAGAACACCACGTGTATAACATGTGGAGTCCAGCCAACGCTAAGCCCCAGAAAGCCCAATTAAGTCCCATTTCACATTCTCTCCTTTGGCATTGATTTATGAGCAGGGTGATGCAATCTCCCAGCTATCTTCAGTGTCTCAGCTCCGAAGATTCTGTGATTGACCAGTTGAAAATGGCTCATGTTTTCCAAAGTAATGCGTACCTAGGAGATAAACACTGTTCCAGAGGAAACAATTTGGAGGGCTCAGCTCTGCCTAGTATAATAATAATATTGTACACAGTTTTGCTAAGCATTTCAGTTTCTTGGAGCCACAGAATACCAGACCCTTTCCATTCTAGAAGAAGATCTTTGTCTATAGAAAACATTTTCCTAGACATGTACCCTGTTAGGAGACAAAATCAGCTTGTAATATTTTTTTATTTTATCCATAGATTTTTAAAACACGTTTTCATTGATTACAGAGAGGAAGAGAGAGGGAGACAAAGAAACATCAATGATGAGAGAGAATCATTAATTGGTTGCCTCCTGCATGTCCTACACTGGGGATCAAACTCACAACCTAGGCATGTGTCCTGAACAGGAATCGAACCATAACCTCCTGGTTCATAGGTCAATACTAAACTACTGAGCCACGCCAGTATGGCTATTCATTGACTTTTAGAGAAAGTGGAAGGGAGAGGGAGAGACAGAGAGAGAGAAACATTGATGTGAGAGAGACACATCGATTGGTTGCCTCCCACATGAGCCCTGACCATGGCTAGCGATCCAGCCTGCAACCAGGGTATGTACCCTTCAGTCCGTGGGCTGATGCTCTATCCACTGAACCAAACCAGCTAGGGCTACTTGCAAATTTTAAATGACAATTCTTTCCTGCCTCTGATTATCAATAAATCCAAAAATCTTTGAGTGCCATCTCAGCCAAGTTCACATAGTTGTATTCACTTTATGGACAGAGGAAATTGTGTCTGAATGGCACTGTTAGAAAGTGGGAAAGCTGAAATGTAGAACACTAGCAGCAGCAATGGGTGTTCTGGTTCTGCCACTCCAGTGGGCCACATTTGGACTGAAGGAAACGTTACACAGCACAAAAACATGCTGTGTGAAGACCAGCCAAGCATGCAACAAAATCAGTCCTATTCAGCCTGGGATTACAAGCAAGACAAACAATAGAGCAGCCTTCAAAATGAACTTCCGTTTCCAGGATGAGAAGGAAACACAGGGACATGAGCTCTTAGGAGACACCTGCAGTGAGCAGGGACCCATGCCAAAGAAAGGGCCTAAAGAAGAGCCTAAAAACAGAGAATCCAAAGGAGGACGCGCCATTCATTCTTCCACCCACAAACTTTCACCAAATGTGTGCGTTGAGCCTGGCTTTGTGTTAAGCAGCAGGCCTGTGACAATGAATGAGTCAGAGCTCCTGCCACAGTTGGACAAAGGGGGGCAAAAAAGTGAATGCAAAACTTGCATTCCTCTGATTCCAATGAAAGGAACATCCTGGTTAAAACCTGAGGCACCTCTGGGAGTATTTGTACCCACGGACAGCAGGGGGCCTGAACTGGCTGTCATTTCCTTTGTCACCTGGAGTAGAATTCCCGAGTAGAGCCCTGGCTAGGCACCCAATGTGATCCCTCCCGAAATCGAGAGCAGCTCACCTCCCTCCCTCAGAATTATTTTACCCTGGAATGTTTTGGCTTTGAGGTACAACGCGTAACTGTGATCATTGTCAACAGGCAATGACACAAAGCAACCGTCTCTTTGGTGAAGACCAGCTGAGCAAATGCTTAACTCAGAAGCCTGTTATAGTTTTTGTGAAAACAAATTACATCAGTGCTTACCAGGACTCTCCCAACCAGGCTAAAGAGCGTTTTCTTTCATAAATGTGTGTGTCACTGTGCTCCCACCTCACAGGGCATGCGAGAACTCTGCTAGAGGGAAATGGCACAGAAGTCTCCATAGCTCCGTACTTCGAATTGCTATAAATCTACTTGGTAGAGAGACAGGTTCTGAGAAGTCTCGGCATGCCGAGCCCTGTGCTGTAGTCAGGGAGATGCAGGCGGTCAGCCAAGGTCATGGCTCTAAGGAAAATAGATATTTACTGAGTGATTTCCATGGGCCAGGTGCTGGGCCACAGCTTTCACTTACCTTATCTCTTTGAATTGTAACCTGTGTGTAGTCAGCTCCATGCCATCACCCTGAACCCACCTTAAGGCCAGCAGTTGGTAAGCTCACCTCTAAAGCAATAGGGAGTATTATAGATTTTACCAGATTCCATGGGGACAGAGAAGGGACATTTACACTGCAGACCACTAACAAATCTTAACCCAATACTTCCATCTGTCTTCCCCCTCTTCTCCTTCCCCAGTCTCTGTAACTTCCCTGTGGCAAAGTGTTCCCTCTCTTTTCTCTTTAATTCTCTTTCTCTCTCTTCCTTCCCATACACACAAATTCTTAAAATCCCTTCCACATCTCTGCCCGTCACTTGCCTAATCCCACACTTACAAGTCTGGTCAGAAACAATGCTCCATGAAATACCATGTGAATAACACATTCTGTAAACTCTTACAGGGTGAATGGGGAAGGCAAATCTGTATCCAAAGTAAGTGTTTGTTTCATTAAGAACAAAGTTCTTCCCTTTCCATGATGAAAGTGGTCTTTTGTAATCAACCTTCCACCAGGCTGCCTAAGCCTTTTTGTTGCATGCTTATTATTGGGCCTTGTTAATGACAGGTGGGACATTCAACAGCGGTGCTCAGAAGTCATGTTGCTGAGACAATGAAAAACACTCTTCTTGGTTCTCATTGGAATAAGACAGAAGTAGCTGAGGAAATAGGCTAACAGATGGCCACAAACAGGTCATCTCATCCACCTGCTTATTAAGATTCTCTTCTGATGAGATTTCTGTGTGGTGATCATTCACTGGGATACACTCTCTTAACACTCTATTCATATTCAGAGAGTTCCACATACAAAGCTTTTTCTCAGATCTTCTTATCACCACCAATTTTTCTAATCACGATCCTTCTAAGTCTTGAACATCCAGCCAAACCATTAGCTGCTCCCTCTCAGTCAATATAAATCCAAACATGTGTCCAGTGGAAGGATTTTCCTTCATTCCTATCTTTCAAAGCCATTCCTCATGGTGGGACTGCAATACGTACTATAATCATCCACTTTGGGCAGTGCCAGCATATTACATAGGTCCATACTTAAACCAGGCCTGCAATTTCCCCCTCATCTGACTTGTTGTAGGGAACTCCCCACGAGGCCACAGATTCAAGCTGAGCAGGAAGAGGCAATGTGATAGGAGCATGAGGCCATTGGCGTGTGCAACGCATGTATGCCTTCAGTACTTGCTTGAGCCTGATCTCATATATACCACTTTCATTTAATAAGGGAATATGGCTGTGAATCTCAATTTTATGGCTTGGAGGGTCAGACAATATCCAGTTCAGGATGTTGCATGGTAACTTGGTGATTCATAGTCAAGCATTCAATCTCTACTAGAACTCAGTTACAATCTAGAAGCTGTTTCTCCAGAGAATAGTTGTCTTTAGAGGATGGTAAAGCTTTGCTCCAAAATCCTAAAGGTCTAAGCTGTGATTCATTTTTATGAGCCTGCTAACATCCCCATACAGTGTCCTTATCTGCCACAGGCATCAAGCACCATTGATGTGCCACATAGACAGCCTGAGTGGTAGAGTGGTTTGCATGGCAGCCTGGACCTGACGCAGAGCCTTCTGTTTGGCTCTTTTCAGGTGCTGAAACTGGCCCCTTTTCAAGGTTCTCAGTAAATCAATGAGAGTTGCATGTCCAAATGACTTTCATGTTGCCTCTAAAATCTGAAGCGATCCAATAGGTATTGTACCTCTTTCTTTGTGGCGGGAAGGGCCAGATGCCTTAACTTTTTCTTCACTTTGGAAAAGATATCTCACTGGGCCTTGAGGAATTTTACCAGGGTGGCAAACCCCTGCATTTTTGTGGAAGTTATTTTGCACCTGTGTGCATCTGTTTTTCCAATGTATCTAGAGTGGTTGCTACTTCCTGCTTACCAGGAAGCATGATTAATAGCATCAGCATGACATTATCAATGTGATGAACCAGGGTGATTCAGAATAGAAATGTAATCAAGGTTCCTTGGAACAAAATTATGATATAGGGCTAGAGAGTTGATATATTTCTGAGGAAGGATAGTGAGGGTATATTGTTGGTCTTGCCAACCAAAAGCAAAATGCTCCTTATGCTCTTTTCTAACATGTAAAGTTAAAGAAGCATTCAGAGAAATGACTACATACTAGTATGTTGACTTGTTCCAACGATGAAACTACATCTGTAACTACTACCTGATTATATTTACAATTAATTCACTGCCATTTTCAAGGTGCATCTGTCATAAAGTAGATAATATACACATTTATAAATAAAGATAAAGCCACAAAAATGTTCACACACTATTGAAGGGAAGAGCTGGGATTTGAATTCTTACCTCAGCCTTTATATCATGATTGCTCCCACTTGAATCAGGCGCTTACCTTTGATCTAAGTCATATAAAGACATACCAAACCCTCCAGAAACTACAAGAGAATTTGTTCTCAGAAAAGGTATGCTGCTCTCAGAAGATGTGGAGGAAATGAGCAATGGAGTAATAGGTATTAGTTACACAAACTTTATCTTTATCAAGCTTCATCTGTCTATATCTATACTAAATTATACAGACAAATAAATGATTATTACAATCTATAAAAAGAAATGGGTAATATGGTAATTAGACTGGATAGCCGAACGACCTTCTGGACATCCAGACGTCCTTCCTGACAAAGCCAGGGCCCGAGGGAAGCCAGAACAGGCAGCCAGGGGAAGGAAGGCCTACTCTTGCATGAATTTGCGTGCATCGGGCCTCTAGTATAGTATGATTAAGTGCAATAAGAAGAAGAATTGGTCCTGAAGGACACATAGGAGGTACCCTTAATCCAAGCTTAAGAGTCAAGGTAAGTTTTCTTACCTTTCTGAGAGGATGTGATACTTAAAACTGAGATGTGAAGGATCAGAAGAAGTTAAGCAGACAAAGTAGGGCAGGACAAAGAGTTAAGGCAAAGAGAAGAAACTAAAAGAAGGAGCAGCAAGTTACAAGGCTCTGAGATGGCAGATGAATGTTGGATTTATGGCAAATGCACATCTGGACCTTAGAATCTAAAGAAGAGAAAACACGAGGCTGGAAGACTAAGCCTGGGCCAGATCATGAAAGACTTAAAAACTTTGTTAAGGAGTTTGTATTTTACCCTAAGAACAATAGGGAGCCATTGAAGAGTTTTAAGCAGAGGGATAGCCTAGCAGTTTTATATTTTAGAAATATTACTAAAACTACAGACTGAAGGCAGAAGAATGAGAAGGCAATAGAAGTTGAAAGAGAGGACAATATCCTAAACTAGAACTGTAGCAAGGAGAGTTGGAAAAAAGTGGATGGATTGGAGACATAATTAATAGGCTGTTTGACAGAAGTAAAAGGGAGGAGGATTATATCCAGATATTGGGCAATTGCATATGAATTATGATGCCATTCTCTGCAATAGCAAATACAGTGTAAAGGATAAAATGTTATGCAACATTTAAGTGGTAATGTCTGCAAGGACACAGGAGTCTGGAGAATATGCAAAAAAATATTTAGATAGAACTTCTTATGTGGGAACCATTCAGCACATGGTGATAACTAGAACTCAGGAAGAATATGTAGAGTGAGAAGATAAGAGGAAAACAAGATGTTAATGGTAAAATTCCAACAGGGAATTCAATAGACATTGTTGTGGGAGGAGAGCATGGGGGTTGTAATCCATGTCAATTCAAGGTCTTGTGGAGGGGTTTGGGGTGGGAAAAAAAATTCCACAAAAAAGGGAATTCACTTCTGAGCATTAATATTCATTATTATGTGTTCAAGTTCATACAGATAATCATAATAATTATATTTATTAGAGATTTAATATGTACTAAACACATTTCTAATTATTTACATGTATTATCTCGTTTTAACTCCTTAATCTTTACAACAATATCCCCATTGTATAGATGAGGGAAGTGGAGTATAGAAAATTGGTTACATGCCCCACATCATGTAGCCTTAGAGGCAGAGTTGGAATTTGAACCCATAGCTTCTCATTTCAGAGCCTGCTGTGCAATGCTGCCTCCCATGAGGAAGAAATTAGCATGTATTTCACAAGTTACATGTAAATCGACAAAATTAATACTCTGTTGCTACAAGAATCCTCACTCAGAGCTGGGTCTTTCCATGGAAAAATATTTTTATGTACATTTTTAGATATGCTGTCAAGAAACAGGGCTGCTGCAAATGCCATCAGATGCCTGTTTCAACCTCTCCTGCATCTCAAAGTGATTTGCAACTTAAAAGAAAAACATGAACCAAAAAAAAAGTTGTTTCTTCAAAAGAACTGAAACCTGAGGCAAGAACCCAAAAAAGAGGATTTGTTTACAGAAAAATCAAGGGTTTGCCCAGAACACTTTAAGTGTCTCATAGTTATACTAGAGTTACACAAATTCTTGCACTGATAGGGTCTGGCCAGCCTGCCCCAAGGGGGCCAGTTGGGCAGGGCCTACTTGGGCGGGGGTGGGGGGGAGGTTGGGGAACACCCATCAGGGTCCTGATTGGCCAGTTAGCCACTTCAATGCATGTCATAGTGACAAGTCATTCCAGTCATACCCATCATTCTATCATTATGGTCATTCAGTTTTTATCTTTATAGATACTTTACTTAATCTTAGACAGAAAGTTGAGAGCCATTCTTACAACTTCTGAATTAGAAGGTTAGACTACCAACAAAATATTATTTTCTTTTATTTTAAACTAGAGGCCTGGTGCATGAATTCATGTACTAGTGGGGTCCCTCAGCCTGGCCTGTGGGATCAGGATGAAACTGGCTCTCTGACATCTCCTGAGGGGTCCCAGATTGCAAGAGGGTGAAGGCCAGACCAAGGGACCCCACCGATGTTGGGGCCAGGAAGGTACGTGGGTGGTTGGCCAGCCAGGGAAGGACTGCAGGAAGGCTCCAGGGCATGTCCAGCCCCTCTTGCTCAGTCCTGATTGGCCAGATGCCAGTAGCAAGCCCACCTACTGGTTGGAGCATCTTCTGCCTGGTGGTCAGTGCACTTCATAGCAATCGGTTGAATGGCCTTAACATATCATTAGCATGTTACACTTTGATTGATTGAACAGCCAACCAGATGACCAGACACTTGCCACATTAGGCTTTTGTTTTTTTTTAACGGTTTCAAATATTTTAATCATCAGAGGATATGAGCAGATATATGGGTCATATTTTCTTATCCAATCTGTTACCCTATGTCTTTTGATTGGGGCATTTAATCCATTTACATTTAAAGTTATTATTGATAGGTACTTATTTGTCATCATTTTTATTCTTTACCCCCGAGTTCCTTCTTCACTTCTTATTTCTTATTTTTACAGCAGACCCTTTAGCATTTCTTGCCATGCTGGTTTGGTGGTAATAAATTTTCTTAGTCCTTTTTGTCTGTGAAACTCCTGACTTCACCCTCAATTTTTATTGATAGCCTTGCTGGGTATAGTATTCTTGGATTCAGACCCTTCCTTTGCATGACTTTGTATATTTCATTCCATTCCCTTCTGGCCTGATGTGTTTCTCTTGAGAAATCAGTCACTAGTCTGAGAGGGGATCCTTTGTAGATAACTTCCTATCTCTCTCTGGCCACTTTTAAGATTCTTACTTTGTTGTTGATGTTTGCCAATTTAATTATAATGTGCCTTGGTGTTGGTCTTTTGGGGTTCATTTTGCTTGGTATTCTGTGAGCTTCTTGGATTTGTGTGGGTTTTCTCTTCCCTATATCAGGGAAGTTTTCTGTCATTATTTCTTCAAACAGGTTTTCTATTCCTTGCTCAGTTTCCTTTCCTTCTGGAACCCCTTTATGTGGGTGTTGTTTTGTTCTGTGTTGTCCCAAAGTTCCCTTAGGACAGTGGTCAGCAAACTCATTAGTCAACAGAGCTGCAAACCACAGCGGCTCACAAGCCACAGTTTGTCGACCACTGCCTTAGGCTCTCCTCCTGCTTTTAAATTTTTTTTTTGCTAAAAGCTGCTCTACTTGGGTATTTTTTCCTACCTTGTCTTTTAGTTCACTGATGTGGTCTTCTGCTTCTTCTAGTCTACTCTTTTTAAAAAAATATATTTTATTGATTTTTTTACAGAGAAGAAGGGGAAAAGACAGAGAGTCAGAAACATCAATGAGAGAGAAACATCGATCAGCTGCCTCCTGCACGCCTCCTACTGGAGATGTGCCTGCAACCCAAGCACATGCCCTTGACTGGAATCAAACATGGGACCTTTCAGTCCGCAGGCTGAACCAGTTTAGTGTTGTGCCTCTTCTTTTAATTTTGGCTCCGCAGGCTGAGCCAAACCGGTCAGGGCTTCTAGTCTACTCTTGATGCTTGATGCTTTCTATTGAGTTCTTTACAGCAGCAATGTCATTTTTTCATTTCTCCTTGGTTCTTCTTCATTTCCTCTTGGTTTTTACACATATTGTCGAATTTGTCTTCAATTCTTTTCATACAACTATGATTATTTCTCTGAATTCTTTTTCTGACAGGTTGCTTGCCTCCATTTCATTTACTTCCTTTTCTGGTGATGCCCGCTTTTCTTTCATATGTGGGCTATTTCATTGTCTCCCCATGATCTCTGATCTCCGGGTGTCTGATTATGTAGTTCTCTCTCTTCCCTTTTTGTGAGGGAGTGTAGAGCTCCTCTGAATCCGCATGCTTGTGGCACTTGGGGACCAGTGTTCTCAGTGGGTGCCATAGTTGTAGATTCCACGGGCTTCTCAGGCATCCAATAACATTCACTTTTTCGTTCATGATGGCACAGTCTCCACGTCTGAGCGGGTCACTCTGGGAGAGGACCCAGCAGCAGCAGGGGCTGCCCGGTCAAGGGACCCCTGTCCACAGTCCCCCACAGTCTCCTGGATTATAGCTGTCCCTCAACTCACCAACAAACACTCCCTGTGCGACCACACACTCTCCCTTTGCTTTCTCATTCACATACTATCTTACAGTCATCCTTTCCATCAGAAGCCATCTTCAAACTCCCCAGTTAAAGTTTTTTTAGGTATGACATCAAAAGCATGTTCTGTATTTCAAGCCAGCCTTTGGTTTTTCACTTAGACTGAGGGACTGAAAACCCGACAGTGTGCTTTGCTGATCAGTGACTGGGAGCCTGTAACTGGGAACCATCTAGGTTTGGGGTTTGAGCAATCAGATAGTTGAGGTGTCTTTTCCTCGACCCCCAGAGGTTGCTTTATGGATGAACAATGCAACCTCTGCCCCACCCACTCACTGCCAGCAGCGTTTTCTGGGCCTGTTTATGAGCAACACTTCCTTTTTATCCAACAGCTCAGCACCTTAGCGAGGCTGCCACTATATTAGGCTTTTATTATATAGGATGCTAAAGGCAGTCTAGGAGAGGTGGTTTGGATGCTAAAATAGTGACATTTCCCAGGAGTTCCAACAGTTTATAGAGGCAGAAAACTTGAATTCCCCATTGTCCTGTATTTCTCTAGGCTGTTGGCAATGTCACTTCTCAGGTCCCACCTCAACAGCCCCCAGACAGACTTCTGTAATTGCAAATTAATATGCTTTTGTATGTGCAGAGAGGAAAAATTAAAAGAAGAGGCACAACACTAAAATCATGATTCTCCCAGGGATGATAGCAAAGACAGAGCTGATTGGAGACAGGGGATCTTTTATGATTTGGTTGTTTAAATATCGTTTCCACATTGTATTGTAACAATAGCATCCATTGGACATAACAACAACAAAAGCAAAAACAAAAATCAGAAGTTTAAACCACTGACTCTCAAACTTGGCCACACATTGAAATCACCTGGGTAGGTTTAAAAGTTACTGAGGCCGAAACCAGTTTGGCTCAGTGGATAGAGCATCGGCCTTCGGACTGAAGGGTCCGAGGTTGGGTTTCAGTCAAGGGCATGTATTCTGGTTGCGGGCACATCCCCAGTAGAGGATGTGCAGGAGGCGGTTGATCAATGTCTCTCTCTCATCGATGTTTCTAACTCTCTATCCCTCTCCTTTTCTCTCTGTAAAAAAATCAGTAAAATATATATTTTTTTAAATAGTGACTGAGGCTTCAGTCCCAGCTCCAGAAAGTCCTATTCAATTGGTGGGGCAATTTAAGCACTGAGAAACTTTA
Organism: Lasiurus cinereus; assembly: GCA_011751065.1. Taxonomy (NCBI): domain Eukaryota; kingdom Metazoa; phylum Chordata; class Mammalia; order Chiroptera; family Vespertilionidae; genus Lasiurus; species Lasiurus cinereus. Next base: position 6,668,401 of record JAAGEH010000135.1, read on the forward strand.
AGTCTCCACAGGTGGCTCTAATGAGCAGCTAAGTTTGAGAGCCAGTACACCCGGATAAAAAAAGTAAGGCTTTTTGCCCCACATAGCACAAAATCCAGAAGTGGGTGGATCTGAACCAGCATAGGTGCTAAAGGATAGCACTAACAATCAGGTTTCTTTATCCTCTTAAGCTTACAGCTTTCAATCTCTGGTAATATGATTGCTGCCATTTTCGTATTGTAGCAAAGCTCCTTATTGGAAGAAGCGAGCAGGCTTCTCCCTACAAATCTTTACCTTTCTATTCAGAAATGGAAGCCTACCTCAGGGACTTCTGGGAACTTCTCATTAGCCCAAACTATGTTTTCTGGCCAACTCAGGTTGTAATGAGGTGTTAGAATTTGTGTATGTTGTTTTCCAGCCTCTAGAATAGAAGACAAGAGAGAAGTTGATTAGAATGGCTATTGAATGAGCCAGCGCACAGTATTTGCAAAGCAGAAATGTACTACTCTTATAAATGTACTACTTTTGTAATTTTCTTTTAATGTAAATATTGTGGGGTAAACGACTACAAGGAAATAACATACTTGGGAGCAATTTCATCATAAGTTGGTCTGTCTACAGCTCTATGCCTCACTCCTATAACTCACTCCACACCCCACACCTCTCTGCCCGTTTTTCTGAGACTATATTAATTAGTTAATCCAGCAGCCATTTCAATTTCCAAAGTTTCAGGCCAGCTCTATGCAGGCTTAGTCTTTTTGTAGAAAAGCAGCAGTCATTAGCCTAAGCCTAGCAAGTGGAATGACCACAAAACCCTCCCCAAAGTCCTGGCCTCCTTTTGCCTGATAGTCTCCAAAATAAATTTAATTTTTCTGCTGACCTGAGGCTCACATTAAACTATTTGTTGCCAAGGGCTTGAATTACTGCAAATATGTCCCTTGGGTTTATCCCTGTTGAATTAATAGTCATAACCCCCACCACAATCTCTTGTTTGGCAGTCTTGTTCCAATCTCCCTCCTAAACTTAAGACTCATCATTTCCAACTGCCTGCTGGACGAGAACATATCAATGTCCCACAAGCAAATCAAACTTGGAATGTCATCATGATCTCATGATGTTCCCCTCCAAACTCCCACATTCCCCATTTCAGTGAATGGTCAAGTCCAGTGATCAGGTCATGCAAATGAATCGCGGAACTGCGCTCACATCCTCCCTTTTCTTTATTTCGTATATCCAATCAGTCAACAGTCTGCCAATTCTGCCACATCTATGTTCTCTAATTTGCTCTTTTCCCCTCGAATTTAGGCCCCACTTATCTTCTCCCTGGATTGTATAGCAAAAAATCACTCTGAAGGCTCAGGACCTTGCCCATTTTTCTTTTTAATTATCTGTTCTGACCCAAAATCTGGTATATAGTAGTTGCTCAATATACTTTAAGAAGAATGAATTAACTGCATGATTTAAAGACAAATGACTGTAATGTCAGAATCTAAAGAATTTTTTTTTTAATTCTCACCTGAGGATATGTGGTGAGTGGGGAGGAGTTAAAATGATTTGAGAGAAGCAGTGAAAGAGAGAGAGAGAGAGATCAATGTGAGACAAAAACATAGATCCGTTGCTTCCCATACGTGTCCCAACCAGGGATCAAAACTGCAACTGCGGTATGTACCCTGCCCAGGAGTCAAACTGGCAACTTTTTTGGTGCACAGGACAATGCTCCACCAACTGAGCCACCCAACCAGGGCAGAACTTAAAGAATTTACACAGATAATTGGTTAAACACTTAGAAAAGCATAAGATCCATACAAGTGAATGCTACTCAGTTATAGAAAGATGGCCAAAACAGATTAAATGAAAAAATGCAGTTTTACATGGCTCAGTTTTTTAAAAAAAAAAAATTACAGTAATGTATATTCATCATGATAATTGGCATAATGGTACTGTCAATCATAGCCTACTTTTTTTTTCTATAAAGTGTGACATTTTTCATATTTGTATTTAAAACAATGGGAAGGAATATAAAGAGCACTAAGAAGCCAAGTATCCCATCAGTTAATCATGCCCCATTTCCCTTTCTAAAAATATGTTGTTGGAGAATCCAAGATGGCAGCATAGGTAAACACCTACACTGCTGCCTCGCACAACAATTTCAGAACTACAACTAAAAGACAGAATGGGCATCATCCAGAACCACACGAAAGCTGGCTGAGTGGAAATTCTACAACTAGAAGGAAAGAGAGAGGCTCACAGAAACCCAGAGGAGCTGCAAAGAGCTGAGGTACGGAAACGTGCGCCTGGAGAGAGCGAGTACCGGAGAACCTGGCTGGCTTTCTCTGGTGGGAGGGAAATGGAGACTCTCAATGGCATTGAACCCCCTTATCCTACGACACTAAACCCCAGGTCCAGCCGAAACTCATACGGGAGGAGTTTGGACTGTGAAAAGGGAGAAGTGCATGGAAATTTAGGGGAGTTGCAAGAGATCAGAAGTCTGGTGACACGCACGGCATTGTGTGCAGAGGACCGGCTGCTGATTGTGCTGCTGGCTTTCAAGAGTGGGCAGGAAACAGACCCTCCCAACTGCACCACTTCTAACTTCACTAAACCCCAGTTTCTGGCAAAACCCTGGGGACCGAGACTCATATGGTCCCGGAGCACAGGGGAGCTGGAAAGGCAGCAGTCTAGAGGCACTGCAAGAGCGCACGCAAGGGACTGTTTCAGCGATTACCTAGTCACGTGAGACTTGGGGGCCGTGGAGGGCGGGGAAGACTGGAAGGCAAGACGGTCCCTTAAGCCCTGAGACTCCACCCATCCCAAGCTCAATAGAGAGGCTTCTGCCTTCCCAAGCTCAATAGAGAGGCTTCTGCTGTTTTGCAAGTCTGGTATCATAAGGCTGAATCCAACACAGAAGTTCTCCCCGCATAGTGAAAATGCCTAGTCAAGAGAAGGGATCACAAACAAAATAAATGGAGGAAAACAAACGACTGGATATAGAGTTCAAACCCACGCTTATAACGTTTTTCAAGAATATCCTAGAGCCGAAACCGGTTTGGCTCAGTGGATAGAGCGTCGGCCTGCAGACTGGAGGGTCCCGGGTTCGATTCCGGTCAAGGGCATGTATTCTGGTTGCTGGGACGTCCCCAGTAGGGGGCGTGCAGGAGGCGGCTGATCGATGTCTCTCTCATCGATGTTTCTGGCTCTCTGTCCCTCTCTCTTCCTCTCTGTAAGAAATCAATAAAATATATTAAAAAAAAAAGAATATCCTAGAAAACATGGATAAATTTAGTGAGACCCAAGAGGAGATGAAAAAGATCCAACTAGAGATGGAAAAGAACCAACTAAAATTTAAACATACACTGACTGAATTAAAAAATATTGTACAGAGACCTAACAGCAGACTAGAGGAAGACAAGAATCAAGTCAAAAATTTGAAATATAAAGAAGCAGAAAACACTCAACTGGAAAAGCAAGAAGAGAAAATAATCCAAAAATGTGAAGATAATGTAAGGAGCCTCTGGGACAGCTTCAAGCGTATGAACATCAGAATTATGGGGGTGCCAGAAGAAGTAAGAGAGCAAGATACTGAAAACCTATTTAAATTAATAATGACTGAAAACTTCCATCACCTGGTGAAAGAAATAGACTTACAAGTCCAGGAAGCACATAGAACCCCATATAAAAGGAATCCAAAGAAGACTACACGGAGACACATCATAATTAAAATACCAAGAGCAAAAGACAAAGAGAGAATATTAAAAGCAGCACGAGAAAAACAGTTCATTACCTAGAAGGGAGCACCCATACGACTATCAGCTGATTTCTCAACAGAAACGATGCAGACCAGACAGGAGTGGCAAGAAATATTCAAGGTTATGAATAGCAAGAACCTACAACCAAGAATACTCTATCCAGCAAAGTTATCATTCAGAATTGAAGGGCAGATAAAGAGCTTCACAGATAAGAAAAATCTAAAGGAGTTCATCAACTCTAAACCAGTATTATATGAAATGCTGAAAGGTACTCTTTTAGAAGAAGAAGAAGAAAAAGGTAAAAGATAAAAAAACATGAACAACAAATACGTATCTATCAACAAGTGAATCTGAAAATTAAGGGAATTGAAGATTTGATCAACAGAATAAACTGGTGAATATACTAGAATCAGGAGCACAGAAAGTGAGTGGACTGATAATTTTCAGGGGGAAAGGGGTGAGGGGTGTACAGGGAAAGACTGGACAAAAATCATACACCTATGGATGAGGTCAACGGGAGGGAGGTAAGGGTTAGCAGAAGGGTGGGAGCCGGGTGGAGGGGAGATATGGAGGGGAAAAAAGATAAACAAATGTAATAATCTGAATAATAAAGATTTAATAAAAATAAATAAATAAATAAATAAAAATATGTTGTTATTAAGCTGATGATTCAGGAAATACAATTTAATTCAACAAATATTTATGGTGTCACCACCATATAGAAGATATTGGACAAGTGCCAGACTGCTAGGGGTCAAAATGCCAAAAGTCGTGTAGTTTGATTTCAGTAAGTCAATAGAGCATCTAACAATCCAGTGATGAATAAAAAGGTCAGGAGCATGAGCAGTATAAAAGTACTATGACATGGTTTTTCCTGCTGACTGCATAGCTCTGTACACAAAAGGTTGATAAATAACTGGATATCTATCAGCAGGAAGTTTCCCATGCAGAGTCCCAGGCACACTTCTTGTAGTCTGTCCTAGTTAACATCTTTACATATGACATGAATGAAGAAGAAGGTAAGCCCAAAAAATTCAGAGTAATAGCTAAAAGATAAAAGAAGCAAGATGCAGCATGAAATTCAATAAAGATCATTGTTAAGTTCTGAATTTATTTTTTTTTAAATCAACAGTATAAATAAACTCATGGGGATTCCTGGCTTGGCGGTAGTTCATGTAAAAAGACAATTAAGTTTTTTTATTGACCACAGATTCATTATGAGGCATTAATGGAATGTGACTGATAAAAACAAAGATGAGGGCAGTTCTTGACCACAGTCATAAATCTAGTTTCCCGATAAGAGGCTGGCAGCTCAATCTTGTTCTAGTCGGATCACACTGGAGTTCTATTTGCACTTTCAGGCATCCATTCCACCCTTGACCCGTTTTTATGAAGATATGTTTTCTTACACTCCGTCTCCAAAAGCAGTGTGTTGGCATGGAACAAATGAGCTCACCCTCCTTATGCAAAGCAGGAACGTTACGTGGACCAGGTTCCTTGCACAGATTTCAGTTGTGCCAGCTCTATGCGGGCTTAGTCTTTTATTGTGGTTTCCTCTCACTAGGGACTCAAGCCTAAGCTGGGGATGATGCAACGACCAGAAATCTGACTGACAGCCATTACATGGACTCCAAGCGACTCCTCTCTCCTCCCACAGTCATAACACAACCCTTTGTCCTTGAACCAGGCTGTGCTGCCTAGATTCTTATTCCTCATACAAAGGCTCCAAGAGACCAGCCTTGACACCTTCCTGCAGGAGTTTAAAGCCACTTATCTAGGCTAAAACTAAGACCCCTGCTACTCTTAAATGCAAATAATTCATCAGAGGTAGATGCAAGTTCTTATTTCTCTTTCAAAAAAATACCTCCCCTCCCTTATCAGAGGTCCATCTCAACTCTGACTTCCTCTACTTCCCAGGCCTGGTAAGAATTGGGGGTGTGAAAACATGTAAAGAAGAGAGGAGGAAAGAAAGAAAAGGTAAGAGATTAGAACTGATTCCAAAGATAGGTCCTTTGTTATTGCTCCAGCAAGTGATGGTTCTCTCCTTTCTTCTCTCTTTGTCCCCAACCCTCCTCAGTGAATATACCTGCCTAGGGCCTTTTCTCTGCCAAGGACCATTTGGATATTGATAACATTATTTGTGGGCCATACAAGACTATCAACTTAAAAATTAGCCTGCTACATTTGGTCAAACATTTATTAACTTACCCCTAATTCCTTGGCAGGGCCAGACCAAATGATTTAGCAGGCCTAGGGGATCCTCAGGCTTACAATACTGGTTCCCTCCAAAGGGTAGATCCTAAAACTAGAGCCTGTCCAGCAGAGCCATCTCTCAATCCAGGCAAGCTGCCCAAGCTCCCAAACATGGTTAGGCCTGAGAAACTGTGGTCTTTCCTACTAATGCATGTGGGCTGGAGGGTGGGAGTTCTAACTTAAGTCAAGCTCTGTGCTAAATATGTGAATGCTTTATCTCATTGAATAACCATGGAAAATCCTGTGTTGTGATGTATCGATTAACATGTCTTCCATTGCATGAACAGAAAGCTCAACTCAAAATGGCATAATGTGAAAGAAATGATTGGTTCACACACTTGAAACAACAGAAATAGAACAGGCTTCAGGATGGGTTGATTTAGGAATTCAGCAATTTTATCAAGGAGACCTCTGTTTTCCATCACTACCCTACCACCCACATCAGAGCTTCCATCTAGGGCTGCCCCCTGTTACAGTCTTGGGGTGGCCTTTTATTGCTACTGGGACCACATATACCCCCCATTCTTACAAAAAGGATAAAGGGAACTTTTTTTTTTTCCTGGAAAGAACCGGTAAGCTTCTATAAGCTCATTGGACTGAATTAGGTCAGCACTCACCAGTAGATCTATAGTAAAGGCCTTGAAATGAAATTGTACTAGGCCTAAACCTTCAGGAATGGAGTTGTCTGTGGGGACAAGAGGGAGGGTGGAGGGGGGAGATGTGAATACCCTAACAAAAGTCATGGTTACCAAGAAAAGAAGAACAGATGTTGAGGAAGCAAACCCAAGTCTCTCTTAGGTATACATGATCCCAGTTCTGCTGAAGAGAAACTGAAGCTCAGAGAGGCTATGCAACTGTGTAAGTGGGAGAGCCAGGATTCTTACCCATGTCTGTCTGGCCCGATACCAGGATGCTTGAAGAACCAAACTAAAGAAAAGCTGGAGTAGCCATCCCTTTACCCTCAACCTAAAGCATGTAGGTGGAGAAAAAGGGAGTGAGGGTTTCATGAGACAGGGAAGATCTCAGCCACTGCATTGTCACCCAGACGCTCCAAATCAATCCACCCTACCATCCTGAGGCATGCCCAGCTCAGAAAATGTCTATAAACTCAAAAGAGGATTCTACAAATTTATGACCTATGATGGTGAGTTCTAGAGCTCCACTTTCCAAGTCCATTTTGGGCTAAATCAATGCTTTGAGTTAGCCTGGGAACCTTGCCATGATGCATAATATGGCTCATCCTGGGGAATGTCTTCCAAGTTCCAAAGGACAAATTTTCAAGTAGACTTCTGGAGCACAGCCCCATCCACTGCTGGGAACTGCCTTTCTTCAACTTGTTTATTCAGGAGAGCAGTTCTGGACTTTCACCCAGCAACTGCCTGGCAGGAGGTGACTTGGCTTTGGACAACAGAGGGTTGGGCCAGCCAGTGGGTAAAGCTGATAGCTACTGCTCAGTGGTAACTGGGCAATAAGCTATACCATGGGGGAAAGAGAAGAGCAGAACATTCAGAGGCATTAGTACAGCTAATCTCTAACAAGGGACTTCATTTAAGGAATGTGAGTCTCCCCTTCCAGCCCCACCTCCACTTGGTGGAAGAGGGAAAGACAAGGTTTGAAGTCTTTTGCAAGTTTTGGAGTCCGTGAGTATAAAGTTTCCTTTAAGCAGCTGCAGTTTCTCATTTCTGTCCAGGTCTCTCGGGAGGCTGCATCAGTTTGCGCTTCATGGTCTGCCACAGCCGCACTGGCCTTGAAGGTTTCAGAGGTCTATTTTGAGTGATTTTACTGTTCGTGGTCCTGGCAAACTTATCCACTTTCTGACAATATTTAGAGTCTGATGTAAGTGTGAACTAGATAATGACCTTTAAAGTCATGCCTTAATGTTCCGTTTAAAGCTTTAATTTCTTCCTCAGGGCATCTGCAAGGTCCTCTGATCCCTCTGCATGCCTTTTGGAGATTTCCCTGAGTTTCTGTCCATTTGCAGAGATGGGGGCTTGACCTTGACAGTGTCTTGAGCCATGAGGAGCGTCTGAGCCTGCAGAGACCATCCCTTAATGCTTCTCGAAGCCTTAAGACATCTAAAGCTCTCACAGCCCATTCTTAGATGCCTAATACTGACTGGCTCATCTGAGGCATGTCTCTCTCTCTGGACATTTTAGAATCTTTCCCAAAACACATGTGAGAGCACTCCAGCAGCTCCCCCCAATGAGCAGTTACTAGAAGTTGGCTAACATTTCAAGCTTGACGTGGCTAAAACAAAACCATTTCTGCAGCTTCACTTTAGGTGACTCACCAGAAGAGCTATTTTAAACAGAATCTGTAGCAACTAAGATTACATTTGTTCTAGGAAAAACAGACTGAAGGGACAAAAGGCTAATGCGATATTTTGAAATGCTCTCTTTAAGACCATAGAAGCCCCGCTATTCTTGACAGCATCCTAGTTACCAAGCACAGCAGGAGGGGCAAAAACCGGTATCTAAAATATTTAAACAACTATGCCCTGACACCATCCAGGAGGACAGGTCTGCAGATATAATGGTGGTTTTGTTCATCTAGTCACCAGGGAGCCTCGAAAAATAACCTTTGTCAGGGTAGAGCTCAGATAGTCTTGTGAGGGGAAGAGTTTACCTGTCACCAGTCACCTGTCTTACCTTATGGTTGTCTTCAGTTCTCTTTGCAATGACTACTCTCTCTTCCCCAGGATCACCAAGGGATCAACTGACGCTTGGGACAGGGGGCTCCCATGCTATTAAAATCAAGCACACAAGTAAGCACCAACCTCATTATCCTCCTGAAAAACAATATCAGAACCTCGGAGGTCTGTGCACTACCAGAGAATCTCCAGAAGACAAATACTGTATAGTACTGTATGATCTCAGCCCTATGTAAACTCTAAACAAACAAACAAAAAAATACCACTGAATTCATAAAAACAAAAAGTAGAACGCTGGTGGCCAGGGGGTGGGGGAGGGGAAATAGTAGCTGTTGGTGAAAGGGTACAAGCTTTCCATTATAAGATGAACACATTCTGGGACTAGAGTTACTTATACTGTATTATATAGTCTTTGTATTTGCTAAAAGGGTAGATCTTCAGCATTCTCACCAACCATGCACACACACAAAGGTAACTGTGAGGGGATGGATGTGTTAACTAACTGCGGTAATCATTTTGCAATGTATGTATATTAGATCATCACATTGAACACATTAAATGTATACAATTCTGTATGTCAGTTGTACCTCAATAAAGCTGGGAGGAGAAAATATTAAACCTAACAAATGAAGAAGGGCTCTCCGGGAAGGGAGGGGAAACTGAAACCACTGCCCTTATCAGCCCTCAGGAGTTTTCCTTCCCTCTTAGGGCCTCCCCCATTGGCATCATCACAGTAGCCCCCAGGGGAGATACGGATATTTCCTTAGCAGAATACAAACCTCTTGCCTAGGCTCTTCTTCACATTGCTGAGGCAGAGTGGAACTTGTCCAAAGCCTTTACAAAATTCTGAGAGAGAGCCATGGGGCATAAACAAGAAAAGACGTGCAGCATAAACACCATTGAGCTTGTGCAAGACATTAACAACGGTCATGTGTAGAGATTGAGACATGGAAGGAGGAATTTTGTTCATTATAATCTTCTTGTTCTTTTATTGTTACCCCAAGAATATATTTAATGTATAAGTAATACACATAGACCTTGAAGCTCATATAGTATTAGTTCTGGTCCTACCATAGCATTCTAGCTCCTGTGATTTACTCTACCCAGTCTTTTCCCCTTATGGACTTTTTGATAGCAAAACTTCATTCTGTATCCACCTACAAAGTCCCAGATCTTATTTTTGAAATTAAAAAAAAAGAGGAAGAATAGGCACTTAGAATTATACAAAAACCCCATGAATAAATTCATTAGTCTCTGCCAATAAAAACTTGTTGGTTGGAAGAATTCTCAGAGGAACAAGGATAGCAGCTCATTTACATACAAATAGATCTTCCCGGAGACTGCAAAGAGGAAAACCCCACATTCTGATTTGGAACATCAACCAGTTGCCAATTAATCAGGACTAGGAGGTCTCCGTCCCCTGGGGGGGGGTCTCAATAAGATGACTAAGGTCCCTTTTCAAGCCCATTTAAGCTTTTGTGGCTATCAACTCTCCCTGTGCTCTTGAACTGTGCTTCAAGGCTGTGCCCTCTCCCTTTTATCATCCAACTAGTGGCCAAGCATTCTCACCTGGGAGCAATTCAAATTGGTCTAGGCTTCATTTTCCTTGGAAGGAAAGACAAAAATAAAACATCCGAAGAAATCACAACTCAAGGTTTACAGCCACCTCAGATGGGGAGAGTGCTTCTGAGGGCACTTCCAGGAAACACTATCCACCAACATATGCCTGAGGAAAGGTCGGTCAGTGGAGAATTTGTCTTCCGTTAATGGCCTCCATGGCATCTTTGGATCATGAGGAAAGGACTTCCAAACCCAAATCTCATTGGCCAGAACCCTGCATGGGCTCCCTTGCAAAGTTGTCTGAGCTCACGGAGTCTGCCTTGACCTTTTACCCTGGTCCCCATCTGCAAGCTTACACCAAAGGATGGGGCCCCCAGGACTTACTGACCCGAAAGAAGGAAGTCAACCATGTGGCCAACAATCCATCCTAGGAAATGAAAGGCCTGCTGATAGCCAACTATACAAACATATTTTCTGAAATCCCCCAAATTCTTCAAGACACTCTGCTAAAATAAACTAATACACAGCCATCCTGGGATCATTTCAAGAATTTATTCCTAAGGAAACAGCAGGTGGCAGCAAAGCTTTACATTTTTTTACCCTTAGGCTTGGAATGCAAACAGTGTCATGGAATAATCTCATCTGAGTCAGCCAACTGGCCCAGAAACTGGCATACTGCCATCTTGTAATGTAGAAAATATAGATTTCTTGAGTGAGCTCTGTGCATTTTGACAAGAAAATCCAAAGGAAGTCTCCCCCCACCCCCCACCCCCTCTCCAAGCGAGGGGCCTGCTTGGTTCTGCCAGCCAAGCAGGAAACTGACGGCCACAGAGTGACCCCATTCACAGAGCAGAGGCTGTGGCCACAAATCTGAGGTTTTCTTGTCCATGTCAAGGAGGTGCTTGTTCACAAGGGGGCGGTCCTCAAAGAAACCCAAGTATGATTAAATGGAAGCATGCCTAAGATTTTTGTATACACATCACAGTATTTTCACCATCTATTATGATGTAACCATGGGGTGAAATGTGTGGGTAGACAAAGATCTGGGAGAGGGGGAGGGGTTAAATCTGGATTCTGGTTTACTTAGAGACTTAGAGACCTCAAAAGGGTACATCAGCAACCCTTAGCTGCTGTAGCTCTGGGCTCTGAGGCAGGCAGTGCCAGGATTACTGTCTGGTTTGGCCTCGGATGTCTTCCTTGCCTTAGCATTGTGTTTGGCTCCCAACTTCAAGTTGTGGCTGGAATGTTCCCATTGCCACAGTGCACGCAGCACTGTAGTTTGGAACCCAAGTTTTTGCTGAATTGTTTTACAGAACAAATCCAGTTTTGCCATTAAGAAATGATTGGGCCCTGGCCTCTGGCTCAGTTGGTTGGAGCATCATCTCTTTGACCAAAAGGTCATGGGTTCGATTCCTGCTCCTGAACACATACCCAGGTTCTGGGTCTGATTCCTGGTAGAGGTGTGTATAGAATGTTTCTTTCTCACATCAGTGTTTCTTTCTCTCCATCCCCTTCCACTATCCCTAAAATCAATAAAAACATATCCTTAGGTGAGGGTTTAAAAAATTATTTTTAAAAAGTGACTGATTGGCCAGTTTATTTCCACTCACAATGGTACTTTGGAACTCTCTCAGACGCTCTTTAGATTGAGCTGCTTAATTTCCATCCAGAAGGAAACTAATTGTTTTAAACTAGGCATGAAGGGTGGGGTGGAGGATTTTGCATACTTATTATTTTTAAAGATACAAAACTTGTATGAAGAAAAAAAAAAAAGAGAGACAGAATTGAAAACCTTGGTTCCAAGATGCTAGCCAGATTTTACAAACAGATGTATTTGTGGGTTGTCTTTTTGGAAGTGGTGGTAACAGGAAAGTGAGCAGCTTTGGTCTTTTGTAAGTTATGTAACTGTAGATCTGAAGCAGCTCCTGGTGATCAAAGAGAACATTCCTGAAAGGTGCAGTGGAGGTAGGAGAAGTTCACTTATTTACACAACACGAGGCTTTAACCCCAAACACACGATTTCTTTCCTGCAGAAAATGTGATCTTGTCCTGAGGACTTAAGGACAAACCTTGGCGCTCTCTGCACGGAAAGGACTTTAAAATTATCTACTGAAGAAAATATTCTATGATTCCTTCGAATGTAATAAACTATATCTTTGGGGGCAACTTGCAGCAAATGTTCCAAAATTCCTGTCAACATTTAATTCCCTCTCTGCATGTATGTTCTACACTCCCCAGATATGATGTTAAATCATTTAATGTGGAGAATTGACAGCACCAGGAAAATATTCGGATAACTGTCTGGAGTTGCCATCATTGGCTTTAATTATGACCTACTGGCTCTTGGGTCCTGAAGCAGCCAGAGAATGAGATATGTGTGCCAAAATGTTCATTAGAATTCTCTTCTCAGTCATTGTTTAGAAAAAAAGTTTCCTTCTTGCTCTCATTTTCAGGCCTTTCCAGTGGAGTCATTAATATGCTATATTTTTCTAAAGTATCTTCAGAAAGCAAGATTATGTGCATACCTTGTAATTTAGATTTTAAAACACACACACATCTTGAAAAGTCCTTTTGCTTTCATTCTATTATCCTGAAGAAATGATTGCTTTTGCAGACACAAAGTTCCCTGGTATAGTGCACCCAGACCTCCTCCTCCAAGCTCTCGTCTCTTAAAAAGAAATAATCTTACAGTATAAGCTTTAGAAATGGACATACTGGTGAAATACAGCTTCAGGCTCCCATGGAACTAGTCAGGAGATACATTTCTTTTGCTCATCAATGTTTATTTCCACTCCTCCATGTAAGATCTTAGAATTTTGGAACTATAAGAGAGAAACAGAGATCATTGACTCCATTTCCTCATTTTAAAGATAATTGATCTTCCTTGCAGCTGCCAGTAAGGTGCTCTGTCCTTTGAGGAAGCTAAGGCCATTTTCAGGTGAGGCCCTCCCTTCATCCAGCAACCAGCACCACGCCCCTGCAGCCCGTGTGCCCAGTCACCTGCACCATGACCTCTATCTCAGGGATCCATCTCAGCCCTCATCCTGCAGTCAAAAGGGATAAAAGCAATGCCCTCATTAAAGCAGCCAGTGCAGACCTTTCTGGGCAGAGCTGTTTGTAAAAGCTCTGGTCAACATCAACATCTGGAGCCTCAACTGCAATCTAGGGGCTGGGACATCTGCCACCGCAGGAAGTCCAGCCCCCTCCACCTCTGCTTCTCCAGCTGAGGAGAAGAACATGGAAGCAAAGAAAGAAGAATCTTTGCGGTCTGATGATGACATGGACTTTGGTCTTTTTTAACTAAACCTCTTTTGTGACACATCCAGTAAAAAAGCTGAACTCTGAAAGAAAAAAGTAAAGATGATTAACCCAAGGTGAAATTATGTCTTTGGATTCTGGCATGCAGAAAGAGTAGGTACCTGTCTTTCTCTTTCTTTCTTTATTTTTTTTTAATTAGGGCATCCTCAGTTGTTACAATTAAAGCGTTGCCATTTAATGAGCATTTACTACACTGCCAGGTACTGAGTTGATGCTTTCATACTTGAACCATTAATCCTCACAACAAGCATATAAGGTAAATATTATCATCCCCACTTTATAGCTAATAAAACTAAAACTTTGAGTAAGTGGTGTGCCCACAATTACAGGGCTAGGAGGTGGAAGAATCATGACAAGCTCAAGGCTGCCTGACTTCAAAGCCTATGTCCTTTACTATTCCTCCGTGCTGCCTACCAATGAAAGAACCCAGAGTTGGGCTTTCACATCACTTTAATTTTTCAAATAATGGAGTGAGGAAGGAGTCTCCCACAGTGATGAAGTAGAGAAGGATACCTGTGCCCAAGCAGTCCCCAGTTACCAGAACTGGTCAAGAGATCAACAGGGACCACGTAGATGCAAAAATTTCCCATTATCAACTTTCATATTTAACAAGGAGAGTTTACTCTGAAAGCTTTTGAAAGACTTCCCGGCTTTTAACAAAAGTTGGCTGATTCAGTGTTGACAATATGTCTTTCATTTAATAGAAAATTGGAAAGGGGAAGATTTGGGATACATGGTTATTTTGGGGGGAAAATAATTTGGAGATTTTTTTTTTATGCTCGAGGTCATGCAGGATTTGGAGCGCAGATGTGGTATGAATTAGGGAAGTTTATCTAATGGTTGCCTATATTGACACAGATGATCTAGTTATTGCCTGGAAATACTTGAGTTTTCTATTAAGACATAGTTTGGGAAAGAAATTGTGACATTTTAGAAAAACGAATGAAGTCAAATCAAGATAAGTTGGAATGTTACATGTTAAAGAACATGAGCTGGAGACATTCAAGGGAAATATCCAAGTTTGTTAACAGGTGCCAGTGAAAACTTTCTACAAAAAGAAATTTTGCTTTCTCTCAAAGATAAAAATCATATACCTGGATTACTAACCCATCTATGACTTCCAGTCAAGATGGCAATCTAGATAAATATGGTACTCATCTCTTACCACATCCACAACTAAACTACAGAGCAACCTTCATTCAGAACTACCTGAAATCTGGCTGAATGGAAACCCTACAAGGGAATTAAAGAAGAGGCCACATCAAGACTAGTTGGGGGAGCAGAGATGTGGATGGGCCGGCTTCACAGTCACATGTGGCAGATAAAAATCAGGAGGAATATTTTGGCTCTGGAGGGCCCCTCTGAGGAGCCAGGGATCCCAGCCTCCAACAGGTCCCCCAACCCAAGGTCCCAGTGCCTATAACTTCTGGCTGTAAAAACTAGTAGGGATTGAGTCTGAGGGAGACAGAGGATTGCTGGAGTCTCAGGTGGTTCCTCTTAAAGGGCCCATGCATGAAATTATTCAAACTCACTCCCTCTGAGCTTCAGTGATGGGGCAGCAGGTTGAAAGGCACTAGAGACATACAGAGAGGACCTGATTTACCTGGCATCAGAGAGAGAGCTGGAAAGGTAGCTTTCTCTTGGACGGAAGTGCTGGCAGAGGCCACTGTTCCTTTTCTGAGACCTCCCCCAACAAAGTGTATAGGCAGATGCCATATTTGAGAGTCCATCAACCTAGCTCTCACTGTTGACCCATCCTCGTGGTTCTCTGATCCCCACTCCACCCAACTTTCTGGCCCACCCAAGCTGAGTGTCCAGTGTCCTTTCCATACGAATGGCCTGTCTTAGCTCATGCTTCAGATTTTCCTAAAATCTCTCAAACAGTATCTGGCCTCAGAGTGCCCTGTACATTTCCCTAAGTGGCCCTGGGCCAGGCACTAGCAGCAGCTGGCCTTGGTTCACAGCTTAGCTTCACCTGGGCACCTCCAAGCTCAGCACAAGTAGCAACCATCTGCATATTGCTTTGTAGCTCAGGCCAGCTGGCCCCAGCAGAACACAGACAATGGCTGTCCTTGACCTGTACCTTCATGGAAGCCCCAGAGCTAGCACACCCAATAGACAGCTTCAGACCTCAGTGAAGCACCACCACCCAACCTGCTCCATGAGAAACACATTCAAGAGGTATGCTCAGTGGGCACCAGAGCCCTGCTGAAGTCCTGCTCTGTGGGTTGGGCCCCTGCATAGCTGGTCCTCCACAGTGATGGGTGGTAGCAGCCATTCCTTGCAGCTGATCATCCTGGGGATAAATCCCTCCCATTGACATGCTTAATCAAGGCTCAACTACAAGAGGAGTGTGTACACAGCTCATACAGGGGGAACAACACCTCGAGTACCCAACTGGGGTAATCAAGGAGGCTATGCCCCTGGACCCTACAGAACACTTACTACACAAGGCCACTCTACCAAGCCCAGAAGACACAGCAGCTCTATCTAATATATGAAATACAAAGAGGCTGCCAAATGAGAAAAAAAAGAACATGTCCCAACTCCAGAAAAAAGATTAAACAAAATGGATAAAAGCCATCTACTAGATGCAGAGATCAAAGCACTAGTTATAAGGATGCTCAATTAATGTAAGGAAAGAGTAGATGAACTTAGTGAGAACCTCAACAAAAGGGTAGGAAACATGCCCAACTGGTGTTTCTCAGTGGTTGAGCATCAAACCATGAACCAAGAAGTCCCCACTTCAATTCCTTGTCAGGACACATGCCCAGATTATGGGTTCAATCTTTAGTAGGGGACATGCAGGTGGCAGCTGATCAATGTTTCTCTCATCAATATTTCTATCTTTCTATCCCTCTCCTTTCCTCTTTCTATAAAATCAATAAAAATATTTTTAAAAGAAGGTAAGAAATATAAAAGTAGAACTTGAAAACATAAAATAGAATCCGTCAGATATGCATAGCCCATAAACATGGACAACAAGATAGTGAAGGGGGATGGGTAAGTAGGGGCTAGAAGGAAGGGAGTAAAGGTAGGTAGGGGCTGAAAGGAGGGGAGTAAAGGTATTAAAAAGTACAAATTGTTTGTATCTGTAATACTATTAACAATTAAAAAATATTTGTAAACTACAATATAGGGAATCATCAGTGGAACACATGAAGCAAAGGATCAAATCAGAGATTTGGAAGATAACACCCAATTAGAACTGTAAAAAGAATAAAGAATCCAAAAAATGAGGATAGTGTAAGGAGCTTTGGGGAAAACTTCAAGCGTACTAACATTCACATCATAGGGGTTCCGAAAGAAGAGACACAGCAAATCTTTGAAAAGCTACTTGAAAAAATGATGACAGAAAATTTATCTAACTTGGTGAAAGAAACAGACATACAAGTCCAGGAAGCAAACAAAGTGAACACAAAAAGGACCACACCAGATATATCATAACTAAATGTCAAAGATTAAAGACAAAGAGAGAATCTTAAAGGCAGCAAGGGACTGCCCATATGACTGTCAGCTGATCTTTCAACAGCAACTTTGCAGGCCAGAGGGATTGGCAAGAAATACTCAAGGTGATGAAAAGCAAGGACCTACATACACACAACATGACTCCATCCAGTAACCTATCATTTAGAATCAAAGGATAGATAAGAGAGCTTTGCAAATAAGAAAAAGCTAAAGGAGCTCATCACCACCAAACCAGTATTATACTAAATATTAAAGAGTCTTCTTTAAGAAAAAGAAAGGGGAAGGTTAAAAAAAAACAATTAAATGACAATAAGTGCATATCTATCAACAATTGAATTTAAAAAACAAAATGAACAAATAGAACAGAAACAGACTCATAGATGTAGAGAATATTTTGATGGTTGCCAGATGGGAGGGTGTGTAAGGAGTTGGGTAGAAAGATAAAGGGATTAAAAATTACAAATTGTTTATTTTAGAATATTCATTGGAATGTAAAGGTTAGCCTAAGGGATATATTCAGTAATATTCTAATAGCTATATATGGTGTCTGATGGGTACAAGATTTATTGGGATGATCACTTAGTATGTTGTGTACTATCTAATCACTGAGGTTTACTATACAATAATGTATGTCAACTGTAAATGAAAAGAAGAAAAATACCTGATCCCTTTTCCACAGTTCCTTCTTTCTGAAAATGAGATTGCTCAAACCCCTCTGCCGGTAGGTATATGCCTGGACAGGAAGATTACCCCTATTGGGTAGTTTTGTTATTGGAGTGCTCTATTCAAGAACGAGATATGGTTGTCATTGTTGCAAAGTAGTTTTATTTACTTGCAGCAAATAAAGGAAACGGGATTTATGCCCAAAGCTTTGTCTCTAACAATGGAGGTTTAGTCATTACTTATATACACTATTCATTCAATTATACATTGATTTCTTCTTTGCAGTTGGCTACACTTACCTGATTGCATTCTTGTCAAGCTCATTCTATTTACAGTTGCTCTGTAAAATACTGTGTTACATTTTAACATTTAGCAAGAACAGCATTTAGTAAGAACCACCCAGACTTGGAGACCCTTGTCCTATCTAATAATTCCCTCCTGAGATTTTCCACTCATTTTTTGAGGTAATGGGGACAAGGGTCATACTTCTGTAACTGCTTCCTACTGAACATGGACAGAGTAACTCTTTTTGAGTTAGAGGAGTGAAATTCTACGCCTGACTTATGAAAGCCTTGGGGTCCTCTAGATTCTGGGATTACTGAGAACAGGAGTGTAGAATAGCCATGGTTAGTCTGCCTTTTCAGAGCAGCTTGAGGGCAGACCAGAGTGTGCAGGAATACTGTGAATCTGGTTCTTCGTTGTCCCTGGGTGATAGAGCTGGCTTCACTTGAGAGTGATATATGCAGGAAGGTGTACCTTGTAGTTTAAGAGAAGAATGAGTTGTTAATAACACCAAATGGGGACCTGTCCATGTTGGATTCAGTTGATCTTGCAAGGATCCTGATTTCCAACCTTTTAAATATACCTAGTTATCTGGATCATATGGATGTAGTTTAGTTTCCATTGGTGTGGGTAAAATCAGATTCACGTATTTATTTGTTTTCAGTTACTTTTCCTACTTGAATAATCTGTTTAACAGCCTATTTTATAAATGGGTCTGGGCATTCTTTTAAAATTTGAGAGGAGCCCCCAAAGGCCTACCTTACATAAGTTCAAAAGGTATTCCTAGGTGCTTCCCTGAAGAGTCAGGGCAATTGGTAGTAATTTAAGACAGGTGTCATGGGTTTCCTGGCACAGTTTGGCCAAGGTCTTTCTGAGCATTTGATTGCATTGTTCTGTTTTTCCTGAGGACTATAATTTGCCCAAAGAATATATGGCCCAGCTGATTTGAGAGCCCATGCTACTCCCTTTGTTATGTTCACCTGCCAGAATGGCTACCATCAATAAATCAACAAACAACAAGTGCTGGGAAAAGGGAACCCTAGTACACTGCTGGTGGGAATGCAGACTGGTGCAACCATTGTGGAACACAGTGTGGAATTTCCTCAAAAAATTAAAAATGGAACTGCCATTAATCACAATTCTGAGAATATATCCTAAGAATCCTGAAATACCAAACAGGAAGAACATACGCACCCCTATGTTTATAGCAGCATTATTTACAATAGCTAAGATCTGGAAACAGCGTAAGTGCCCATCAGTACTCATCAGTGGATAAAAAAAGCTGTGGTACATAATGGAATACTATGTGGCTGTAAAAAAATAATAATAAATAAAGAGCTCTTATGCTTTGTAGCAGCATGGACAGACCTGGAAATTATTATGCTGAACATAACCAGTTAGAGAAAGACAAATATCGCATGATCTCACTTACATGTGGAATCCAATGAACAAAATAGACTGACAGATAAAATAGGTCCAGAGCAATGGATGCATGGAACAGAATATCAGAGCTCAGAGGGAAGGGGGTTGGGGCAGACAGGAAGAGATTGACCAAAGAATATATTTACAATATGCAAAGCCCATAGACACAGAATAGTGTGGGGAAGGCTTGGGATGGGACAGAGGGGGTTGAGGCAGACAGGAAGAGATTGACCAAAGAATATATTTACATATATGCAAAGCCCATAGACACAGAATAGTGTGGGGAAGGCTTGGGATGGGACAGAGGCTGGGTGGAGGAGGGCAAAGGGTGGGATAACAGGAAACATCTGTAATACTATCCAAAACAAAAAAGAAAGAAAGAACAATGCACTTGAGCACGAAGAGGGTATTGGGGATTGGATTCTGAGAAGGAAGTCTGCCATTCTCCTAGGTCTTGTGGCTCCTGAATTAAACCTCTTTTCTTTTGCACCAGCACCCGCCTCACGAGTTTTGCTTTCATTGTAGTAGGAAGCCAAACCTTTATTGGAGGGGGATGGGGGAAGAGGGAAGAGAGGGAGTTATTTGTTTGGTTATACTACCAGTGCCCCATTTCTTACATTTCTTATTTGTATAAGCACTTAATTTCTTAAATTCAAATAAACAGCTTTCTTTCTGGGCTGCATTCAGAAATCAAATTTGAGTTGTCCACACTAGCACACTTACTTGTAAGATAAACAGCATAAATGCAAACATACACACCAAGAGCAAAATCCACCTCCTGCATGACAGACAACAACACCAAAGCTGTCACTCAAGGACATCTAGGATTATGGAACCAGAGATCATCAAAGATGATTTTTTTGATTACCTGTTGGTGTTCCTCAACTCTCCAGATTTAGACCTAGGTTGGGCCCTAAAACCCACATTCTGGTGACAGTTCCTGCCCCACCAACCTGAAGCCAAGCATGAACCAGACTGAAACTACCTTTCCAATGACTCTATACCCCAAATAGGAATAGAAACACTACTTTAAGCGAACACAGGGGATAACCTACCCAGCTCCCTTCTGAAGTGCTAAACAAAACAGATTCAAGTGGCCACTCTGCTGTGCTGTAGAAGAAGGCCACACAGCTGTTCTGGTGGGTGGTCAGCATCAAGTGGAGCCTCCAATAGAGCAGATTATCTGTCCAGTGGAGATGCAGGCGATTAAGCCATGGATCAGCTCCTGCTACCAACTACTTTGCCAATGCCTCCACCAGACCAAAAGGGAGTCTTTTTAAGAGTGTCCTATCTGTTCTGACTGGTTTGGCTCAGTAGATAGAGCATCAGCCTGCAGACTGCAAGATCCTAGGTTTAATTACGGTTAAGGGCATATACCTTGGTTGTGGGCACATCCCCAAGAAGGAGTGAACAGGAGGCAGCTAATCGATATTTCTCTCTCATTGATGTTTGTAACTCTCTATCCTTCTCCCTTCCTC
>JAAGEH010000135.1:6689619-6714604 GCA_011751065.1 Lasiurus cinereus
TTTTTTTTAAACAGGTGGTTAAGGATGTCTAACTGGTAGAACAAACCAATCAAATTGAGACAAAAACCAGACTAGACCATGAGCAAAAGTAGGTAGGGTATCCCATATGTGACTTGTGAATGCCACCCAATACAGAGGAGGGTGGCTCTGCCTTCAGCCCCACCACTCCTTTGGTGTAAAATGCCTCCACCCTTTGATCTGAGAAGTGGCAGGTAATGTATCAGTGCCCTCTGCCATGCAGAGCAATCTGGGCGGGACTCAAAAATGACTCTGGATACAGGCAAGTGCCACTTCTGCCGGACCATCTGATTATGTCCTGCAGGCTGTTGAAAGACGCGGCAGTGGTAACAAGAACAGCTAACCTGGGGCTCACTCAAATGGCAGATGAGCTCTGGAACTTGGCACACCTCCCCAGCTTCCTGAGGGCTGATCTGTAGCCCCACACTGCTGTCCTATAAGTGGGACTCTCACCCCCACCACACACACACACACAGGTCTTCCTCCAGCCTCCTAGGTTCCCTCTATATGCTCCTCCCCTTTCCCCCTCCCCTCCAGAAGACTCCCCGCCCCCCCTCCAGAAGACTCAGGGTGAAGGGACTTGGTCAGGCTCTCCCTCTAGTCTCTTTCCAATGTGTTCTTAGGGAAAAGCTCAATCCCTCATGCTTCCGGCCTTTCCTCTTGATTCTCAAGGGCCTTTTCTTCTCTCAATAAACCCTGGTTCTCAGCAAATAAAAGACTTTGGCTTTCAAAACTATTGTTTTTGATGTGGGCTTCAAGAGGCTATTTTAAAAGTCAGAAAACTGAACATTGTTTTGTTCTGTTCCTTTCTCTGCATTCCGGTTGTACCAATCCTTTCTCCTTGAGGCAATGCCTCTGATTTACTACGAGAAAGGTCAAGTGAAAAAAGTGTAGCAAAGAAAAGTACAAGATTACCATTTCAACATTCTTTGTCTCGGTGGTAAGGAATATTGCAAGTGACCACACCAGTCCCCTCATTTCCACCCTAACAAGTGAGCTGGCCATAAACAAAGTGAAGTATAGAATCAAGATTCATCTTGATACTAAAAATTCTAAATGACAATTATTAAAACATTATTTTCCTCAACAAGTCAATGGCATGAAAACAAAAAGGGAAGCAAATCTAGATTCAAAGAAACGTTAGCAATATGACAATCTTGTTTGGAGTGTGTTTTGAACAAACCACTGTCAAAAAAAACTATTTTTGAGACAATAAGGCAAATTTGATTATGGACTGGGTATGAGATGATACCACAAAATTACTAAGTTAAATATGACAATAGAATTTGGTTATGTAATGAAACATTATTATTTTTTCTTTTTTTAAACAGATGCATACTGAAGTATGCGTGAGATGACATGGTGCCTGGGGAAAGGAGAGGAGAGTAAGATAAGAAAGAAGAAGAAAGCAAGGAAAGAAAAAAAAGAAAAAAAGAGAGAGGGAAGAAGGGAGGAAGGGAAGGAAGGAGGGAGGGAGGAAAGGAGGGAGAGATGGAGGAAAAGAAAACCAGATACTTTGGCAAGAAACAAAACAAACAGAAAAGAAAAAGCAATATTAATCAAGTGTGGCAAAACCTTAACAACTGTTGGATATTAATGATAGGTACATGGGGATTCATTATGTTACTATCTCTATTTTTGCGTAAGTGGAAAGTTTCATAATAATGTTTGTGTGGTTTTTTTCATAATAATGTTTTAAATTGTGAAACCTATGCAAGAAAAGACAGACTGAGCAATGGAAAAGAATAAAAGGACCAGAAACAGTTTCAAATATTTACTGTTTAAGAATTTGTTATATTACTGATTTGAAGGCAGGTGAACTCTTTCTTCAGATAAAATCTGACATGGATCCCTAAGGTATAAAACAAAAAAAGTAGAACTGCTTTACTAGACGCTGGAGAGAGAATCTAGCTCATTTGCTGCCTCCTTGTCTCCCCAGCAAACTGCAGAAGTAACTTGGAGAAACCCTGTGGCCCTGCAGAACTCAATTTGAAAACCTCTGCAGTTTATGATGAAGGAGCCGCTCAAATCCTGCAGAAAATAAGGACCTCTTAACATATGCATTAGACAACTGGCTAACAATATGGGAGAAAAAAATAAAGCTAAATCCCTACCTCACATCATATACCAAAATAAAGCCCCGTTGACATTAAAATGTGTTTAAAGTACAAAGTGAAGTCATAAAAAAGTATTAGAAAAAATAGGTGAGTATTCTAAAATATTGATACAGAGAAGGGCTTCCTAAGCAAGTCAGCAAAGACAGAAATAATAAAGAAAAAGTCGATGTCTTTGGTGATATAAATATCTATAAGTTTTATATGACAAAGAATAAACAAACCATACTCCACAAAAAGGATAAAAATAATATACGTGACAAAACTTTAATATTTTTGACCATTAGGTAGTATTTCAAAACAATAGCAAAGAAACAAACACTCCAGTAAAATAAAAGGACCAAGTACTAAAAAAATCATATAAGGAAATATAAATTATCATAAAGATATAAAAAGTATTTAATCTCACTATTGATCAGAGAAATACTGTAAATTAAAGTAATAATGAGAATAGTTAACGCCAACTCCTAGTTCAGTGTGGCAGACTTGGAAATTCTGCCATTAAACATCTAGAATTGCTAAGTAAAATATACTTAACTTCATTTTTTTTAATATATTTTATTGATTTTTTACAGAGAGGGAGAGGGATAGAGAGTTAGAAACATCAATGAGAGACATCGATCAGCCGCCTCCTCAACGTCCCCCACTGGGGATGTGCCCGCAACCAGGATACATGCCCTGGACCGGAATCGAACCCGGGACCCCTCAGTCCGCAGGCCGACGCTCTGTCCACTGAGCCAAACTGATCTTGGCTTAACTTCATTTTTAATGCATAACCGAATACAGGCACTACACAAGAGACCAAACCAAGAACACTAAAAATCAGAACAGAAAACTTTAGTTGAAAAGTAGTTGCCTGGATCTGGGAGAGGGCTGTCCTCTTCTTGGTAGCACAGACTTACTTAGGAACAGAAGAAAAGGAACTGTGACACTCGAGTAAATCAAGAATTCTCAAAAGGTCACACTCCACATCTCCAGCACAGATGTGCATGTGCGTGGCTTAGGAACCCCAAATCAAGAAATTCATGTTAAGAATGGTTCCAGGGTGGAAATAACTCTGGGTCAATAAGAAAAAGCCAACATAAATTTTCCTGGAAGGGTTCATCTCAACCCAGGCCATACAGAATCACCATAGATTAAGCTTTAATAAGAAAAGTTAAGAATCCAAAATTACAGAAGATAGGAGGAAACAAATCACAATGAACAAGAGTCAGCTGATAAAAATAATAGAGTTGCTGGAATAAAACTACAAGTTAAATATATTTAAGAATTATTAAAGCCTCGGTTAGTTTAACCTCGTCCCATGCACCAGGAGGTTGCTGGTTGGATTCCCTGTCAAGGCACATGCCCAGGTTGTGGGCGACCTCCAGTAGGGGGCATGTATTTCTCTCATCCATGTTTCTATCTCTCTCTGCCTCCCCCTTTCTCTCTCTGAAACCAATAAAACATACTTTTTTAAAAAGAATTATTAAGATACAAAATGCTGTCTCAGAAACATAGGAAAAGAATAAAGCTTTTACAGCTAGTAAGAAATACCATTTTTGCCTATTGAATGACAAAGTATTAGAAAAGGATGAAAAAATATAATGGTCAGTGTTGCTAAGAATATAGAAAACTTACATTTATATACTGTTAGTTGAAGTAAAAACTCATGATTCTAGAGGGCAATTTGGCAGTTTATCAAATGATTTAGCAACAACAAGAAAGTACACATCCTTTGACCGAGTAATTTTACTTCTAAGAATTTATCCTTAAAATAATTCATAATATTACTCTAAGACAAAGGCACAAAGATGTTTATTGGTACACTTTGCATGATAAAAATGTAGGGAGGGAAACTCTCAATATCCAATAGAAGGGGAATGGTCACACAAATTATATTTTCATCTGATTGAAATACTATGCAGGCAATAAAAATAATGTTGTATATTGCCGAAACCTGTTTGGCTCAGTGGATAGAGCGTCGGCCTGCGGACTGAAGGGTACTAGGTTTGATTCCGGTCAAGGGCATGTACCTTGGTTTCAGGCACATCCCCAGTGGGGGATGTGCAAGGAGGCAGCTGATCAATATCTCTCTCTCATCGATCTTTCTAACTCTATCCCTCTCCCTTCCTCTCTGTAAAAAAATCAATAAAATATATTTTTAAAAAATGATGTTGTATAGATAGATTTATTGACATGGAAAGATGTCCAAAATATGCAGATGAGTGACAAAAAGCAAGTTATAAAATTGTGTGATTCATTAGGAAAAACTCAAATGATCAATAAAAGATATGCTAAAATTCACAAGTAATCAGTAATGAAAATTAAAACAGAAGTACCATATTGTTTTATACTCATCAGGATGGCAAACTTCAGAAAAGTGGATTGATAAAGAGGCTGGCAAGGACTTGGGGAGGTGGGAACTCTCAGGCAATGCTGATGGGAACACAAACAGGCACTCTCACTGAATTTAGCATAATCTGTATTAGTAGCTTTTTTGACCAAGTGATGTCATCTCAACAAATTCTCAGTCCCATCTATAAGAGGACAGCAAATAGGATGTTCATCTTAATTGTGGCCAAGGAGTGCTAGAGGTAATCCAAGTGGTGTCCCTCATTAAAAAATAAGAAAAGTAAAATGTGGAAGATGCATATTATGGCATAGTATGTAGCAGTAAGAAGAAATAGTCTATGTCAGTGGTTGGCAAACTCATTAGTCAACAGAGCGGCAAACTACAGTTCGAGAGCCGCATGTGGCTCGAGAGCCACAGTTTGCCGACCACTGATCTATGTGGATAGTTGTTTTTGTTTTGTTTTATTTTATTTTTTGTTAACCTCACCCGAAGATATTCTAAATTTTTTAAATCTGTATTTATTTCAGAGAAGAAAGGAGAGAGATGGAGAGAGAAACATAAATGTTTTGAGAGAATCATTGATTGACTGCCTCCTGCACACTCCTAACTGGGGATCAAGCTCACAATCTGGGCATGTGCCCTGACCAGGAGTTGAACCATTACCTCCTGGTTCATAGGTCCACACTCAACCATTGAGCCACACTAGTAGACCCTAGGATATTTTTCCAATAATTTTTAGGAAGAGTGAAAGGGAAGAAAGGAGAGAGAGAGGGGGAGAGAAAGATCGATGTGAGAGACACATTGATTGGTTGCCTTTCACACACCCCAATCAGGGCTGGGATTAAACCTGCAACACAGGTATAGGCCCTTGACTGGAAATCAAATCCTTGACCTTACAGTGTGTGGACTGATGTTCTAACCACTTAGCATCACCAGCCAGGGCTGAATACTTATTTTACACATGTTCAATGAGAATAGCATTGATATATTCATATGTTATTATATCAAACTAAAAGGGTTTTGTACAGCAAAGAAAACCATCAACAAAATGAAAAGACAGGCCAGTAAGTGGAAGAATATATTCACCAATGATATAACTGATAAGGGGTTAATATCCAAATTTATAAAGAACTCATAAAACTTAACACCAAAAAAACAAACAAACAAATAGTCCAATTAAAAAGTGAACAAATGGCTGAGACCCTCGTGCTGAGACTGAGGCTGAGACCCTCGTGCTGAGGCTGAGGCTGAGACCCTCACACTGAGGTGAGACCCTCGTGCTGAGGCTGAGGCTGAGGCTGAGACCCTCGTGCTGAGGCTGAGGCTGAGGCTGAGACCCTCGTGCTGAGGCTGAGGCTGAGACCTTCGTGCTGAGGCTGAGACCCTCATGCTGAGGCTGAGGCTAAGACCCTTGTGCTGAGGCTGAGGCTGAGACCCTCGTGCTGAGGCTGAGGCTGAGACCCTCGTGCTGAGGCTGAGGCTGAGGCTGAGACCCTCGCGCTGAGGCTGAGGCTGAGCGGTGCGTCCTCGGCTCTCGAGCCGCCAGGGCACCTGCCCTCAGGGTTTCCGGTGCAGCTCGGGCCGGGCCGGACCTGCAGGAGCGAGCGCCGGTGCTGGTTCCCTTAACCCCTGTGACCCCGCGGCCCCCCGCCCCCCCCATGTGTGTGTGCTGCCACTGTGGCAGCAGGAGGACGTGTGCTCAGTGGGTAGAGCGTCGGCCGGCGGACTGAAGAGTCACAAACGGCGGAGCCCGCGGAGGACTTGATGCTCCAGACCCACTCGTGACTGATAATTCTCAGGGGGAAAGGGGTGAGGGGTATACAGGGAGAGACTGGACAAAAATCATACACCTATGGATGAGGTCAACGGGAGGTTGGGAAGGGTGGGAGCTGGGTGTAGGGGTGCTATGGAGGGGAAAAAAGAAAAACAAATGTAATAATCTGAATAATAAAGATTTAATTTAAAAAAAGTGAAAAATGAACTGAATAGACACTTTGCCAAAAAAGACATACAAAGGGCCAATAGACATATGAAAAGATGCTCAATGTCACTCACTAATCATCACAGAAATACAAATTGAAACTGCAATGAGCTATTACCTTGCACCTGTCAGAATGCCTATCTATATACATAAAAGCCTAAGTGACCATTAAAACTGAACAACTGGTCCACCAGTAGCTATGCTGTGCACTGACCACCAGGGGACAGATGCTCCCCTGGTTTCATGCCCCAGCTGGCCAACCTCCCGAGGTCCTTTCCTTCTTCCCCACCCACCCCCCGGCTGGCTGGCCCCAAGATGGCCCTGATCACCAGTCAGGCTGAGAGACCCCACCCATGCACAAATCCATGCACCAGGCCTCTAGTCATCAATAAATCAGCAAACAGGTGTTAGTGAGGTTGTGGAGAAGAGAGAACCCTTGTGCACTGTTGGTGGGAATTAGATTGGTGCAGCCACTGTGGAACGCAGTATGGAATTATCTCAAAAAATTAAAAATGGAATTGTCTTATGACCCAGCAATTCCACTTCTGGCAATATATCTGAAGACAATCCAAACACTAATTCAAAAGAATATGTCCACCCCTATGTTCAGTGA
Organism: Lasiurus cinereus; assembly: GCA_011751065.1. NCBI lineage: Eukaryota > Metazoa > Chordata > Mammalia > Chiroptera > Vespertilionidae > Lasiurus > Lasiurus cinereus. The sequence continues at coordinate 6,696,681 of JAAGEH010000135.1, forward strand.
AGCACTATTTATAATAGCCAAGCCATGGAAGCGCCCAAGTCTCAGTTGGTTGGATGCCATCCTATGTACCAAAAGGTTGCAGGTTTGATTCCCCATCAGGGCACATGCCAAGCTTGCAGCTTGATCCCCAGTAGGGGTGTGCAGGTGGCAGCCATGCTCACATCTCTTTTTCCCTCTTCCTTGCTCTCTCTTTAAAAATAAATTAAAATACATTATTTTTAAATGCTATGGTACATTTACACAATAGAATATTACTGGGTTGTAAAAAAAAAAAAAAAGAAGGAAATCTTACCCTTTGTGACAGCATGGATGGACTTGGAGAGTATTATGCTAAGTGAAATAGGACAGTCGGAGAAAGACAAGTACCAGATGATTTCACTTATGTGTGGAATCTAATAAATGAAATAAACTAACAAATAAAATAGAAACAGACTCATAGATACAGAGAACAGCTGTCAGAGGAGAAGAGGTTGGGATCTGGATGAAAAAGGTAAAGGGATTAAGCAAAAAACAAACACCTCATGGACAGACAACAGTATGGTGATTACCAGAGTGAAAAGCGGGTGGGAGGAGGTAGGAGAGAGTAAAGGGGGGCTAAATGGTAAAAGAAGAGGGCTTGACCTGGGGTGGTGAACACAATACAATATACAGATAATGTATTATAGAATTGTACATTAAACCTATATAATTTTATTAACCAACAAGAGACCCAGTGCATGAATTCATGCACAGGTGGGGTCCCTCAGCTTGGCCAGCCAGCTGGGGGAAGAGCCATGGGAAGTTGGCTGGTGGGGGTGGAGGGAAGGGCTCACAGGAGGTTGGCTGGCCAGGGGGAGAGGCCACAGAAAGATGGCTGTGGGAGCGCACTGACCACGGGGATAGCTCCTACGTTGAGCGTCTGCCCTCTGGTGGTCAGTGCACCTCATAGCAACTGGTTGACTGGTTGTTCTGGTCATTCAGTCTTAAGAGTCTCTTAGGTTTATATATATATAGATGTCACCTCAATAAATTCAATAAAAGGGGCTAATTTAAAAATATGTATTCATATATTAAAAATACATAGTCACAAAACAGCATAACAGATTTTATAACATTTAACAAATACAGTTATCAAACATGTTAAAGAGGGTCTCTATGAAGGAGATGGAAAAGGATATGGGAATTAAAGGAGAAAATATAAAATAATTAAAACAAAAGAGAAGCCTTGTATAGACTGGTAATGACAATTTGCCTTAAACAGAGGAGTATGTTTCATTCACCTCTCTGTATTAAATTCAATTTTTAAAAGTATGCATATATGTGTATGTGTATTATATATAAATGTCTGAACGCATAGATACTAAAACATTAATAGAGGTTATCTCTGGGAGTGGTATGAAAGAGGTTTTTTTTTTCTACACTAAATAAATATTGTGTAATAAGTAAAACGCACTTGTTATGTTTCAAAAAGTCATCTTAATATTCAGAACTACTTTTCTGCTGTTGGATAAATGTACAATAACCCACTAAATTCAGCTGCCTGTGTGGTCACAGTCCTTTCATTGTTTTTCCAGAATGTTCCAAAATAGCTCTGGAACACGACCGGTGGGACCACCAGATAGCTATCTAGCCTCACCCTTGTTCTCATGCAAATGAAGACCAAGCCTCCAGTCCAGCTTTGGCAGAAACCTCTGTGGGACGCAGGATAACAAGGCCCTCTCCTTCTTGGCTGAAGGAAGGAAGGGCAGCTTAGCTCTCAGAGTCCGTTTACAACAGCCTCTGAAAAGCTGCCTCGGGCAACAGTTGCCAAAGACAAAAGGTTCCACCTCAAGGGGGGAAACTCTATTTGCAGCTTTGTAGACACAGGTGTTCCTCCAGAGACTCAAGACCTACAGGGCTGGACTGTGTTTGGCCAGGAATAGCTCAGAAAGCCTTCCCCTCAGAAGCCAGCTCTTGAGGCCTTCAGTGTATGCTCTAACTATATTTGGCAATGAAAACCAAAGAGGTCAGTGGTTTAGCTCAAGGGGGGATGGGGGAAGGAAGACTAGCCCTGATTTATAATCCCTACTTCAAACCAAGACCAAGAATTTTAAGACTCACTTCATTTATTTATTTTGCCCTCACCAAGCATACCACTGAAGCAGTTCTTCCCAGTCTAACCAACCTCATGTAAATCTTTCAGAACCACAGGTGTAAATCACCTACCCAAGCCATCCCCGGATTAGAGGACATTTGGGGACATCTGGCTTGAGAATCCAAATGTTAAAATTATCCCACTTCATTCTCTCTGTCTTCATAACATCAAAATAGCCTGTAGCACTCGGGTGCAAATCCAAACTCCAGCACTTACTACTCACTGTGTGACCTTGGCTAGTTACTCTATGTCTCTGAGGTTCAGTTTATCTACAACCCAAGATCATAACACCTACTTCACAAGGCTGCTATAAGAATTGAATGAGATAAGGTGTATAAAGTGGCCAGGAGAGTGTCTGATACAAAGTAGGTGCTAAAAAAAAAAAAAAAAGAACCTGTTTCCATCTGCCTCCCCAGACCTCCTCCCCAACATCACTCCCTTCCACTTCCACCCTTAACTATGCAGCCAAGGTGTTGGATTTTTAAGAAATCACCCAGCACCCTATTTGATTACAAATGTATGGTACCATTCCCACAGCCAGCAACAGTAGCTAAAGATAAAAGCTGTGTGTACTTCTTAGCTGCAGACAGGTCGAATCAGCTCACAAATGATTCATCACTGTTGATAAACGATGTGTTCTTGGCGTCAGAAGGCCTTATCCCAACAGGCTTCAACACCTTATGAAAAAAATCCAGAAGGTAGATTGCATGGCTCCCAGAGTAGGTGCCCAAGGTTGATGGTGACCTCAGTCAATCCTGAACTTGTACCCGTCTGGGCTTAAGAAAGTCTGTCTCTTCAGACATGTCTCAATCACAGGATTTTCAGCTGGAAAAAAAACTCAAGCTGGAGCAGCTGCCTTATTCAGCTCAGAGCTAAACCATCTCCTTCACTTGCCTTGGATTCCCCCAAGGGAGTCATAAGACTCCCTGGACAGAAGGCTAGGTGCCTGTTCCCTGCTCAGGACAGCTCTAAGCTGTGCCCAACCTGCCTTTGGCAGCTTTTTCTGCCGGCTGAAGCTCTGCCAGGGTGCGGTCTGGCTGGAGGGCTCTGTGGTGATGGGACAAACCTTGGCTCAAGGGAAAGGGTGAGTATTTCATCCCAGGCCGCTGTCTGCGAGACTGAGGTGTCTGCTGCTCTCTGCAGTGTCTGTAGCCCCTTCAGACCACCCAGAACACTCACTGGCACAGAAGTTCCGTGACTTGTAAGTTTTAGTCACTCGTTCATTCATACATGCCCTGTACCTTTTGCAATGCCTAGCACAGAGTTCCCTCCAAGTGGGATGTTTATTAAAAGGCCCTTGGGGACAAGGATGGTCTGTGGCTATACTTGCAGCCGCCTCAATTCTAATGAAACGCACAAAATTAATATAAAATAGGAAAATGAACCCCATGGAGATTGATACCACAGACAGCCAGGTGCCCAGTACTGAAGCCTTGTCTGGTCTGAAGGAAATTCCATGTGCTGGAGTTTCTTCTAAATTGAAATGCTTCAGCCAACACTGGTTTGCTCAGTGGATAGAGAGTTGGCCTGGGGACTGAAGGGTCCCAGGTTCAATTCTGATCAAAGGCACATACCTTGGTTGTGGGCACATCCCCAGTGGTGGGGGGGGGAGGAAGGGGTGCAAGAGGCAGCAGATCGATGTTTCTCTCTCATCAATGTTTCTAACTTCCTATCCTTCTCCCTTCTCTCTGTAAAAAATCAATAATAATAATAATAAATTGAAATGCTTCAGAAGCAGGTTGCTTTCGATCTCAGACCTAAAACCTACCTTTCTTTCTTTTTAAAAAAATTTATCTTTGTTGTTGAAAGTATTCTTTTATGTCCCTTTTATCCGCATTGACCCCCTCCACCCGTCCTCCCCCAGGCTCCTACCACACTACTGTCTGTGTCCATGGGTCAGCATATAAGTTTATCTCTTGCAATATATATGCAAGCCTTTTCTGAAATGAATTATTGTAGGCCCTCAGAAGAGGCCTTGTGATATGCAATTGATACAAAAAGCTTGGGAGAAGGTTGGATACTGGACACATTTCCATTTCCATTCTCCAAACTCACCCTCCGACTTTCTTCACCAGGAAGATTGCTGAGATCACCTATAAGCACCAACACTTCAGCCCCGCCATGGAGTGGAAAGGCCAGGAAAACTTTCTGGAAAGGACAAGCAGTTGGTCTCCCCTTTCCCAGCGGTCTGGGTCTTCAGGATACTGCAGGGAACGAATGGGGCAGGAAAATCAAAATCAGGGGTGTCTCCTCTTCTCTTCACCTTCTGTCCTAGTCCCATGTCCCCTTGCCCTGTTGTCGCTCAATGGGGGCTTAACGTCCCCAACTTCTGTCACCGGAACTGGGGTCAACTTCTAAGATGATGAAGCATAAAGAAAGCAAAGAGGAAGGAAGGAGAGAAAGGAAGGCTGGAGAGAAGTGAGAAAAAAAAAAGAAAAAAGAAAAAGGTTCGGGAAGGAGGAAGGAAGAGCAGAGCAGCAAGGGGAGATGGAACAATGAAGGTCTGAGGCTGTCCAAGGCGCACGGTTCCTGCGGCACGTCCGTCCCGCGTGCCTCCTGCCCGCAGCTGCACAGCGCGCAGCGTGTGGGCGCTGAGTCACAGTCCCCGAGCCGGGAGCCGCCGTGCAGGTCTGGGGGGCTGGCCCTGCTTGGCATCTGCGACCTTGTTTTTTTTTTTTTTTCCTCTTTCATTAAGGCTATGTGCTGACTCCCACGTAGGAGAACTTAGTAAACCGCACGTACTGCCTGCCGGCTCCCGCGCTGGTCCGAGGCGGCCGGCTGGGGGCGCCCCAGGCTCGCTGATGAGCCCGGCCTGAAGAGGTGGACAGAGGTGTCTCGCCCCGCGGCCGGTTTCCTGGAGGAGTCTGAACATTTTGCCGGAGTATCCTCTCACTTGAACACCGCGGCAGCCCTGGGGGGACTCCCCACGGAGCGCTCCGGAGACCGCCCCAACTCTCCGAGGCGCGCTTTCGCGCAGGGCAGTGAGCCACCGCGTAAAACCTGGGACGCGCCTCCCGGAGAAACTAAGGCAGGACCTCGGCGTCTCCGCACAGCCTGGGGCCATCGTTGCGAGGCTCCGCGCGCCCCGCAGGGAGAGCGGGCCTCCGGACAGACAGCTCCGCGGGTTTGGAGAGGGGCCGGCGCCCAGCCGCGCGCAGCTCTCGCACCTCCCCACGCCGGGCTGCGCGCGACCCGCAGGCTCCCAGGCCGCCCAGGACGGGGGGCACCCTCCCTGCCTCCCTCCCAGGACGCGTGACCCGAGAATGAATCAGCAACGAGCCAATTTATTGGTTTGCTAGTTCGCATATCACCCATTTAATGTCAATAGAGTATACACAGGGACGCGGGGTTTCCTTCTTCCACAAGAGGTAATCGGTCTCTTCCACACACACAGACTCGCACACACCCCACGCAGCAAACAACGTTACACCTCGCTGAGACATTCCCGTATTAAAATACCGAGGAGGGGGTGGGGGGGACAATACAGTTGCTTTAAAATGCCCTTAATACAATATATAACATACAAAAATAGCTCTTTATTTGCAGTTACAAAAGAAATCTTGACAACAACAAACTTAAATATCGATAGTTACCTCTGTATAGACAACACGCATTGCACTTTTCCTCTCTTAGGTTTTGGAAGGTTCAAGTAATCGTGGGGCTTGCGCCCCGGTGGGGTGGCACCCCCGTGAGAAATCAGTTTGGGGGGGGGGAAGGCACGGCAGGCAGTGTGGCTCAGACCCTCGCACCGGCAGGGTCTCTCAGCCTTTTAGTCTCAGTTTCTCTCCGTGAGGCTGCAGAAACTTCCTGGGGTTCCGCTGCCACCTCCCCCGCCTCCGGGGACACCCCCAGGCCGGGTTGAGGCGAAAGGCACGCGGCCGCCTCTGAGGAGGAGGCGGAGGAGAGACCTCGGCAGACAGAGCCCAGGGCGCGCCGCAGGAAGGTGCCGCCGGGGCTCCAGGTCCGAGCAGGGCGGGCTCCGCCGGGTGGGTCCCCACGCGCTGAGAGGCTCGGCGCGGGCAGCCCTCCGCCTTCGGGAGGCCCCCTCCGAATGCAGATGCGACTGAAAGCTGCGACCACAGCTAAATCCCCAAGAGGGCGGCGAGCACGGGGCTGGAGCGGGAGGCTGGAGCCAGGCGTGCGTGTGGCGGCGGGGACAGCGAAGTCCGGCCCCGGCCGGCCTCGGGCAGGGAGCGCCGGCGCCGGCGGCCGTAGCCCTGCGGGCTGATCTTGTTCCGGGGGGCGACGCCGTCCTTGTCCTTGTCGGTGAGCTGGTAGATCTGGTGCGCCAGCTTCTGCACGCTGCACGTCCCGAAGCGGCAGCCCGAGCTCCGCAGACCTTGGAATCGGTTCAGACTCTGGCGGTAGCGCCGGACTCGGATGCGGGCGGCGTCCGGACTGCTGGAGGGCGAAAGGAAGGCGCATGAGACCCCGACTTCCAGCAAGGCTCGGGCCCCCGCCTCCAGCAACAGGGGCATTCCCGGACCAGAGGGGACCGGACTCTGCACCCGCGTTCTCAGCTGCCCCTCTGCCCCGACGCCCCCGGAGCCGGGCGGCGAAGCCCTCCCCCGGCCCACCCCCTGCGGCAGCGCCGGGCGTAGTTACCTGGCCTGGGCGCCGGGAGAGGGCCCCCTCACGTCCTGCGGCTGCACGATGGTCTCGGCCAGCCCGGCCTGCAGGTCAGCGAGCCCCGCGGGGTAGCTGCTGGGTCCTCGAAGTTCCCTCTTCCCACGACTCAGCGCCCACTTATTCCATCTGGAAAACACAAACAAGACGCGGTTCGCACGGGTCCCGTCGCTGCCCGCGTCCACTTCCAGCCCCTCGGGGCCACTGGCCACTTTCACGAGGACGGAGGGCAGCGCTGCCCGCGACTCACTTCTTTCGGAACTCCGACGCCACGTCGAGCTGCGCCGAGTCTGCGCCCAGGAAGGCGAGCGAGCTGAGGCACAGGAGAGCGACGGGAACCAGCTTCATCCTGGCGGCGGTGCGCAGACCTGGGGAGGGAGGGAGCGGAGGGTGAGCTCGGGAACCTGCCGCGCTGCCCGGGCTGGGGCGCATCGAGGGCGGGCAGCGTCGGCCTGGCTCGGGCGCTTATCTCCCCGGGCGCACAGAGGCGCCAGCGGCATTTGCCCTCGCCGAGCGGGTGACAGGCCCTGCAGGGGAGGCCCCTTCCCGGTGCCAGGTTCCCTGCTCAGCTCCTCGGAATTGGGCTGGCAGAGCAGAGGGGTCTGGAGGAGCAGAGGGGTCTGGAGTTCCAGGGCTGTGCACGAGCTGGGCCCAGAATGTGGGGGCGCACCCTCGCAAAGGACGGCTCCCCCAGCGCTCCCAGTCTCCCGCCGGGGCCCCTTCTTCTTCTTCACACGCCCCGCCTGCCGCACCTACCTGCTGAGCGCGTGACCTGCCAAGATCTGGGAGGAGAACGTTCGAGACGGCGCTCTGGCTGTGGCAAAACCCCAACGTCCCAGCTGCAGCGAGAAACCAGAGGCGGTTAGCTCCGACTGTTCCGTCTAGTGACACCCAGAAACCTCTGAGTGGTGAGCGCCGGTTCCCCGGCTTTATAGGAGCGCAGGGGGCGGGGCCTGGGCTGCCCTCCCGCCCGCCCTCTCTTCCTTCCAGCGTGCGCGCTCCTGGATCGGGCGCGCTCAGCGCTTTCCTGTGGGTGTGGGGGACGGCGTTGGGGGTGTAGGGGCAGAGGGGGGTCCTTCTGCCCAGGGCTTCAGGGATGAGCCTCAGGAGACTGGGTGCAGGTATTTCCACAGTCCCGACTCTGGGCACAGGATTCATACCATCATCCCGGGCAAAGCCGGGCCGGTACAACCTCTGGGGGTCTTGACCGAGTTGGTCTGCAGCCTACGGTGTGGGGCTTTCCCGGCTGGGAACTGCCGGAGCTAGCAGGGGTACCACGCCGAGGGGCCAAAGCCCGGCGCTCCGGAGCTGCGGTCTCCAGGGCACCGCGCCCTCTGCCGGCTCCGAGTCTGAGCTGCCGCGACCCCAGACTCCAGCAGAACCAAGTCGGCACCGGGCGCAAAGCGAAGCCTGGAGGGAGGAATGGGTCTCGCCAGCAACAGCCACCCCCGAGAGCGGCGGAGACTCCGGGGTTTGGGAATGGCCTAGTGAGATTTCACAATAGGGCAAGGCTCAGAAAGGCTAGTTTGAGAATTGGGGTTGGGGGGGTATTTTAAGTTTCAGAATTCCCGTGCCTATTTGGAAATACAGGAACAACCACAATGAGGAAAAACGATACCATTCCGTTTTCCCTTCCCCTGGTAATCGAATTATATTCCTTATAAGGTTACAACCTGAGTTTGCCCGGTTGCCTCGGAACTTTCATTCACTCACTCTAAAGGTGAGGATGCCCTGCCAGGGAGCACACCGATGCTTCACCCAGTTCCTGGCTCTAGGGCACAAGGCACAGCCACAACTCGGTCCCCTCTGAGCCTCACACCTCACCTCTCCGCTTGGATTGAGCGAGTGGAGGGGGCATTGCTTTCCTCATTTCACTGCGTGGAAAGCTGGAGTTCAGATGGGGGAATGTGTTTGCCCAGAGTCACAGCCAAGGCGGTCAGCAGTAGAGTCCTACCTCGGCTGGCAAGCGAGCCCGGGAACCTGGGGCGCGGCGTGGATGTTTCCCCGCTGGGCTCATCATCACCTCCTCAAAGGGGAGAGGAGAGCGCTAGCCCCCGCCCAGGCATGTGTGTCTGCTCGTAATGAATCACCCCCCAAGCACGTTTGTCACCCCTTGAGACTCTCCCATCACTGCTTCTTGACTCTCTGCTTTCTTACTGGTCTTTTGGGGACCCCATTGGGGAGGGAGCTCAGCCCCAAGAAAGGCTCCCTACTCCTTGAAAGCGAGCCTGTAGTGTCCTATCACCCAGCCACTCACCACCTCAGTCGCAGGTCCTGAAGCCCAGAGCCTGAACTGGGAGGCCGAGGGCTCTATGGCATTTCGTGGCATGAATGTGGGCAAGTCACCTTCCTCCTCTGGTCTCCCCCCCAACACCCCCCCACACACACACCCCATCCCCAGTATCCTGCCCCCAGCAGATGGCTCAGCTTCTTGCCCGCTCTGCCTGCTGGTTCTGCCAGACACGGAAAGGCGGCGGGGCGCCGGGTCACGCGGACCTTGCCGGGCCTGGGCCGCGCGCGCCACAGGCTCCGATGCCCTTTTTCTTTCCCAGAACCGCGGACAGAGCCCCTGGGGGAGGAATGGCGAGATAACTGCGTCTGAGGACTCTTCCTCGAGTCACCTGAGCGGGCCACCTGAGTTTCAGCTGAGGGCCGGGGAAAGATTGCCTGCCCTGGAGGGTCAGAGCGGTGCAGCGCAGCGCACAGGCGGGCGCGGGCCTCCGGGCTGGCCGCAGGGCAGCCGCCGCAGCAGCCCGGGTCAGGCGGTTAGTCTGTCCACACCGCAGACAGCAGGTCATCACGCTGCCAGTCTGCTTTGCTTCCAGGAGCCTCCCCGTCCTGTTAGCTTTTTCTTGCTCGTCTCCCACTTCCCATCTCTTCCTTTTCAGAGCGTCCCCTGGACGCCAAGCTCCTCGCACTGACCCTGTCCGGGACCGGCTGTCTCTCATGTCTGGGGATGCGACCCCAGGTGTCGCCAGCGTTCAGCTGGGTCTGCGCCCAAACGAGGTTTTACTTTCATTTCCCCGGCGCGCGCCCCTGACTCCTGGGGAGGTCAAGGACAGCGGGGCGCCGCCGGCCCACAGCCAGGGAAGGTCCCGTGGTCTGGAGTCGCCCCTTCCAGTTCCCACCAGCCCTGGGAGGTTTGGTCTGCAGAGGGCTCTGCTGCTGGACCTCGCTGTCTCCTGTGTCCCACGGAGGTGGACCAGCTCCAGCCCTGGCTACAGGATCAGGGAACATGCTCTAGTTGTCACCTTCGCCCCGAGCTTTGGGCGGCTAGAACGAGCGCAAACCCAGGAGTGCAAACTCGGATCGGTATCTCTCCCTCGGCCCCCGTCCTCCCCCGAGACTCCCCTCCGCCCGCCGCCAGCAGCTTGGTCGCGGTGCCAGAAATTCTCACTAGAGAGCCTAGGCACGCTCCTTATCAGACCAGGTGCGCGGGGTAGCTCAGGCACGTAAAATCCCATGCTTGATAACCCTGACAATTCTTTCTTTAAAGTTCTGTTTGGCAGCTCTGGAATTTGCTAGCCCATTTGTATCTGACAGAAGGGGGTGGGGGTGTATGGAGGGAGAAAGAGAGGAGAGGAGAGGGAAGAGGAGAGAAGAGAGGAGAGAAGAGGGATCATGGGATATAAGTAGAAAAAACTATAAAATTTGCCAAATATTGGCATCCTTTTAATTTCCATGCAACCGCAGTTTCGCTTATTTAATCATCATAGAATAAAAAAATATATTACTAGAATGCATTTTCGGTTCTAGAAGGAAACTCCACAGTGAGAGTTCTGCTTCTGCTGATTTGTTAAAATGGAGTTTCATCTATCCAAGTTACAGTGATTATAGATTCACACTGAGTACAAGGAAGGAAGGAAGGAAGGAAGGAAGGAAGGAAAAAAGGAAGGAAAGAAGGAAGAAAGGAAGGTCGTTAAAATCTCACTGGGAAGAGAAGAGAGAGAGAAGAAATTGTGGTAAGAACTCACATTATTTTTTTTGTGCCCAAGAATTTTTAAATAAACCCCAACACACTATAATAAATGTGTGTATCCTGTTATCATATATACAGACGTACAAATATGCTGAAGGCTTGTTATATAATGATGTCTTATACTTTTCTTCACCTTCCAAATGAATTATTTTTAGGCCCTCCATCCAAGCCTTATTCTTAGTAATGTTTGGAATTTTAAAAAGTTTGTGGTGGTGGCTTCTCAGCTAACATGGACACAATTCCTAAAGCCAGTGTGACCACACCCAGGTCATGTAGAAAAGTAATGAGAAACAGTAAAGGATATTAATGACATTAATAAGAATACAAGTGAGTAGCTAAATGCATTGCATAATGATTTCTGATGCTTCTTTTTTCAAACAGGATATTTTATATTGTATTTACTCTTCATATGGTTCAGAATACCTCTGCTAACCTGAGTGCTTGTTTACCAAGTTCATTTGAAAGCACAAAGTGGGGTTAGAGAAAGGACACAATCAGCCTTGTGGATTTGCTCACCCACAGGGAGAAGTAAAGAAGGATACAAAGCAAAGCTCAGGGCACTTTTGAGGGGTCTTTAACTTCTTCAAAGAGCTAATAAAATATAGGTCCTTCCCAGAAAAAAATGCACACGTACACAAACCAATTTAAATTAGGCATACAGTTTCAGGAGTTGACCAAGCTAAGAATGCTGACACGGAATAAAGACCACTGTTTCTATAGCATTAATTGGAGTGATGGAGTATTAAAGGGCAGTTAACATCTCTCTTTAGGGCATAATATTTTCCAGAGCATCAGCATAAAGAAAAGTAATGTTTTTTGCTGCTTCGTTTTTTATGCTCCTGCACAAAAATGGAAAGAATGTAAGTTGATATAGGACAAATGAAAGAGAGCACAGAGAATGTGGTTAGCATATAGAAGCTTGTTATACTAACAGCTATATCAAGCTACAACAGAACAAGATGAACTGACTTTGAGATAAATTTACTATTGATGGCATTCATAAATGGGTTATAAAAGAGATGATTGGACCATTAGGGGTCATCCCTAGACAAGAGAATGGCTACCTGCACCCAGGTAGGGATCCTGCACTATCAGATTAGAGCCATTGGAATGAGCTCTTATGTATGGACCTGCATGACTTGAAAGCTCCTTCATTCCTTTCCTTTAACAAATATTTACTGAGTATGTATTACATGTCTAGCTCTGTGCTAAATACTGAGCACACAGTAATCATAAACACATCATTCTTACCTTCAACATGCTTACATCATGGTGGGGTGGTCAGTCATAAATAAATCCTCATAGGAATAAATATATGGTTATAAACTGTGGTAAGAGTTCTGAAAGGAAAGCAAGACTAGCAGGATCTAATGTTCCAATTGGAGGAAATGGCATGTACAAAGGCTTAGAGATGAGAAAGAATTTGTTACATTAGAGAAAAAGGAAAGGAGCAGTGTAGTTGAAATGTATTAAGTGAAGAAGAGGGATGTGAAATGAATAGGCCACCAGGATTAAATAGGCCACCAGGATTAAAATAAACAGCACATTTTGGGACATGATGAAAATTATGCACTTTATTTATAGTGATGTGGGAAGATATTGATAGGCTTGAAGAGGGGAGAGATGTGAAGAGGGGAGTGACCTGATACACATTTACTTAAAAGATCATTTTGGCTATCAAATATGGTAGATGGATTAGGGAGGGGCAATAAGGGAAGCATTGGTGCTGCCCTGAAGTGGAGAGGGCCCAGTCTCCCCATAATCTCTATTAATCTACCCTTGCTTGTGCGTTCACGCGCGCGCACACACACACACTAAGCTTCACTAACAGAGCCAGTTTGCGCCATGACATGCAGCCCGTTCAGTTGCACAGGGCCCTGCGCTTGGTTTAATGCTCTGCTTGGTAGTACTGTTTTGAAATTTTTAAAAGTTTCTGAACAGAGCTTCCTACACTTTCATTTTGCACTGGGCTCTGCAAACTATGCAGCCAATCCTGCTTACTAAATACACATGCACTCTAAGTAAACGCTCTGCAATCTTGCCCAGCATCGATTTATACTGTAGCTGCTAACATCAGGGGTACTTCATATGAGTGTCAAGATTCGACTAGTCATGTAATCACACATGCGAAAGCAACAGCTGGACAATTTCTAGTAGCCATTTCTGACGCCACCTTCCTACACCCCAAACTCACAGCCAAGGTCAACAGTGTGTTTACTATAGACATTTAATTTGAACACGTGTTCATAACTCACTTGCTGTCCTTAAGTTTTACCTAAATGAAAAGCCTGGAACCACCAGTAAAGCAGGGAAGCCAGCTAGGAAGCTATCTATTGCAATAGTCACGGTGGGAGGTGATAGTGTCTCTGGCTGGTGGGGTATGGCAGTAAGAGTGCATATAGTTGGGAAGTGGGAAGTAGGATCAATAGGACTGAGTGGTGAATATGAGGCTGAGAGAGGCAGATGTCACGAGTAACAATCACTAAGGTTCTCACTTAGGCAACTGAGTGAATGGAAATGTGGCAATGAATCAAGAAATTTTCTGCCACAGCTACTTAGTCTCGCTTGTTACTGGTTGGAAGAGGCCATTTGAAGAGGCCCCAGCCCTGCCTGTGGACATTTGGTCAAGTCACACTCTCATACCACCATTCTGAAGTGTAGTGGCTAACCACAGGAAGCACTTGAAATGACTGTAAAGATTAACCACTTACTCCGCCACAGTCAACTGTGGGAGCAATGGACTGATAATTCTTGCTCACTAGTAATCGCCTCCTTTTTGTCTTCAAAAGCATATTAGTAAAAGAAAGGCATCTGCTAGGTACACACCATCGTATTGCATAGTCTTCCTCCCTTCCTGCTCCTACCAACCTTCTGTAAACTGTCTGGGCTTGCTTTATATCCTCACTTTTTTTTTTTTAAATAATCTCCACCCAAGGATATGTTTTTATTTTATTGATTTTAGAGAGTGAGGAAGGGGAAGAGAGAGAGAAACATCAATGTGAGCGAAACATTGATCGGTTACCTCCAGTAAGTGCAGGAATGGACTCTGTAATCTAGTTATATGCCCTGACCTGGAATTGATCCTGCGAACTTTCGGTGCATGGGATGACAGATACTCCAACCAATGAATTCACCCAGCCAGGGATGTCCTCATTCTTTGATGTTGGTGCTTATCTCAGGAGATAGTCTGACCTACAGCCAACTTCAGTAATCAGGCTGCCTTGTCAGGGCTTATCATTTGCAGCAAACTGCTAGCTGTTGGCTGAAAAGCAAAGCATAGCTCTAGTGTATGCTAAATATGTTCATGTGTGCATACAAACAGTGCCTTTCTACATATACCTGGGGTGTCAAAATCTTTTCGCTAAAAAGCACTTTAAAAATAATTGTTTACTTTTCAATTATAGTTGAGATACAATATTATATTAGTTTCAGGTGTGCAACTTAATGATGAGATATGAATATATGACTTACAATCTAGTACCTATCTGATACCACACATAGTTATTACATTATTGACCATATTCTATATGCTATACTTTACATCTCCATGGCTATTCTGTAACTACCATTTTGTACTTCTTAATCCCTTTACCTTTTCCACCCATTCCACCAAAACTTCTCCCATCTGAGAACCATCAGTTTGTTCTTTGTATCTATGTGTCTGTTTCTATTCTGCTTCATTTATTTTGCTTTTTAGATTCCACACATAAATGAAATCATATGGCATTTGTCTTTCTTTGACTTACTTCACTCAGCAGAGGAACAAACTTTTCTCTACAAGTACCCTGTTGTTGCAGATGGTAAGATTCATTCTGTTTTATGGATGAGTCATATTCCATTGTATACTGTACATGCATTAATTCTTCTTTATCCATTCACCTATTGATGGACATAAGTTCCTCCCATATCTTGGGCTATTGTAAATAATGCTGCAGTGAACATATGGATGAATATGTCTTTGATTTAGTGTTTTTGTTTTTTTCAGATAAATACCCAGAAGTGGATTGCTGGGCCCTTCTTTCTCTCTTATTATAGTCTTTATTTCCCCCCCCCCCCCAACGTTTATTTTATCTGGTATAATATTGCTACCCCAGCTTTATGTTGTTTTCATTTTCATAAAATATTTTTTCCATCCCTTTACTTTCTCTCTGTGTGTCTTTTGATCTGAAGTGAGTCTCTTATAGACAGCATTTGTAAGGGTCTTGCTTTGTTTTCTGTTCAACCAGTATATGTCTTTTGATTGGAGCATTTAATGCATTTGCACTTAAAGTCATTATTGATAGACATGTATTTATTTTCATTTTATTATTCATATTTTTTATTTTTTTATTTTCTTCTTAAAGAAGATCCTTTAACATTTCTTGTAATATTGGTTTGGTGGTGATGAATTCCTTTAGCTTTTTTGTCTGGGAGGCTCTTTATTTGTCCTTTGAGTCTAAACAATAGCTTTGCTGCGTAATCTTGGTTGTAAGTCATTGCTTTATATCACTTTTAAAAAAATATGTTTATTGATTTCAGAGAGGAAGGGAGAGGGAGACAGAAACATCAATGATGAGAGTCATTGATCTGCTCCCTCCTGCACGCCCCTCACTGTGGATCAAGCCCGCAACCTGGGCATGTACCTTTGACTGGCATTGAACACAGGACCTTTCAGTCTGCAGGCCAATGCTCTATCTTGAGCCAAACCGGCTAGGGTGCTTTTCATCACGTTGAATATTTCCTAACAATCCCTTCGGGCCTGAAATGTTTTTGTTGAACAATTGGCTGATATTCTTTTGGGAGCTCCCTTGTGGATAACTGCTTTTCTCTTGCTGTTTTTAAAATTCTCTCTTTGTCTTTAACCTTTTACTTTTTAATTATGATGTGTCTTGGTGTGGGTCTCTTTGAGTTCATCTTGTTTGGAACTCTGTGTGCTTCCTGGACTTGTGTGTCTTTTTCCTTCATCAGGTTAAGGAAGTTTTCAGTCATTATTTCTTTAAATAGGTTTGGAATGTCCCTGAAATTGCTATGTTACAGTAGCCTTTTGGTAATTCTTCCTTTTTATGATACATTTTGGGGGAATATCAGTAGACACCAGCATGGTGTGGTCTTTCCTGGAGAGGCAGACCAAGGGGAGAGAATGGTTCGAAGACTGGGAACAAGGTCCCTAAAGAGTCTGCTGCTTAGGGAGCTGGGGAAGAGCCCAAAGCCCTTTTTCACCTGAAGCCAGTGGGTCCAAGGTGGTACCTCTACCACTGGCCAAGACAGAGATCCTAAGGACCCAAGTAGGCCTGCCATGCCACCAAGTCCTGATCATCCAAAAGGGCCACTAAGAAGGCAGAAGCCAAGAGCTAGAGGCAGGATGGGGAGAAACTAAGATTCTGTTTTGAGTTTTTATCCCCAACAAGCCATCACTGTAACCCATTCACCAACAAAAATCCTCCCCCCTCACAAAAATAAGTAATATGGGAGTCCTACCTCATGTCATATTTAAAAGTTAATTCAAAATAGATCAATGGCCTTAATATAAGAGCTAAACTATTGCAGGGTATGAATAAACTTTCCTCTACCTTCAAGGTTTTTCTGGTTGATTTAATAATTAAATAGACATGCAACAGATTAGCAGTAGAAAATAACCAAATTTAATATATTAATTTGTATGGAAACTCCACATACTTGAGAGAGTCAGAGACCCCACATGCAGGAGAGGTCCAGAGACAGAAGGGGAACATGAGGGATTAGTAAAGTAAGGTGCCTTGGGAATTTCAAAAGGAGAAGATCATGAGTAAACAGAAGTCTGCACTGCCCTATAGATAGATTGAAGGAAGTTTTTTTTTTTATTATTTTTAAAAAATTTAAGAATTTTATTGATTTTAGAAAGTAAGAGGAGAGAGATTTGTTATTTCTCTTATTCATGCCTTCATTGGCTGATTCTTGTATGTGCCCTTACTGAGGATTAAACCTACAACCTTGGTTTATCAGGTCAACAATCTAACCAACTGAGCTACCCAGCCAAGGCTAAGAAGTTATTTCTTATAACCTCTTATGGACAAGGCCTCTAATTCAAGTTCTTGTAGGTCTTTAGGTTGGGAGTGAAAGTTTCTCTTGAGCCTATGGCTAAAGTTACCTGTAGCTCAAAACAATCTGCATATCATAGAGGCACTTCTTGGAATGACTCATTCTGGACCCACATACAGTGATACTGTTAGAATGTAAGAATAAATGACCTTGGATTTGGCAATGGATTCTTAGATATGACACCAAAAGCACAGAAGACAAAAATAAACTGGACTTTATATACATACAATGGAGTTTCATTATTCAGCCAAAGAAAAATAGAGTACAGATACATGCTAAAAGGTGGGTGAAGCCTGAAAATATAATACTAAATGTAAGAAAAAAAAAGTCATGTACACTCAGTGGCCAGATTATTATGATCTCTGAACACATAAAAATCTGGCCACTCAGTGTATTAGAGGCCCAGTGCATGAATTCATGCATGGGTGGTGTCTAGCCAGCCTGGCCAGGGGGAGGTGACATGGGCAGTTGGCTAGCCTGTCTCTGGTCAAACTCCTGGTAGAGGGGACAATTTGCATATTAGCCTTTTATTATATAAGATATACACTGAGTGGTCAGATTATTATGTGTTCAGAGATCATAATAATCTGGCCACTCAGTGTATTGTATGATGGAATTTGTAATGAATATCTATAATAGGTGTTAAAAAACAAAATCCAACCAAGTGAATTTAAAAATCTAATTGGCTTTAATTGATTCATGAATTAAGCAGCATCCTATTTAGCAAGGAGGAGGGTGCCCTGAGGGGTTACACAAATGGTAGGTTTTTATAGAGAAGAGGCTGAGGCAAGAGAGATATTAACAAAAGAAAATAAAGGATTATCCTTAGGCGACGTATTTTCTTTGAGGGAAGAGTAAAAAAAAGTTTTTTTTTTTTAAAATGTAGATAGCCTCTTCTCTCTATGGGCAATGGAGAGGATGCATGTGACAGATTGCCTTACTGGTACTTACCAGACAATTCCATACTGATCCATTAAGATTATGTTTCTAGGAGAAGTTGAAAATGCAATTAGATCAGGTTTCAAATCTAGATTTAGTATCATGGGCTTTTAGCATGAGTGATCCCATTTTGGGCCTGTGTTTTTTTTTCTTTTAAAAACGATTTTTATTGATTTCAGAGCGGAAGGGGGTGGGGGAAAGAGAGAGAGA